>CM070013.1:46247305-46687305 GCA_036247105.1 Cirrhinus mrigala
AGTAGTTCTTAGTAGTTCTCTGGGACATATGAAAAAATAGTAGTTACTGATTAGCTAATAGTGAACTACTATGTTCAACTGAGTGCTATGACTTACTGATTTGTTGATCAGAGTTTCCTTTTAGTTAATAGTAGTTACTAGAATGTTAGTAGTGCATTAGTCATTTGTTCCTGTGTATTTATTCATTAAGGACGGAACTGTATTCTAAAGTGTTACCGAAAAGTGTTACTGCAGGACAAGGAGACATATAATAGAAATTATCTAAAATCTGCCTTACAGACTTGCAAGCAAAGCTGTTTTGTCAACATTTACACAAAGAGGGTGTATCTGAACACTTTCAAAAAAAGGATATTTTGAGTTTATGAGCCAAATGTTAAAAATCTCTATCTCCTATAGACTTTTAGATTGTTTAATGGTTGTGTAAAATGTTTTCGATTTTATTACTTACACAAATTGTAATTACCCAATTAAACTCAAGCGATGACGAGAAATGAACCAAAAGCAAAATCAAGTATGCACTTAAGCAGTATGCAATATCCAATAATGCACATAAATGATCTGGTAAAAGGGTGAACAGTAGCGAAATATGAAATTGTGTTTTTTTTTTTTTTCTTTCTTTTTATTTTTATTAATTAGTTTACTTTTTTAACAAAGCCATATCTCTCCTAAATGTGAATATATCAGACAATATGCAAATATATGTAACTTCTGCATTTTTCACTGTTCAGGTAAAGGGAGGATAGATCATCAACAAAAATGGGACAAATATGTTTTCTGCAGTTTAATCAAATTACTTTAGACATGATAGCAAGTTTGTGCAGTGTGTGGTAAGAGATTTATTCATCATACAGTGTAGATAGCTTCACTTATAACACAAACTTGCACTAGAATAGGCTAGGCTAATCAGTGATGATGTTCTTTGATAATGTTAGGCTGCTTTTAGCCTTATGCTGGAGCTGGTTTCGGGCAATGAAACGAAGTATGTAAATATTTAAATACATAGCACGATAATATCATGTATTGGTGATCTCGCAGGCTGACGACGGGACCCAACTCTACTGTAGCATATTATTTACTCACCCTCCATGCATCCTAGGTATATATGATTTCCTTCTTTCAGACGAATGCAGTCGGAGTTATACTAAAAATGATCCTGGCACTTCCAAGCTTTAGAATGGCATAAACAGGTGTTTCTCCTCATCAGTCCAAAACAAGTCCAATAATATGCATCCATCCATAATAAAAAGTGCCTCACACAGCTCCGGGGGGTTAAAAAAGGCCTCCTGTAGTGAATCGATGGGTTTTTGTAAGAAAAATAATCACTTTAATCTAGCCTGCGCTAACAGTTGTACACAGAACTTGCTTCTTTGACAAGGGGTGTGGCAATACTAAAACACCGTCTAAGCTGTTCGCTAACTGCAACGCCAGTTCATTAAACCCGGAACTAATTGAATCATTTGTGCCAGGCTGGGAGAAATGTATTGTAATAATGTAAATTATGTTAAAAATAATGCGTTTTTCGAACCACCAAGCATGAAAGTATGTCCTAGTACACCCCCAAAACAAAATCAAGACTTTGTAAAAGAGCATAATAGGACCCCTTTAACTAAGCAGGTTTGTTGAAAGTAGCTCTCTGGAAATACACAAATATACAAAATATCATGACTATCAATGAAATACACACATACTCTAACTTTGTCACTACGTGCTGAATCAACAGAATTAGCATTGCCAATTAAATAAATTCACAAACTTCCTTTTTTGATTAATTGTTTTGAAAAGACCTACAAGGATCAGGTCCACTGTGACATTTTTGCAGAAATTGCAAAAATAGTTCAATGCACTTTTATGGCATTGTTTCTGAAATGCAAGTAATAAAGCAGAATATGGAAGTGAAACCCTGAAGCAATACTTGATATGCAGTGTTTTTGTTTATGAACTCCTGACTCATTTCCACGATAGTAGGTTATGAAATATGATAATTGCATGACCTACACAAAAAGGAGCTACAAAGAAAACATTTTATAGTGAATAGGCATGACATGCATTGCTGGATAATAGATATTGTGTAAAGGTGGAACATCCAGAAAAATAACTTGGTTTACCACATTATTACTTAATCATTGCATTCAAAAGATGTGCTTGCGGAGTGAACCATGGTACAGAGAGACAAAGTCGTAAAAAGCGGTTGTAGACACAGCAGTGGGTAAGATGGATTTTTCATGCTGTTAAAACAATATCTGCTCTTTAGCCTATTAACCAAATGACAAAGAGTGATGGATAACATAAGTCAGTTTGTATTTTCTACCGTACAGTATTACATTTATTTTCAGATTTTTATTTTATATCATACTATTTTTAATACCGTACAGTATTACATTTATATTCTGATGTTTATATTATTGTATACTATTTTCGTACACTGCTTGCAGAGAAATGAATTTGATCATTACATTCCTTCATGTGACAATGGTGTCGGTCCTTTCTGGTGGTTCAGCTAGTGTTGTGAGTGATTTTCGGGGGAAATGTGCAGAATTTTTTGCAACTGGATCTTCACCAACAATACTATCTGGACGTCAGTACAAAAAAATCTGCCAAACTTTAAAAGGAAAGGTTTATTATGCCACACTTTATGACACTAACAATAAGATTCCAGTCTACTCAGCCTACAAGTTTAATAAGCAAATGAGTTGCAAAAGAAAATGCTCATGATCCATTGAACCTCAAGTAAGAATTTCACTCTCTATCCACATCAATGTTTTGTAATTTGGTATGTTTTTGAATTCAAACATATTGTACTTAGCCATAAAAAATTTTTAATAATTTGTACGTAATTAATAATCATTTAAAAGATTAATGATGTCTTACACTGTGAAAAGTGAAAAATGTACAGTTGTTTCCTTCATGTAGTGATATTTTGGTGGCAAGTGTAGAGACTTTTTTAATGTGCATTTTCTTGCTTATAAAATATTCTAGCTTGATAATGCAAGAGAAGGATTAAATATGGTACCTGACCATTTCAGACAATTAGACAACCAAGCTGTCAATAAAGATTATAAGGGCTCTCGCTACGACAAAGGTCATCTGGCATCGGTCTACCTGGCAGACTCACAGTGCTGTGCTGATGCCACCTTCACACTCACCAATACTGCTCCACAAAACCCCAGTTTTAATAGAGGTCAATGGAGGATACTAGAAGAAAAAATTGCAGAAGAACTGACCAAGCGATGTCTGTCAAAAAAGTACACTGCTTACATTGTAACAGGGGTGGTACCAGGTAGAAGTAAAATACATAGAAAAGTGAATGTGCCTAGTCATTTCTGGACTGCATGCTGCTGTTTAGACCATGATATGAAATGTCACATCTCGAGAGGATTTATTGGGGAGAACAAGAACGTTACTCCCGACAACATAACTGTGAATGAATTAGAAGATATGTTGGAAATCCTTTATAAAGTCACACCTTTTAAGTTGTTTAATACACAAACCAACTAACATAAAAAACAACATCAGCTGTATTATCTGTTGACAGAGCACTTTTAAAAATGAAGTTTCTTTATTGGCATTGATGGAAGAACATTTAACAACATGGAACCTTTCCATTGCACAAAAGGTTCTTTATAGCGGAAAAAATATTCTTTAGATTGTTACTAAAAATATTCTTCATGAACTGTGCTTTTATGGCATCAAAACTCCCTTCTGTTTTTAATGTGATTCTTATATTCCTCCAAATCTTAGATGCTTGACTATAATAATCTAAACCATTATAATGTGAATAAACTAAGTGTATCATAGATTACACTATACAGAATAAAGGTTGAACTGATTGATTGAATTTTATGTTTCTTCACAGCAGAACTCATGTCAGCTTGAACCTTAGATGTAACAATTTTCAGTTCTTTGTGTTTTATGGTTCTTTGATTTTCTTCATGCTGTTCTCTGTCATTTCATTCCCACACTGAGGTTCTTATTGTATTGTCATGTGTAATAGTCTCAGCTTGTTCATTTGTATGTTTGTTTTGTCAGGAAGATAACTTATAATAAATAATACAACATTAACTGAATTTTAGCCTCTTAATCTTTGGTAGACATTCAGCTAAAGGTTTTAGATTTCAACTTAAATTGTATTACATGAACTAAAATATAATGTAGGTCTACATAAGGCATCAGTAATGACATTAAAGGTTTATAAGATATTCAAACACATTCAAATGGTATTCTACCATCTGAAATCAAATGACTAATGTATCTTTGGAGAAACAGAGAATGATATAAACAGAGTTCATGTTGCTATACAGTCAAACAGGTTTGTCTGCAAGTCTGTGAAACAGGTTCCACATTCCTTGTTGTTGTTTAGTTTCAACCATGCTCCAAACATACACATCTGTAATTTTCAAGCGAGCACAAAAACCTTTTTGTCTTCGATTTGTGATGTTTTTAAAAATATTGAGGAGACCGGGATAATTGTAACACGGGTCAGTTGTAACACTAGTTACACAACTTATGAATCTTCACGTAATTCACTTCACACAGAGCCCTGTTGCAGACACAGCAGATTAATTTTGAGGTAAGAAAGTAACTTTTTAAAACTTAATTTATTTTTGTAATGCCTGCTTTATAGTTAAAAGTTAAATTGTTTATTGTGTGTCTGTTTATATATTTTTCAGACAAGCCATTACTGCTAATGTTTTGGCTTTTAGCTGTAAGGTGAGCTAGTTCAAGCCTAAGTCTCTGGGTTATTTGTATAATAAATGAAACATGTTATAACCTACCCCAACCAAATATTTAGTTGTATTTATATATGTTTTCTTTGGATTTACCTATGCCTATGTCATGGAAGAGAAAGACAATTAAACAAGTATGCTTACACACACTTGCCAACATGTTCTCCCTCCCCAACTTGTTGCATTTTGACAACGTACCCCTTTAGCGTCACTTTTGGACGTGCAGGGTCCTCCATTGATTTCAGTTGTTTGCCTTAATTTAATGGTTTGCATGCATTTGTAAAAAACAGAAATAGTTTTAAATAAATGTATACTTTCATTGGAGCACTTAACCCCACCCCTACCCTAAACTTACCCACTTCTGAACAATATAAAACACGTAACAGGCAAATATAAGTACAGTCACAGGTATTTATTTTAGAAACTGACCATAAACTAGTATAAAAGCATTACAAACAAGTCATGTTGCATTCCGAGTCTTCTGAAGTCATATGATATCTTTTTGCGAAGAAAAGAGTAAAACATAAGGTATAATCGCTGAAAATGATCCTGCTCCTTTCATGCTTACATCTCATTCAAAAGATACTCCCGAACATCAGCCTGACGCAATCGGTCACGGGACACACAAGAGCTAATGGCATTTCACAACCAAGGCTGACGTAATGCTTCTTTTGGAGGGCGGCATTTAGTGATGGGAAGTTTGGATCATTTTACCGACTCGGACCTTTGAGTCTTGTTCAGCAAAATTAAATATTTTTTCGAGTCACTTCGTTCATTTTAGCAAAATATAATTAAAATGCTACGTGTTACTTCCCTACCACATCTACTGCTTACACAAATGTTGATCACACTACAAACAAGACAAAACGATAATGCTATAAGAAACAGAAAAGATTAATTCATTTTTTACCTGGATCTTTAGTCTATGATTAGCTCACCTCACCTCTTATCTGACAAGTTTTCGGGTTTGAGTCGTTCATTCATCACGTGACAGCCCCATAAGCTTAACCAATGCAGTGTGAGCCGGAAAAAGAATTGATTAGTTCATCTTTTGAGTCTTCGGGTTCGAGACGTTTGTTTATTACGTGACAGCTCCATAAGATGAACAAATGACCTGAAAAACCTGAAACAAGTGAACTAATGCTGCGTTTACGCAATATCGTAATTACCGTAATTTCGAGATGACAACATGTGACATTCTACTTGGAGCTGTTCACGTCCTGAGACTCGGAATTATGCTTTTTTATGGCAACACTATCAACGCCTAAACAGAGCCTACGTTGGTCAGGTGGTACAGCGGTCATGTGGTACAAGTCGCAGCTCTCAGAAGACTCCCAGTTCATAAGTTGTAATTACGAGTAGTACGAGGATGTGAACACTTTTTACAAGTTGGAATCTTGTAATTACGGGAATTCCAATATGGCGTGAACGCACCTTTATTCCAGTACAGAATCTAATAGGATGCTACGCATGTGCGACTGAACGAATCACTCCCTGAGATGACTCGTTCTTCCTGAGTCACATTAAAGATTCATTCAAAATGAACGAATCGTTCAAGAATGACCCATCACTAGCGACATTTTTTGATTTTATTTATGCACAAACAGATTGAGTTTTACGATGGACGGAGATGGCGATTGAGTCTATTCATCTCACAGATCAAACGTTTTGCCTTGGAAGTCCTGGAATATAAACACTTTTTTAATAAATTATGACTGTGAATGTTGACAAATGGTTAGGTTTAGGGGCAGCGGTTGGGTTAGGTGCTTGTAAATGTGTAAATAATGTAATGTAAATAACACTGTTGTGACTGTTTACATTGAAAAATCACACCCCATCATATATGCAACAATGACAATATTACTACCCAATATATAATTTAATCATGACGATAAAATTCCCAAATGCCTTTTGCGTCAGCATTATTACACCAAAGGGTTCTTATTTAAAGCAATGAAGGACACTGCACGTTGAAAAATGATGCTAAAGGGTCCTGACCTAGCATCAATATGTGACAAGTTGGGAGTGAGAATGTGTTGCACTTGCATGAGAGCATGCATGCATGCACACATGCACTTTTTTTTTTTTTTTTTTTTTTAGATTTATCATTATGTTGCTAATGTAACACACACAAATAATGTTCATTTGTTGAAGCTTGTTGAAACCATGCATTTTCTGTTTGTACTGCAAAGATACCAGCTTTATCAATTAATAGCTGACACTAGTAACTAGTTTGAGTCCTATTTTTGAAGACGCTCAAAAGAACTCCAAGATATGGACAGAAATGTCAAAAACATTACTATCCCTGGTCTCCCTACTAAGCAGGAAAGTGCCACTCCACAACACTCGCTGAGAACCAAGAAATTATCTAAAACCTGCTTTAAAGATTTGCAGACAAACCTATTTTGACAAGATTTACAGAAAGAGAGTGTGCCTGAGCCAAATGTTAAAAAGCTGTACCTCCTATAGATTGTTTGTTGGTTGTGTAAAATGTTTTAGAAGTTTATGAAGAACAAACCATTTTATAACATGTTTTTGGCTTAAATATGTCAGAATTTGTAACCAAATTAACAAAATCAATTATGAACTTCTGTAGTGCATTATGTGTGAATGAATTAATGAATGTAATTTAGATCTCCGATGTTAATTCTGATTTTAAATCTGTGATTTAATTTTCAGATTTCTTTAAAGATGTCCTACCCAACAACTCTGCATTTAATTGGTGGTAAAGAAGGTTCTCAATTTTCATTTACTGGTAAGAAGAACGGTGCCAGTTTAGAGAAGATCGGGGTCTGGGTGGGAGAATGGCAGGTGAAAGCTGTCAAGGTTTGGCTGTCAGATGGCAGAATTGGGAGCTTTGGTACTCAAGATGGGCCGTATCAAGAGTACATGTTCAAGACTGGTGAGTGTTTCACCTCGCTGTCCCTGTGGGGGAACGGAGCAGGAACACGTCTTGGAGCCATCAAATTCAAGACTCTCTACTGGGTTCAGTTTCACCACTGGTTCACAAAGCACTTATAGTCTGGAGGAGACAGATGAGAGAACCGAAACTCTGACTACCACTTTAGAAATCCCACCAAGAAAGAAGGTGGAAGTTTACATCAGCATCGGCAGAGTCACATTTGACCTGCCTTACACTGGCACAGTGAAGATCACTTGCAAGAACGGTAGTGTGTTAGAGTATAAAACCAAGGGCCAATACAAAGGCATCACTTACACTGATATCAAAGTAAAAACGAAAGAATCTGCTGTGTAATTTTAAGACAGATTCTTCCTGGATACATGGTCTTTATCTGATTTTACCAGCATTGTATCAATTTTTCTATTTCTATTAGTTTTTCTAATTGATTTGTTTGTTTCTTCCTTTGTTTCATTTCAAATGTATATTTACTCAATTATTTTTAACAGGTGACATTTATACTCAGCACTACTCAGTCTTTTTCTAAGAAATAAGAATAAATCTTCTGTTACCAAATGTTATCACTTCATATTTTGTGTAATCACTTTATAATAACTCACAATAATCTCTATCACCAGATTATTTGATGTACCTCATCATATAAGAATTACAAATGTGTTCAATCCAACATTAAATAAATACAATGTTCTGGCATGAAACTCTGTCGCAGTCCGATAGGTCTAACTCAATCTGACATAATGACTCATCTAACTCATCATTATCACATGGCACAGCTGATTGGTTTTCTCCTGTATCTGCACCATATGAAAAAAAAAAACAGCAGCTGTGATTGTCAGAACTGTACCATAAAAAATACAGTAGCAATGTTTTAGGTTTTACAGTTTTAACTTAAATTCATATTTAAATACCGTAATTTGATTAACTGATATGAACTTAATACCAACCTGTTGAAGTATACTGAAATCTGTTTTGTATATTTGTAATGCACTCATAACCACCAAAAGCAGGTGGTGATGAGAAAGTCACATAATGAACAGAAGACGCTTTTAAATACTAACATATATAGTAGGTGCACAGTGTCATTCACACAAACACTTAACACCATCATGGTAATACACATGAAAGTGAAATGCAATAAACATTCATTTAACAACATTAGATGCAACATACAACCTTAATGTACAAAACTGATGAGAAAAAACTGAGAAAAAAACATAATTATTTCAAAAACATTAAATTTGCAATGTAACACAGGGAATTTTGGGAATGTCAATTTACGGTTATTTACTGTAAATTATACATTCTTTTTCCCTTTCGAAAACAGTATACTACCATAAAATTGTAGCGTCCAATACAGTTTTTTACCGTATATAAGAGGGGAACTTACCGTTAACCATTTACCAGGTTTTACTGTAGCATTTTTAGTCTTTTACCGTTAAATTCATTAAAGTCATTTTTTATAGTGTAGCCCATGAACTTGCTGCTCAACATCTAAATATATGACTACCTTTGTATTGAGTGCATTGCTAATACAACATTTGTGAGTGGTAGAGGTGTGTATTTTATGTAAGATGACTAACTCTCTATCTAACAATAATCAACAAAAGTTTTTTTTTTCTTTTTTTTTTTCTTATTATTTATCTTTATGAAAATGCTTAAAATGGAAATAGGCGGAGAACATATCTTAATTGGAAGGTCAAGTATGTGCACTCCAAAACACTTGAAGGCAGGTTTTTCAATGTTTGTCATGATATATCATTCAATCAAAGAAATTTAGTCATCGATTTGATTAGGTTTAACCAATTCTCTCATCAAGTGCTAAAATAATATTAATATCATGGCTTTGAAATGTTACGGTTGTGATATTTGTTGTCATGTGACTGACATCTAATATCATCATATATAAAATCTCTACAAAGACACTCATGCACACACAGTGTAAGGTAGCAGAAGCAGAAGAGGCTTCATTGTTCGTATGAAGAGTTTACCAGCCGTAAATGATGATGTGGTTTGACTCAGACTCAGACAACACTCAGACTGACCATCAGTCATTTATGCAGCTTCTTCTGCACTGATGAAAACTGCTAAAAGTGTCTATAGTAGTGATTCAGAAATTCTGAGTAACAGAGATTTCTTCACACTTCCTATTTTTAACATTCGGCTAGTCTCAGCCTCAGACAATTGAGATATTGGCTAAACATCTGATGCATAAGGCACACTTAGCTGGAAACACTTCTGGAATTTTTAAGTCTACATCGGATTGGTTAGATTATACAGGATTTCTGAGAGATGCGTATACCTTCACGATCTGACTGGAAACAAAAAATGCCACAGCGCCAAGCCTTCTCACGAAAGAAGAAAGCCATTGTGTTTACAACTGTGACGATGAATGCCTAGAATCAACTAAATGCTGGATTCAATGTATGTGAAATTTTTAAAGTTCGTGGCTTAGAATCTTTAAAATATGTCCGAGAGTTTTACACACCGCTCAGTTGTAGCAACATTTCCACACCCCTAAACATGACGTCGCACAAAACGAAACGTGATTGGTTGCTTTACCTGTCAGTCATATGTCCTCTTGGGCAGGCCTTGGCCATTCAAAGCGGCTAAAGTTCCCAGATCTTCTGCTGTAAGCCTGAAGGTCTGTCTACGCGAGACTAACATTTGGTGTAACTCTTCCCCAGTGTGAGAATACTGGCTCTATTCATAATGTTTGGTTGAAAGTGACCTGCGTGCAGCCCTATTCAGATCCAGCATAAGCTGTAAATTTCTGTTTTTTTATTCTGTACATTTTTGTATATTTTTTAACATATACTTAACACTTTAGACAAAAATATGGGCTCAAAACTTGTCATTTAATGGTACAATAATCATGTACTGTACAAAATTAAATACAAACAGAATATAGATTGAAACCACACTGTAAACCTACTTTTCTCCAATTTTTTTTTCCATTTTCCTTTTTTTTTTTTTAATAAAAGTATTTCTGATTTATTTATTGTTATAATAAATCTTCAATATGTTCTCAACAATATATTACAAAACAAAGACTGATGCCATTAAGAATAAAAAAGTTTCTTTAAGAAAGTTGTCACATATATATATATATATATATATATATATATATATATATATATATATATATATATATATTTTATATGCTGTATACTATGATACTATGTTATATCATATCATATTATATAATATATAATGTAATAATATTCCTTAGATTTGCAGTTTAGAGCTAAAACACAGACAATTTAGTGACAAGAGCCAAAATGCATTTTTGATGCTAGGTGTTGTCTGCACACATGCATTTCCTGTATTGTCATCTCTATAATGTCAATTTAATTTTCTCTCTTCCTCTCACACTGTTCTTTACAGGAAGTATAACACAGACTGTGTGTTTAATTTTGTGCATTAATAGATCAGTATGGAGCTTAGTTTACTTCCTCTAACACTCTGTGAGTATCATTTTCTCATTTATGTATTATTTTTCTCATTTTGTGTAGTGATGGAGTGAATCTGTGATCTTGTGCTTTTAATCTTTTTATGTATTTGATCTGTTTTTCATTCATGCTACCTATCTATGGCAGAGTATCAGATCCGTCTGTAGCTCAAATACACTCTAATGTGCTGCAGATGAATGAGATCAGTGTATTTATCACAGTTATGATGGCTTCAGTTGTACAATAATTGCCAGTTCATACTGCACGAACCCAACAAACCCTGACTGAACATGTTCAGTTGGTGAAAAGTATATATATATATATATATATATATATTAGTGTTGTCTTCAGTAGATCTTCATTAGCAGATATGAGTGCAACTACATAGTCTTTACTTGTGACGCTGAACTGTGAGTTTTGGTTAACCCTTTAACTGTCACTCCCATTTTTGAACACAGACATAAAAATGCACTATCCAGACTTAAATCTTTATAATTAATGAATGAAAACAGTTTGTAATAAGATTCTGATTTACATTTTCCATGGTAATGCAATGTCTGATTTTTGCCTTTCAAAGGATGAATTTTGAGATTTTAAGTTTTGAACTGATATATAATTTCTTAAGATATCTAAAGTGTGATAGGGAAAAAGGCAGTGAAGAAAGTCTTTTGTGACAAAGGTCAGAACTCATGTTATGATGTAGATTTTTTTAAGTGGCACTCTTGGCATATATTAATCTATTACTTTTCCCACATAATTTCTAACACAAAAATATGGTAAAATATCTATTTAGGAGTCTTAGACCTTTCCAACGATGTATAGTTTGTCATGATTAGATTAGGATTTATTTGTAATATGGTGAAGTAAACTTAGGCATCCCACAGGGTGAACGGTGACAGTTAAAGGGTTAATGGCAGGTTTTTTCGTTCTTGAACTGTTGATCAGCAATAGAATACCATGTATAGATGATGCTGTGAGGTGGCTTGTGGTTCTGCAGTCACTCCAAATTCCAAATAATGATGTTAACGACTGCAATGACACCACTTCCCACATGATGATGTAGTTATAACCAGTGTTAAAATATGCATCTTAAAATAAGTGCAAGATCTGTGATTTATCAAAAATAGCTACTACTGTTACATTAATATTTGCACAGTTAAATTAGTATTAATTTAATGAGCCAGCATGTTTTAATTTCACTTTAATAAGTTTTTAGCATTGTTTACATGTCTGTCTGGTGGTTTAACATGGTGTTTTTAAAGACAAACCATGTGCAAACGTGGTTTCACAACGCATCATCAATCGGCCATATTGGTGGAACTGAATGTAAATAATGCCGCTGAACAGAACGAAACTTGCATATTCTGATGATTATTGCTGCTGAAAATGATCAATTATTGTCATGTTTTGGCCTGTACTAATCATTTTGAGTACTATAGACAGCCAAAAGTTATAACAAATCAAGAAGAAGAGTGCAAAAAACTGTCACAAAATGCATTTTGTGGTTGGCCAAACTGAACCATGATTTCCAGGTCAAGAATCTTGACAACATCCATGTTTGTTCTTATCATTTTTGGTCAGGTAGGTGAAATATTAGGCTAATATTTTGATTAATACTGCTTGTATGTATCTTTACGACCTATTAACTTAAAGGTTTAAAAGGTTTGTCAAAATATTGTGCCATTTCCTGCTTACTATGTCCTTCTTCATATGATTTAGCAGCATTTATCCATGCTGTTTTTTACATCCGAGTATTGCCAGTATGACAATGTTTAGTCCATGTTTAATCTGTGGGTTGAAGTGAACCTCACTGATTATAATGGAACTTTATCAGATTGCAATTTACTGAGTGAGCTTTTTAGTGATTATAAGGGGAGCACACTTTTTAGGCTTTAAAGGAGAAGTCCACTTCCAGAACAAAAATTGACAGATAATGTACTCACCCCCTTGTCATCCAAGATGTTCATGTCTTTCTTTCTTCAGCCGTAAAGAAATAATGTTTTTTGAGAGAAACATTTCAGGATTTTTTCTTTATATAATGGACTGGTATGGTGTCCCGATTTTGAACTTCCAAAATGCAGTTTAAATGCAGCTTCAATCGATTGTAAATGAGGGTGCAAAGGATCCCAACCGAGAAAGAAGGGTCTTATTTAGCGAAACGATCTGTTATTTTCATTTAAAAAAAAAATACAATTTAAATACTTTTTAATCTTAAACACCTTGTCTTACTCTCCCTGAATTCTGTGTATTCTGGTTCAAGACAGTTAGGGTGTGTCGAAAAACTCCAGTCGTATTTTCTCCATCAACTTCAAAAATCATTTCAAAATTATCCTACATCACTGCAGAAGCACCGACCCAGTTTTTGCAAAGTGAACATGCAAAGAAGATCAAACACCCTTAACAAAAAAGGTAAAACAGCGATATAGGGCAATTTTGAACTTGAGCAAGAACATGAGATTGAAGTTCTTTGACATACCTTAACTGTCATGAACTGGAAAAAAACAGTTCAGGCAGAGTGAGACAAGACTAGCGTTAATTTTATTATTTGTATGGAAATAACCAATTGTTTCACAAGATAAGACCCTTTTATCTCAGCTGGGAGAAACAGCCACATTTGGGATCGTTTGAAGCCGCATTTAAACTGCATTTTGGAAGTTCAAACTCGGGGCACCATAGAAGTCCACTATATAGAAAAAAACCCCCTGAAATGTTTTCTTCAAAAAACATAATTTCTTTACCACTGAAGAAAGAAAGACATGAATATCTTGGATGACAAGGGGGTGAGTACATTATCTGTCAGTTTTTGTTCTGGAAGTGGACTCCATTCAGAATTTGAATAAAGTCACTCACGGATAACCATTTAGCCTATCCACTATTGCCGCTTGCCATTGTGTAGCATTTACTGAGTGAAAGTCTGAGTTGTTGTGATCAAGTGGAGGCGCAGACTAGTTAGCATACTCATGGCTCAGCGTATATTAAATGAGGTAAGGGTGTAGAGTTACATTCAAGCTATTTGAAGACAAAAATAAATCAGTTTCACGGGGAAAACATTTGTCATTAAAGATGAGTTTTAGATTTAGATGGGAGTCATTTTAGATAAAATTAGTGAGTGGTGGGGGACTTTAAGTAGGCCCAGTAAAATAAATGAGAAAAGTTTGTGGATATTCATATATGGATTCAGAAGCAACATCATCTTAAATCAATGTAATTTTCTATTTTTGTTTTTAGTGATGATTTCCATCCACCCTGGACAGACTCAAGGTGATTCGTATTTTTATTTAAATCTTTACACAAATTTCACTTGTGGAACTGATCAAGAGTGTTTTCATGAGCCACTTTAGCCTTGATTGTGCAGAGTGTTGACACAAAGCAATGTAGGAGTGAGAGAGGGTAATGGCATTGGAAAGTACCATGAGCTAGACGGAGCACACACAGCTTCGGTCCTAAACCTATTCTGACTTATTACTTTCTGTCACCTGGGGTCGGTTCATCATACATGTTACATCACATAATATTTACAAAAGTTATGTGTTACTGTACTATTAAAAGTAACCTGATTACATAACTTGTTTTGTGTATGTCTATTTTTTCCTCTGTAACTACTCACAAAGTGTATGATGCCTATAGTGTTTTAAAATGTGTTTTCACTGAAGTATGAAAATATGTTACGTATTATTTTTTTAGGTAGTTATTTAAGGTAAAATTAGTATTACAAATATGCATAAGATTTTTGTGTAACTCTAAGGATCAATGCACTTGTTTATTTTACATAAAAATGAAGAAAATATTCAAAAAGTAACACTTTTTACACTGCTCTATTTACACATAGTGCAAAGAAAATGTTATGTTTGCTATTTATCATGCAGCCATGATAAATGCATTTATCAATAACAAATATTAAATAAAACTGTAGTTAATGTAAGTTTATATTATGTAATGTGTATGTATATGTGTATGTTGTCTTAATCAAAAATGTTTGATTAATGTTTGAATGAATGTTGACAAACAAATGTTGTATTTCCCTGCTTTAGAAATATTCACTGCTAATATGGATTAGAAGTGAAAAGGGGCCACAAATGTTCAGTGTCTTGTCTTTTTCATATTAATACAGTAGAATACAAAGAAAATTAATCAGGGCACAGCTCTTGTCACAGATATTTCTAAGATTCTATTCTTGTGATGATAATGTCACGCAAAAACACCAAGCATTACATTATTTTACTGACGGATAAAAATAGAGCATGACAGAAAATGTACAGCTCATACAATCCAACTGACGCATAATGATTATTTGTAGCTCAACCTCAATATTTAGAGTGATTTCGTTATATTTTAATCGTATTACACCATTAGACACCGCCACATGTGCTGATTTTCACAGTCACTCATTTTGGCTTCTTTGGACGCTATATCATAACCTCTGTTTGTTCAGTTCTTCCAGAGAAACCTAAACTTCTGACTGTTCAGCCTGAACCATCGCAGATATTCATTGGAGAGAATGTCACGCTCACATGTGACATACCGGGGGGAGGCTGGACATACAGGTGGCTGTGTGGGGGTAGAGAGCACGCCTCTGAGGAGAAAGAGTTCAATATCACTATATGGTTTAAACAGAAATGCAAGTGTTCTGGCAAAAGACAATCAGGCCTCTCTACATGGAGTGAAGAAGTGACTCTGACTGCGTTGTGTAAGTGATAATTTTTGACAAACATCATGATCTTATTCAGCCCAAAAATATGCCCAACCTCTGTAAAATCTCTGATTAGGTCTGTCATTCATCTTATAAACATCACAACATCAATAATAAATCCAGTTAAACTTTTAGTCTCATTTGCGTAAGAATGAATCTGTATTTTGGCAGGTAACAGTAGCCAATATTGGGAAAAGTTATTTTTAAAAGTAATGCATTACAATATTATGTTACTCCATAAAAAAGTAACTAACTGGGTTAACGCATTGGGGCCTATCATACGTTCGGCACAATCCATTTTGTGTCCGTTAGTGTTTTTCACTAGTTTCAAGCTGATGCAGCTATCACCTTAATGTCCAGCACCACTTTGTTTAAATAGCAAATGTACATTCGCCCATCAGGCACATTGTTGAGGCATTGCTATTTTGCAGCTGAAAACCATTAGCTAAATTAACCAACTAAAACCTGGTCTAAAGTCAATGGCACAGTATTTTTTTACACTCTGTACACTCTGTTTATTACACACACAGGGAGGTGCAACAGCGCACAAACATGCCAAATATTAAAAATGAAAAGATTACAATTGTTTTTAATGTATTTAATTTGTATTTGTTAGAGTGTTTGCTCATCTGCAAAACATCTATAGGACGTTTCCTATTAGATGTCAAATAGACGTCTATTAGATGTCTTTAAGATGCTTATGATTAAGGGAATATGTAAAACTGACATCTTACAGACATCTATCAGATGTTTGTACACAGCAGATGCTTGTATGCTTTAACAGACATCTTTCAGACATACGTGTGCATTTTTTCCATCGTTAAACTAGCAAAAGTGAATTCAGACACGCCCTAAGTGCACTTGCGTGCACTTTAGACCATGCGCTAAAATAGGCCCCAAAATGTTACTGTTGAGTTACTTTCTGTCACCTAGGGGCCGTTCTTTGTACGTAGATTAGCAGGATTATATTGTTGGCAATTTGACATGATCCAGGATTGTTATGTTGATCAAAGCTCAAGCTCTTCATTTTTATTTTATTTTACATAAAATTGAAGAAAGTATAGAAAAAGTAACATGTTTTACATGTTTTTTTTTTTTTTGCTATTACACTTAGTAAATAGCACATATCGCTAATTCCATCAAGCAACTGCCTTATTTTACCTTACTTTAAGGTGAAAGGTGTAGTAAAGTTTAGACATTAATGTAAATGATAGAAGTCATAAGTGATACATAATGATTGAAGACTGTTCATTAACTCAAATTTGTGAAATATTTACAGGCAAACCCAAATTAACTGTAAAGCCCCAGAGTTCAGTGTTCATTGGAGACACAGTTACTTTGAGATGTGATATGGGACGGTCAGCTGGATGGAAAATTATCTGGTACAAAAACTTTATGAGAATAAAAACTGGTGATAAAATGGCAATACTGAATAATGTTAACATTTCTGATGGAGGAGAGTACAGGTGCAGTGCATATAAAGGAATGTACAGTACAATTCAAAGTCGAAGGGTTGTGCTAACAGTAAGTGGTAAGTGTTCTTGTTGTGTGTGTATGTGCTTTTTTCCCTCCGCAATCTAGTTTTGAGTTTATTTAAATTAATATCATCTGTCAACAGTATCATATGCTGTCAGTTAAATTAATCTTATAAAGCCTACAGTCATTTAGATGTGTCCTGTGATCATTACAGAGAGACCCAAGCCTGTAGTGCGTGTTCACCCTGATGGACATGTGTTCAGAGGACAGACGGTCACTCTCACATGTGACATACAGGAAACAGATGTCAGCAGTTGGAACTACAGCTGGAATAAAAATGATTCAGTGATTCATGTCAGTCAGTCTCAGGAATACCAAATCAGTTCTGTTAATGAATCTCACACAGGTAATTACAGCTGTACTGGAAGAGAAATACAAGGATCACGATACTCACACACCAGTGATGAAATTACTCTGACCGTATCAGGTGAGAGTCTTCATCTCATCTTTACATCATGAGTAAATGCAGAACATGATTTACAAACAGGTCCAACTGGCATTACATTGAGACACAAATCTCTTAGATAAGATATATTTTGATGTTCATGAAATTGTCTGGTTGTGTTTCATGTCTTTAAGCTCCATCATCAGTTCACAAACTGCTCAGTTCTCTATTGGCAGCTTCTCCATATCTGCTAGTGACCATCATACTGGGAGTCAAATGCTACAGAGCTCGTGGTGAGATCTCCCTCTCTCTCAAAACTGTTCTCCTGCATTGTTATAAATAATTCAAATGTCATTTATTCCAAGTTTTTTTTTTCTGTTTTACAGTTCAGACTGATGAGATCTATTAATATGCTGTCACAGAGAAGCAAAAGCCTACAGTCATGATGAATGAAGCCGCCACTTTATTTATATGCTGACATTATAAATATTAGTTAATAAATGTAAATAGCAGTTGGCCCATTTAAGGCAGTCAGTTTCTACAAATCAAATTAAGAAATATGTACAATTAACAGTAAACTACAGGCAAATGTGCTGCCAGTATTTACCATTAATTTACAGGACAAGGTTTACTACACTGTAATTCTAAATAAAATACTAAAAATAAGCAGTACTTTTCAGGTGAAGCTGCAGCCCGTCAATTACTGCAAATTTACAGTGAAAAGTTTTATAGTGTGGGAAAATGTATTGTAAAAAACTATCTTCATATTTTTAACACTCTGTTCTGCTTTTTTGTGTGTCTATCTTAATATTATTGGAATATTTCCAATCCTTCATTCATCCTTGATGTCATGTCCACTATAGCTTGAAGGCTGATCATAAATATGGGGTCAAAGAAGGTTTGTAGCAAGTAAATCAATTTGTACAACTGTATAAATTTATAGAGACACTGGTGTGTTAAACTAGTATCGATTAGTAATGTTTTCACAGCAATCAAAGCAAAACATGTACAGGAAACAAAATAAATATCAAGGTTTAGTTCTTGGTGGAACATCACTTGGCAGGTTTCTGTATTATTCATTATATACATTAAATGGTTGAAAATACTTTTTTTTTTTCACATTTAGGAGGGTTGTGGCTTCACACAAACACAAACCCCAGAACAATTATGCAGGATCAAACAAGAGAGCATTTTTGGTTTTGCTCTGGTTTATTTATTTATTTTTGCAGCAACTGACCAATCAGAATTGAATATTCATTCAAGTTTGAATTTACTTTTTTCCACATGGGCCAATGATGATAGATTTTTATTATTATTATTATTATTATTAAACTGGCCATAAAATTGCATTTAGATTTTGGGGCTTGAGTCATGGTCTTTTATTCAACTTCAAAATTTCATTAATTTAATTTTATTTTTTTAATGATACACTGTTTTGTCTTGTGAAGTGTAAATAAAATGACCTTTTATAAGCCATTGAATCATTTGCTCACATGCTTGTCCAGGTCAAAACGAGATGCAATATTTGCTTTACCAGAAGTCAGAAGTTTTTTAAGATACAACAAAAAAAGAAATTGCCTAAAAATGCATAAAATTGTCTTTTCTTCATGGTCCACATGTTAATGTGCCTAAAGGCTGGCCATTACTCACAAATTTGCTGATCTGAGGTCTGTTTTCTAGATCTCTCCAAGCACGATGCTATACTTTGAGACAGGAAACCTGTACCTAGATCAGCATTTTTCAAGAATATCAGCATTTAGAGCGATGCTCCTCATGGTCCATCAGAACTGATATGTCTACATTCAGAGACATCAGTTTGACCTTTATAACTTTGCTGCACACTGTGCTGCAGACAGCATCTGAAATTCTTGAAAACAGAAATACAAGCACCAAAGGGGGCGTTTTAAAGGGCATCTGCAGGGTCAGGGTCTCTCAAAGGTCGATGGGCCTATGCTAGACATGCAGCTATAGAAAAATAAAGCATTATCTAGACTCAATGTATTAAAACCTGTTGCATTATAATGACAATTTTAGACAAAAATTAATTCTCAGTTATTTAATATAATATCATTTACTGCTACTGCCTGTATCTACCGGACATATATGGATGAACCCTTTTTACAGACTGTTGACGCATAATAATGAACTGTGTAAATTTGTCTGTTAGTCTACATGTTCTGTTTGCATCTCCAGGAGGTATTTAGGAGAGAGATGACAATAAATCGTGACCTTGGGTGTTGGGAAATTGGTAAAATCAACATTAATTTGGAAACGTTTCATGCAGTTAAACTAAAACAATGTAATTAGAAGGTGAAACATGAATGGAGTGAATGTTTTACACCCTTATATATAAAAACCTCAGCACTGTTTGATCTGAACAGACCAAAAGAGAAATGGGCATATGGTAATTGCTGTGAATTTAGACTAATTAGAATTGTCAAGAGGTTTTATCATCCATTAGAGATAGCTGGATTCACTACACATATAATAAGAATGGCAATGAATGCACATCTGTCTAGTGGTTGAAGAGGAGACTGAAATTTTAAGTTTATGCTGGTGAAATGATGTTACCATGGCTGTGTTCATTACCTTAAAAGGCTATAGTGCAGATAATGACTAGAAAACCCAAAATAACAATTAATGGACAAATTAAAGGAGTCGACTAATGCACTCAGGCACACTTTCAGTGAGATTGCATATTATTTTCGTCTAATTGAAGTGTTTCCCTAAAATCTAACAATGTGGTCAGATAAAATAAAATCTCTACTTGATGTCATAAGTGATAAATTATAGATTCTTTCAAACGACTTGGAAATAGACCCCCTGCAGACAGATACAAACGTTGTGGGAGGCTGCTGAGGAACTATTTTTCAACATTTCACCCATCTAATGGCGAGGCGGAGGAATATCCGACGCCATCGCGCAATTATCTCAGATTATATGTAAGCGTTTGGGTTTTCTGTTTGAGGGCCATAAAAGGGAATTTCATTTCAAATGTGTGTTTTTCATTCTATGGAAAGAGTTTCTCTTTCAGACGAAACAGACCCCCTTTTTTAAAGGTAACAATTTACCTGTCAGAATCGCAGCGGAAGCACAGCAAGACGCCACTTCACTGAGGCACTAATGGAAAATCCATTCTGTTCATGTTTCGGAGAATCCCTGAATGCTTGAACCGGTGTTAAATGTAACTAATTTGTCGTCTTTATATCTTTCCAGTTCTCGCAACACATTATGAGGAGCGCGGCTAAATCTTAATGAGTTATTTTTAGACTGAAATGAAAGTTACACATAAAATATGTCTGTTTACTTGAGGCGGTTTGGAAATGAATCATGTACTTTACCTCATTGTATGGGATTAGCAAGGGAGAAAAACGTTTTTTTCCTAATATTTGCCAAAAGATTAGCTGAAAATCACAAAATGCTGTGAATAACAGTATTGGTTGTGCAGAGGGACATCTAATGCAAGTGCGCTATCTTCTGGTAAGTGTGTGAATTACATATGTACTTGCATGTATTGCTTGCTGTAATTCATCTACTCATTTTGTACAATAACAAGTATTTCATTCTAAACGAAAATGGTTTATTTTTACATGTACTGCTAATCACATAAATAATGTTTCAAGTCAATAATGTCAAGACACTCTAGTGGATATATCATAATTTAATAGGCTAATTATTTACAGTCACAAAGGCTTAGTTTGAATTCTTAAATGAGAAGTTCACTTCCTGGACAAAAATTTACAGATAATTTACTCACCCCCTTGTCATCCCAGATGTTCATGTTTTTCTTTCTTCAGTCCATAAGAAATTATGTTTCTTGAGGAAAACATTTCAGGAATGTTCTTCATATAGTGCCACCAAGTTTGAACTTCCAAAATGCAGCTTCAAATGGATCTTATCTAATGAAACGATCGGTCACTTTCGAAATAAATTGACAATTTATAAACTTTTTAACCTTAAATGCTCGTCTTGTCTAGTCCCTGCGATGCGCATGCGTAGTCTGTATAATTTGAGTTAATACAGCTAGGGTATGGCTGCGTCCGAAAACTCTAAAATGCTGCCTTTGGAAGCAGCATTCCAAGGCAGGAAGGCATCAAGGCACGTCCGAATTCAAATTCTGCTTCACTTCACACCTTCTTCTGATCAAATTTTGAAGGCAGCATAGATGTATCCTTCGCTGCCTTTGATTTCCCACAATCCTGTGCGTGTGCGTCATATAGGCTATATAAATAAAGATATTCTGGTAAATTAGACTTGTTACTTTACATGATAGATGAGTGTATTATAGATATTATTATGGAAGCCATTGCCTGATAAGGCAGCGAGGCAGCAAGTCAGCTGACTAGGCTTTCGGACACAGCCTATGTCTCGTTCCTTCTTCAACATCAAAATCGTCATACATCGTCATACATCTATTTTACCTTTTTTTTTTTTTTTTGTAAAGGGCGTTTGATTTTTGCATGTTCACTTTGTAAACACTGGGTCGGAACTTCTGCAGCGATGTAGGATGATTTTGAAGTTGAGGAAGAAAACACGATGAGAGTTTTTCGACATACCCTTTTATTTACCGTATTTAACTGGAAAAAACAGTGTTCACGCGGACTTAGACAAGACGAGCATTTGAGGTTAAAAAGTATATAAATTGTCAATTTGTTTCGAAAATGACAGATAGTTTTGCTAAATAAGACCATTCTTCCTCGGCTGAGATTGCTTAGAGCCATTTGAAGCTGCATTTAAACTGCGTATTGGAAGTTCAAACTTGGGGGCACCATTGAAGTCCACTGTATGGAGATAATCCCTGAATTCTTTTCTTTAAGAAACATAACTTCTTATCGACTGAAGAAAGAAAAACACAAACATATTGGATGACAAAGGGGTGAGTTGTGGAAGTGAATTTCTTTCTTCTTTAATACTTATTTTCAGTCCAGTTTGTAGTATTGTCCATTGTTTCCTCCTAGCATCTCCTCAACCTTCTCCAGCATCTTTGCCACATCAGATTCCCTGTGTCCATTGTCAAGCACATGACATCTATTCCCACACTTTCGAACCAGCCGGTCTAAGTCTCCATTTCTCTTCACATGCTGCTGGACGTTTTCTCCTAATGTTTCCGCCCAGGTGAGCAGAACAATAGTGTGCCTCCAGGATGCTTCTCCTAGCGCAGACATGGTACGTTCCACTGCTCGTCTGTACTGGCCAGTAAAGGATACGTAAGCAGGAATCACCAGGATGAAGGCGTGTGGTCCAGGTTGACACAGAGAGACGCTTTGAGAGAGGTGTTTTTGAGTTGTTTCTTTACTGTCAGATCCAGATCTCCATTTAAGGCCCTGAGGCTCTACAATAGTGAGCTGTCTGCCGGATATCGCTCCCTTCCAAGGGTTGGTTCTATCTGCGTCAGGCCCTACGATGGTGCATCTCGCTGGGTGACGAGATGACCAGGAGTCTCCTAAAAGCATCAGCCTTAGCTCAGACACAGCCCAGGGTGCATGCAGGCTAGGTTGGAAATTGGTGCTTGAAGATTCAAAGAAGTCTTCATCACTTTCGGCATCTTCCTCATCTTCCTTGGCTTCCAGTGTTCGTTTAACCCTTTGGTTGTTTACCGAGCTGTTGTTTGCATGGTTTGTAGTAGCCAACTCCAATTGCTCTTCACTTCTTGCGTCTTTTGCATCACAAACACCACCATCCACTTCGACTTCTTGATACGTTTGATGGCTCTCTTCAGCTTCAATTTGTTTCCCATTAAATTTAGCGCTGTTTTTCAATCGCTGATACCTTGAGAAAGGTTCTTTGTGCATCCGTTTGAGCTCTGTGTTATACAGATACTTCTCCCATTTCTCAAGTTCTTCTTGCTTCTTTTTCATCTTGTCTTGTTCATTATTTAGCTTCAGCATTTTGCTCTCCAGTTGGTTTTGACGTTCCTCAAGCTCTTTCTCTTTCTCATCTAGTGTTGCTTTCTGTAGCTCTAGGTTTTGTGTTTTCTTTTCAACATCGCTCGCTTCCTTTTTGAGATCTAATTCTTGGTTCTGCAGAAGTTTGAGTTTATCCATCATGTTATTATCTCTCTTAGCGAGCTCCAATTCCTGTTGGCGCAGATCTGTTTCTCTGGTATCTAAAGAGCGTTCTCTGTCTTTCAAAACATCCTGCTGTTTGGAAAGACCGTGCAACATGTCTTTATGCTGTTGTTCCCTATTTTGCATGACTTGCTGTCTTTTCTCTAAATAGATTTCTTCACTCTTCAGCTTCTGCTCTCTTTGAGAAAGTGTTTCTTCACCCTTAATCAGCTCTTGCTCTCGTTTTCCTAATGCTTCTCTAATGTTCTCGAGCTCCAAATCACGTTCATCAAATGAAGCTGTCTGGTTTTGCTGTTTATTTTCCATATCTCGATGTTCCTCCATCAGCCTTTGACCTTTAAGTTCAAGTTCCTGCTCCCTCTGTGCAAGTTCTTGCTCCTTTATCTGCAGTCCATTTATTTTTTGCAGAAGATCATATTCCTTATTATTCAACTCGGCTTGCCATTTTTCCACGTTGTGTTTGTTGTTTTCAAATTCCTCAGAGATCTTTGAAAACTCTTGGGTTTTCGATTGCCAAATTTGCTCTCGTTTATTAAGTTCACCTTCTCTAGTTTCTAGATCTGCTCTGAGTACCTTCAAAGATTTTTCTTCTTCCTTAAACCTGCTTTGTTCTTTAACAAAATTTGCCTCTGTTTCCAGCAGCTCTTGTTCTTTCCTCTCCATCTGCTGTCTAAGGTTTTCCATATTTTTCTGCTGCTTTTCAGTCAGATCTTTTATTTCCTTTTCCTTGGTCTCCAGTATCTTCTCCATTGCTTGTAGCTCATCCTTTTTACATTTTATCTGCTGCTCCTGCTCTTTTAAATTTTCCTCTCTAGCCATAAGATCTTCTGCTTTTTTCTCAGTCTCCTCTTTCATTCGCTCCAGATCTACAGCCAGACGTTTGTTACTCTGACTCTCGTTTTCCAGATTCTTCTCCTCTTCTCTAATTCTGTACATTTGCACTTCCAAATCCTGTTCTCGCCTATTCATTTCATCCTCTCTAGTTGCCAAGTCTTGCTTGTGTTGTGCTAATTTCTCTTCCTTCTTTTCTACCTCCCTCTCTCTCCTGTGAAGCTCTTGTTCTCTCTCTATCTCTTTCACCTCATGCTCTTCATGCCTTTCTCTTAGTCTTTTCTCATAATACGCCTTCATGTCTTGCATATCGCTCTCTTTCTCTTTCTCCTTCTCATCCAGCTGCCGTTTTAACTCATCTATCTCTTGTTCTAACCCTTTCATTTCTTTCACTTGTTTCTCATAGTGCTTGACTGAAGTCTGAATATCTTTCTCATAGCCCTCACATTTGCGCTTCAGGTCTTCTAATTCGCTTAACAGTTCTGTGTTTGCGTTTTGTAGGGCGTTGTTTCGTTCTCGCTCTTCCCTGTTCTGTTGTTTCAGCTCATCCAAGAGTATTTCTGTTTCTTCATGCTGTTTCTTTATGTTTTCCATCTCCTCTTCCATCTTTGCATTTTTTCTTTTGTAGGCCTCTATCTTTCCATCAAAGTCTTCTTCTAAAAGTTTTAGTTGAGCAGCAGCTTTTTGAGTGTTTACTTGAAGGCTGTTTTCCAGCTTTTCTACTTCTCTTCTATGTTCTTCGTTGATGTTTTGGAGCCGCGTGTTCATTTCTTTGTCTTTCTCCATGTCTTTTTGATATAATTGGGTTATTTCATCATGTTTTGTTTGTAGTTCTTCCTGTAAGTGTTTGAGTTTAGCTGCACTTTCCTCAACATGAACCTGAATACTCTCTTTTAACTTTTCAACCTCTTTCTGTTTTTCGCTAATGTTTTCACGCAGTGCATTCATTTCTTTGTCCTTCTCCAAGTTTCTTGTGCTTAATTGGATTATTTCATTGTCTTTTATTTTGAATTCTTCCTCTAAATGCTTCAGTTGTGCAGCACTTTGTTCAATATTCGACTGCAGGCTGTCTTTTAATTTTTCAGCATCCTGCTGTTGGCCAATAATATTTTTCTTAAGTGTGTGAATTTCTGTGTCTTTCTCCAGGTCTCTTTGTCTTAATTTAGTTATTTCCTCTTCTTTTATTTTCAGCTCTTCCTCTAAGTGCTTCAGTTGAGTCGCACTTTCTTTG
The DNA here is from genome assembly GCA_036247105.1 of Cirrhinus mrigala. NCBI lineage: Eukaryota > Metazoa > Chordata > Actinopteri > Cypriniformes > Cyprinidae > Cirrhinus > Cirrhinus mrigala. The sequence continues at coordinate 46,273,140 of CM070013.1, forward strand.
ATATGTGCCTCAATATCGTCTCTTAACTTCTCACTGTCTTTCTGTTTCTCACTGATGTTTTGCCTAAGCATGTCAATCTCTCGTTCTTTCTCCTGGTCTCTTAGTCTTAATTTTTCATTTCCCTCTTCTTTTACCGTCAATTCTTGCTGTAAAAGTTTTATTTTAGCTGCATTTTCATCAATACTGTCTTTTAACTTTTCAATATCAGTTTGTTTTCCACTAATGTTTTGCTTTAGTTTGTCAATGTCTTTGTCTTTCTCCAGGCCTCTTTGTTTTAATTTTTCTGTTTCGTCTTCTTTTGTTTTCAACTCCTCTTTCAAAACTTGAACTTCATCTACATGCTTTTCAGTATTTGCCTGGACAGTGTCTTTCAGCTTTTCTATATCCCTCTGTTTTTCCCTAATGTTCTCCTTCAGGGTCTTAATTTCTTGGTCCTTTTTCTGATCTCTTTGTCTTAATTTGAGTATTTCATCATCTTTTCGCTGAAGTTTTTCTTGCGTTTCGGCATTTCGATGTAGCTCCTTTTCTTTCTCTCTCATGGTTCGCTCTATTTCCTCATCTTTCCCTACAAGTTTATCAATGAGTGTGTTGTATTTCCCCTCAATTTCTGCATGCATTTCTCTCTCGGCTTCTGTCGTTTTCACTTGCTCTTGATAGGACATACGTAGCTGCTCCATCTCTTTGGTCATCATCTCTATCACCTCTCTCAGCTTGTCCATCTGTTTCTCTTTCTTCTCAAGGTTTTCACTGAAATTCTCGCTTTGTTCCTTTTCTCTGCTCTCAGCGTTCAGTTTCACCTCTTTGATTTCTCTTAAAATGTTTTCTATTTCATTGTCCTTTTCTTTTAGTTTCTTCTCCATGTCTTGTTCTTCTTCTTCATGCCTGCGTTGTGATGCATCCATCTCTTTTTGAGTTTCTTCAACCTTTCCTCTCATCCTATCATTCTCTTTCTCAGCATCCAGCAGTTTGTTCTGAAGTTCGTTCATCTCATCCAAGTGCGTGTGCTGAATCTCAGCCTCTCTCTCTTTCCGTTCTTGCTCTTTTACGGCACCCATGCGCTCCATTTCCAGCAGTTTCATCAAAAGTTCTTCCACTTTCTCTTTAAGTTCTTCCCCCTCTCGCTCTCGTTCCTCTAATCTCATCTGCAGTTGCTCTTTCTCTTTCAGTCCCTGATGGATAGTCATCATGACTTTGCTCATTTCAGCGCTCAGCTCTTGTAATTCTCGCTCCTTGTCTTCCGTCAACCATGCCATCCTCTCTTCCAGCTCACCCATCATGCTTCTCCTGTCATCTTCTCCTCGGTATGGCACCTCTTCCCTCTCTGCTTTCCCGGGAGATAGCACTTTGTCTTTTTTGCGTCTTTCGAAAAACCACCGAATGCTCCTGACCTCTCGTTCCTTCATCTTTTTTAGCTCTTCCTCCTGCCGTTGAAGCTTTTCGCTAAACTCCTTGACTTTCAGCTGGAATTTCTCATTCTTCTGTCGTCCTAAGTCTTGAATCTCATGCACTAGTGGCGAAAAGGCCTCGCAACGGTTTCCCGCCACCATCTTCTCAATCTTCTCCAGAAGTTCCGTTATCTGTGTTTTGGAATTCCGAGATTCCAAACAAGAGTTGCTGCTGATGACGTGGAACCTGTTTGAACATCGTTCTACCAGCCAACGAAGATCCTTTCCTCCTCCTTGTATGTGCTGCTCGATGGTGACTCCCTCTCTTAGCTGGTCGCCCCTTGTAAACAGAAGAAGTGTATGTCTCCAAACTGCCTCTCCTAAAAGCTCCAAATGCTCCCGCACAGTCTGAGCTTGGACAAGTGCATCCACTCTTAATGCCAGTAGAAATGCATGAGGTCCAGGAGGACACAGCGTCACGCTCAGTCCGATCTCTCTCTTCACTCTCTCTGGAGTTAATCCCTCTGGACCGCCCTCCCATCCGGGCACATCCACCACCGTCACCAGTCTGTTAGAAACCTCCGTCTGCTGTCTTGAACACTCCTCGGTGGCCTCTCCGCTTTGAAAGTATCCCGGTCCTCCGAGTATGCCGTTGCCAGCTGAGCTTTTCCCCGTCTCTCTCTCTCCCAGCAGAACCAGTCTCAGCTCTGGGAGACGCCGTGAACCTCTGGAGAAGAGATTCTTCTCATCCAGGTCTTCAATTTGCGGATTATCATCTAGGAGAGACAGGAGAAACAATAAGACAAATAGATACATAAATACATATAAATAAATAAATCCTTTGGTTGTAAATAATGGCTTATGTTGAAATATCATTCAGTTGCAATTAAAATGATATTTTATTTAGCATTCAATGTATTAAAAGGATATTTCACCCAAAAAATTCCTGTCATTAATTACTCACCCACCCTCATGTCGTCCCAAACCTGTAAGACCTTAGTTCATAATTGGAACACAAATTAAGATATTTTGGATGAAATCCGAACAGCGATGTAATTACCACCTTCAAGGCCCAGATAGGTAGTAAGGAAATCGTTAAAATAGACCATGTGACATCAGTTTAACCTTAATTTTATGAAGCTATGAGAATACTTTTTGTTTTCTTTTTGTGCACAAAAAACAACAATTTTATTCAACTATTTTTTTGTGTCAGTCTTTGATGTGTTTTCACAAAATTGCCACAACGCTTATTTGTATGGTGCTGCTGACGCAGGAGCTGGCATTCTGAAGTAGAACCCGGATGCACTGAGCCTTGCTGAAAAGCTGTATATAAAATAATCTTGGTAAACATGTCTGAAGATTTTCGACAGAGAGGATGACTTGCAATTTTTTTGCCCAGCCTTACTTATTCGAACCTGCATATGCAAAGGATGAGCTAAAAGAGTCTGACTTTCTATGTCAGAATGCTGCAAAAGTTACTTTTAAAAGTAATGCATTACAATTTTGCATTAATTCCTAAAACAGAAACTAATTAATGGAAAGTAATGTGTTACGTTACTTTTGAGTTACATTTGCGTTACTTTTTGAATCTGGGCAGGGCTTGCCTGTTTGTTTATGATATAAAAATTCTCATTTTGGCAAACGGAAAAACCCTTTCACATCAAAAGTGAAATGAATGCACCTCAGGGTGAAAGAAAAGTAAATTCTCTCAGGAGAAGAACACTCTTCAGCAGTAAAAAAAAAAAAAATGAAGCACATGTTACATGTCTCCTTGTGTTTTTTTCCCCCTGTGTTCCATCCAGCACCAGCAACTACGTAACAGCGCAAATGTTTTAAAATTTTTTCTTATTAGCATGGTTGAAATGAATCATCGAAGGACCAGTCAGCAGCAAAGACACTTTTTAATAAAGCAGGATTAAATACACAAAGGATATTTGTGACCCTGGAGCACAAAACAGTCTTAAGTAGCCCTGGTATATTTGTAGCAATAGCCAAAAATACATTGGATGTGTCAGTTTTCAATTTTTCTTTTATGCCAAAAATCATTAGGATATTAAGTAAAAGTCATGTTTCATAGAGATATTTTGTAAATGTCCTACCCTAAGTATGTCAAAATGTAGTTTTTGATTAGTAATATGCATTGCTAAAAACTTCATTTGGAATTCAATTTCAAAAGATTGACCTTTATGACCGTTTTTGTGGTCCAGGGTCACATTTGTATTATTTAACATATTTAATTATTGCAGGTTTGCATCATATTCTGAGTTTCTATTTCCCTGTTTTTTTTTTTTTGTTGTTGTTTTGTTTTTTTGTGAGTGAAATTAATTAATGCACAGTAATTACTCCTAATTTCCCAACAGGAGAATTGTCAGTAAATAAATGGTTAAAAAAAAAAAAGTAACTGGCGCTACTTTTTTGAAAAAGTAACTCAGGTATTTTCTTATAAATTCAGAAGTAATGCATTATTTTACTAGTTACTTGAAAAAAAAATCTGATTGCGTAACTCGCATTACTTGTAATGTGTTACCCCCAACACTGGTCAGCAGCACCACATGTGTGCTTCATGTTACTCTTTTGAATGGCAGTGGAGACTGACACAGAGAAGAAATTGTTGAATAAAGTCGTTATTTTTGTTTTCTTTGCACCCAAAAAGTATTCTTGTAGCTTCATAACACTACGGTTGAACCACTGATGTCACATGGACTGTTTTAACAATGTCCTTACTGCCTTTCTGGGCCTTGGACGTGGTAGTTGCGTTGCTATCTTCGCAGAGTCAGAAAGCTCTCGGATTTCATCAAAAATATCTTCATTTGTGTTCCGAAGATTTTGGAACTGCATTATGTATTATGTAACCTGTATTATGTAAGCCTTTATTAAAATCTTACAAAATTGTAGTGTTTGCATGCATTCAGATCACGTGTTATTTCGTAGTAGGGATTTATATTATCATTTACTTTATTTTTTAGAGTTTTTAAAAAAAAAAATTTAATAAGAAAAACAGTTGTTTGCTATAACAACACTACTAACTAATATCTTTTGGGACCAATTCAATGGATATGCCAAAGCACGGCATTCCTTTTTCACTACTTTATTTTATGTTATTTTATTGTGAACTTACTCCAAAACAAGGAAAAATACCATGAATCACAATAAAGTTCAGATGCCTGCCGTCTTTTTTCACAATAGTTTTGTGTGAGTTTTGCTGTAATAGCACCATAATACTTTTTTTTTTTTTTACATTATATGGAAGTACTGCATTAACAGTTTTTTGTGTGTGTTTTTGTGTTTCATAGAAGTAAAAGACCAATTTACAGGCAAACTTGGAGCAACATGAGGTGAGTAAATAACGATTTATTTTTTTATTTTTTTTTTTTTTTCTGGGTGATGAATATTTTGTTGAGGGGAAAGATGTTCTGTACACTGCCAAAGCTTGCAGAATTCTTTATTTTTATTGAAAGGTCAATGTGTGAGATTACCACCTTCAGTCTTTAATTTTGAAAATGCTTTTGTTTTCAATAAATGTAAGGGATTCTGTTCACATCTTTCAATGGGGTTCTCATGATTAGGCAATGTTAAAAATTTGGTTACTAGGGCTGGAAAAGTCAGGAACATTAAATAAATAAATAAATAATTAAATAAATAAACAAAACAAACAAACAAATAAATAGATCGATAGATAGATAGATAGATAGAAATGTATATTGTTTGCATATACATTTTTGTATACTCTGAAAAATATTTAATCAGTCAGAGTTTGCTAAAATGTTGTTATGAATCATTCTTTTGTGAGTGACTCATTCTTAAAACCAATTCCAAGGAACTGTATCTGAAACTCACACTTAGAAAATAGCTTCTGCAAATAACTTCTGCAAATACATTTGTACAATTGTAAAAGGATGCTTTTGTCTTATCTTCCAGCACAGTTGTCTAAACATCCTTAAAGGTGCACTTTCTGCCATCCTTAAAGCGATTTCTGCCAAACGATGTTGATATTGGAAAGCACCAAAACATGCCCATACCCCAACAGGACCTCACCCATATTTTGTAATCTTCACACATTCGTACACAACCCTGGCATAACAACGATCACGGAAACAAGCGAAGATGACACACAAGGATATTCAAACACAGATAAGTTGTGTGAAACAATGCAAAATCAACGTTATTCACCAATCAAAAGAAACAACGTACACTCTGCGTCTGATTTGAGCCCTTCCCGCTCCTTGAGCTCTCTCCACAGCTGGAAAGCTGCTCCGATATTTACACGGGTCCTACCTCTTGCCTGATCGTAACCCTTCTTTTTAATGTTTTGTTCCTCCGATACTTTTTTTTTTTTTTTTTTGTTAATCTGCCATCTCTCTCTATCTATAGTCGATCTGCTAATATCTGTCCTGTGTGGTCAAATTGAGCGCTGTCTTCTCTCTATCATTACAAGACACGCCCCTTATTGCTGATTGGCTGCAAGTGTGTTTTGCAGTGTTGCCAAGTCCACAGTTTTCCTGTTGAATTGGGCTACTTTAACACTGTTGCTGCGGGTTGTTTTTGATGTCCGCAGGTTGAAGCGACCCCAACAACATCAGATTTAGCCCCTGAAATATGAATTTACCAGGGAAACCCCAACAAAAAAACGTGTATTTTATTTTAAACTTGTGTTTTGGAACTCCTTTTGAAACGTTTTGCAAAAATTGCTTAGTGCACCTTTAAATCAAGATACATACAGTAGCATTATTGATCAATAACAGTATTGTTACACCACTGGCAGTTATGTTTTCTTGTTTTAAGCATGATTTGAGCTCTTTTGATAAATTTTAGTCTTAAAAGCTTATGCCATTTTACTTTTTGTAAATGTCTCTTGATTGAACCTTAACTCTCTGTCTGGGTCAGGGGTGTCAAACCCTGGTCCTGGAGGGCCGCAGCCCTGCAGAGTTTAGATGCAACCCTAATTAAACACACCTGATCCAACTAATCAAGTCCTTCAGGCTTAATTGAAAACTGCGTAGTATGTGTGTTGAAGCAAGGTTGGAACAAAACTCTGGAGGGCTGAGTTTGACACCCCTGGTCTGGGTCATTTTGACCTAAAACTGTTTAATATTAATAATTGTGTTCATCAGAATGGTACAAGACCTTGCATAAGAAAGGTAACTGTAATTTGTCAGAATTGCTAAAGAAGAACATCACTTTTTCACAATCTACTTACTCATCAGCACAGCTCTGATGGTTCCTCTGTGCGTCTGTGCCTCCATCAGCCTCTGCTTCTTCCTCCTTTCTCGTGCTCTGCGTTTGCTCTCCACCTCCAGCTCCAGAAGCAGCAGATCCGTCTGATAATATCTCCCTCCTCTCTCTTCCACCAGCTTATCCATCTTCCTCATCAGTTCCTTCACTTGCGATCCATCGTCAACACGCCGCTTGTTCTCCAAAACGTGGAACCTGTTCCCGCATCGTTCCAGGAGTGTCTGGAAGGCCTTGCCGCCATTTCGAATCCTCTGTTGGATGGGAACAGAGCCCAGTTCGTCCCCTCGTGTGAACAGCACCAGGGTGTGATCCCACACTGCTTTACCCAGCAGTTCCAGGTGCTCCTCGATCTGCCGATGGTAGTCGGCTGTCACCGACGTACAGGATCGCACCACTAGAAGGACGGCGTGAGGACCTGGAGGACACAAGGACATGCTTCGCTTCGTTTCTCTCCTCACCCAACCGGGAGTCCCATTTGCTGAGTAGTACCATTCCCAGCCTGGGGTGTCCACAACCGTAACACGCCTTCCTGCCACGTCGGCTCGCCTCTTCACACACTCCTCGGTCGGTTTGCCTGTCTCAAACCCTCCCGCCAGGCCTAGGATGGTATTTCCAGCTGAGCTTTTACCAGCACCTTTGCGGCCTAGTAAAACCAAACGAAGTTCAGGAAGAGACGACTGTTGGTGACTCAGACTTCCTCCACTGACCTCGACTGCCTGTGGCCTCTTGTCTGTGAGAGAAAGGTATGTTTGGTTTTAATGCATGCATACACTAGCTTCACACTTCAGATTAAATTAATACTTTTATTCAAGGATGCATTCAATTGATCAAAAGTGACATAAAAGCAGTACAAAAAATTCTGTTTCAAATAAAATGAAAGCATTAAATTCATGCCAAAATCCTAAAAAAGGTGCCAGTTTCCAAAATAATAAGCAGAACAACTGTTTTCAACATTGATAATAATCATAAATGTTTTATGAGCAGCAAATCAGCATATTAGAATGATTTCTGAAGGATCATGTGACACTGAAGACTGGAGTAATGATGCTGAATATTCAGCTTTGCATCACAGGAATAAATTCTATTTTAAAATATATTCAAATAGAAAGCAGTTATTTAAAAATATAAAAATATTTCACAATTATACAGTCTTTTACTATGCTATTTTGATCTAATAAATGCAGCCCTATTGAGCATTAAAGTCTTAATTAAAAAAATAATAATAATAATAATAATAAAAAAAAAAAACCTTAAACATTTTATCGTCCCCAAACTCTTCTACTATGTAAATTGTAAATATTAATAAAATGGGAATTTTTTTTCCCCAAGATGTCATGTCACTGTCTTTTTAGTGAGACAAAGCCTGAATTACCACAAACTGACCCACAGGGTATGTACAGACCTAAGCCATGCTTAAAATATCTGAATTTTATTGCATTACAGAGTAAAATTTCAATGCAAGTGTCATTAATTTAAAACATAATTGCACAAACATACTTTTAAAGTAAATCTTTTGAAACTGTAACAAGAGATGTAGTGTTGAAAAAGAGTACAGTATTGTGATATTGTGTTGATTTGTTGTAAGTGAAGAAAATGGTCCTACAGCATTTTAGATATGTAGATGCAAACACTTGCTTTGATATTTTGTCTAATGCAATGATATTCCGACATGTTTCCTCTTTTGTGTGCATTGTGGGCATGTGCACGCAGTGGCATACATCTGTTTCAATCATTATCGTGCTTATCTCACCTAAGAATGAGGGATCCTCTCGCTGCGTTTCCATCTTTGTCTTCCAATCTTCCTCCTTGTTGGTTCTCCCTCTTGAGCTATATTTTTTAAATCAGCATTGTTTACACCTCAGTAATTTTTAAACGTAAGCAATTGACTTCCTACCGATGCATGGAACAACAGTAGAGCGGAACAAAACGCTGAACGTGGAAGCTTGATCACATGACTAACCTGTGGTTTTCTGTAACTCACACAGGAAGCACCATCTACTGCTCGCGTGGGTATGGCGGAAATCAAAGAGGAGCCTTGTGGTCAGTTTTGTCATCTCATATGTGCATTTACTTACTCGATATCATGATGCTTTGTCTTGAACTATTATTTAGTGCTCAGGAAGGTTAATTTGTGTTGAATGCATCAGGGGGAGGGTCTTGATCACATAAAAACACACACACATTAGATAATATAAAACATATGTGACCCTGGACCACAAAACTTAAGTTGCTGGGGTATATTTGTAGCAATAGCCAAAAATACATTGTATGGGTCAAAATTCTTGATTTTTGTTTTATGCCAAAAATCACTAGGATATTAAGTATGTTCCATGAAGATATTTTGTAAAATTCCTACTGTAAATATATCAAAACTTAATTTTTGATTAGTAATATGCATTGCTAAGAAACTAATTTGGACAACTTTAAAGGTGATTTTCTCAATATTTTGACTTTTTTGCACCCTCACATTCCAGATATTCAAAAAAGCTTATTTATTCACCTTTCAGATGTATAAATCTACAAAACTGTTTTGTGATGCAGGGTCACATATATAATATGTACACACACAAAGACGCACAGTATATGTATGATCCTCTTGTCCCACAACATTTTCATGAAAGGCCCATTTATAAGCTGCAGACTGTGTCCAACCTGTGTTATGTAACTAGATTTAACTTGCTTGTTAATCTGCTTTGACAAGCTCTCATATTGAAGCAAAGCATTACATCTTCTGCATTAAAGTTCATGGTGAAAGAAAGTTGCCTGTTCTCCAGCACTCCTGCTCAATCTAAAGGTGAGCTCATGCCTGTGACTCATACTCTCCCGAAGCGTCCGAAAGGGTCCCCCTTTGAAACTTTGGCAAAATAAAATATTTCCATATAGAACGCCTGAAGCAATGACGCAAACTGCCCAAAAGATCCATAATGTAGTGCATTAGAGAGTGGAACAAGGCTAAATGATAGATTAATATCTTAGGCAACATCTTTTGCCTGTCATGTAAATCATGTTGTAGGGACGTTTACTGGAAAGCAAACACAGTGAAACAAGCATAATAACCTCTATCTACTTATTCAGCTTTACAAATGTAATATACAGAAACTTCGTCAGCACTGGAATTGAGGAGAAAGTAGCTTCAGTGTTATTTGAGTGAATTTGAGTTCAGTTTTGAAAGTTACTGTTTTGCTTTTTGCAAGCTTTGTAAAAACAGAAATCTTGAGGGTTGCATCCTGCATTGCATGTTTTGAGTCATGCATAAAATCCATTTAACAGTAAAAAGTGTTATTATAGACTAATATTTTCGCCAAAAGCAACTGTTTACAGTTAAAACACATTAATGTATTTGTTTCACTTTACAAGACATTAACTTGTGAGCTTTTCACTTCAGAAAACATTAACTGATGGACTGGGGTGGTGTGTGTTACTTGAGGTGTTACTTGTGCATTGCTGTGATGTTTTTATCAGCTGTTTGGACTCTCATTCTGACGGAACCCATTCACTGCAGAGGATCCATTTTTGAGCAAGTGCTGAAGTGCTACATTTCTCTGAATCTGATGAAGAAACAAACTCATTTACATCTTAGATGACCTGAGGGTGAGTACATATTAAGCACATTTTCATTTTTTGTGTGAACTATTCCTTTAAATCTGCTCTTCCCAGGCAGAAAAAAAGGACATGCCACATTCCCCACTTGTGTCTTTATTCGGTTACATTTCTGTTCGCCAGAGAAACGCAGTAGTTTGCACTTCCACTTTAATCTCACACATCCACACCCTCTGCTTTTATAGGGCTAATCTGCATACATAAACACACCCACCATGATGTTTCACATGTGATGCTGCTCTTACACACACTGGATTATTCCAGCCCTATATATAAATGAGGGCAGAAATCGTTCCTGATGTGCTCCCAGACTCCAGGTTCCAGTGTCTGCAGACCAGTGTTGCCTTTCTGTCTCAAAATAAACCAGGTTAGTGCACCTTGTAATTTACAGTATAGAGCTCACACTGTTTAAAAGTTTTAGAGCTCACCAAAGTGGCATTTATTTGATCTGAAATATAGGAATATAGTGCAATATTATTACAGTTTAAGAAAACCATTATCTATTTGAATGCATATCAAAATATAATTTATTTCTGTGATGCAAAGATTAATTTTTCAGCATCATTACTCCAGTCTTCAGTGTAACATGATCCTCTGGCAATCATTCTAATATGCTGATTTGCTGCTCAAGAAACATTTCTGATTATTATCAATAGAAAGTAGAAAACGGTAGAAAACAGTTGTGCTGTTTAACATTTTTGTGAAAACTGTGATGCATTTTTCTTTTCCCCAAGATTCTTTAATGAACAGAATGGAAACTTTTCTAACACTATAAATGTGTTTAGATCAATTTAAAGCATACTTGTTGAATAGAAGTATTAATTTCCTTGGGAATAAAAAATCTTACAGACTTTAAAATTTAAAACAGTAATGTATATTTGCAATTATCCAGTTACCTTAAAGGAGAAGTCCACTTCCAAAACAAAGATTCCTGTATAATGTACTCGCCCCCTTATCCTCCAAGATGTTCATGTCTTTCTTTCTTGAGTCGTAAAGCAATTATGTTTTTTGAGGAAAACATTTCAGCATTTTTCTCCATATAATGGACTGATAAGTTGCCCCGATTTTGAACTTCCAAAATGCAGTTTAAATGTGACTTCAAACAATCCCAAATGCGGTTGTAAACAATCCCAGCCGAGAAAGAAGGGTCTTATCTAGCGTAAGGATCGCTTATTTTCATAAAAATAATACAATTTATATACTTTTTCATGTCAAATACTCATCTTGTCTTACTCTGCCTGGACTGTTTTTGTTCTGGTTCATGACAGTTAGAGTATGTTGAAAAGCTCCCATCTCATGTTCTCCCTCATCTTCAAAATCGTCCTATATCACTGTTTTCCTTTTTTGTTCAGGGTGTTTGATCTTCTTTGCATGTTTACTTTGCAAAGACTGGGTCGGTACTTCTGCAGTGATGTAGGATGACTTTGAAATGATTTTTGAAGTTAAAGGAAAAAATATGATTGGAGTTTTTCAACATACCCTAACTGTCACATAGTTCAACAAGAGCAAGGCAAGAGGAGCGTTTGAGAATGAAAAGTATTTAAATTGTATTTTTTTAATGAAAATAACCGATCATTTCGCTAGATAAGACCCTTCTTCCTCTGCTGGGATCATTTACAACCACATTTGGGATCGTTTGAAGTTACATTTAAACTGCATTTTGGAAGTTCAAAATCGGGGCACCATAGCAGTCCATTAGAAAAATGAAAAATGAAAAATGCTGAAATGTTTTCCTCAAAAAACATAATTCTTTACAACTGAAGAAAGAAAGACAAGAACATCTTGGATGACAAGGGGTGAGTAAATTATATGTGAATCTTTGTTTTGGAAGAGGACTTATTCTTTTAACTTTCTGATTTAATTGGTTGAGGGCAATCAGATAATTGCAAAGGACAAGTTACTGTTTTTAAAGATAATGTGTAAGTGTTTGAATACTAAAGTTATTTTAAGTGATTGGTGTATTTATATTTTAATTTTTAGTGCAGATTTGTGTTTGCAAATGCATTTGTGTGTTTGTTTGTTAAAGTAAGTCTGTGAGTGTTTACATGCAGAGCCAATTTTCTGTGTAGTTTGCAAAACGTAACTATTTTAATATGTGCCACCATCTGTTTTATATCTACAGGGTAACCAGAGAAAACAAAATCTTAGCAAACATTAAAAAAAAAAAAAAAATCATCGGCAGCAATATATTTTTCCATCTAGTTCACCTCGCCAGTGGTTAAGTGTGGAAAATGCTTTAAACGTGAACAGAGATCTCACTGTGTTCATAGTGTTACTCACTGCTCCAGTGGGCCAAACATCTCCTCAAACTTCACACCTCGTTCAAGGAGACGCCCTTTATGTAATCCATCACACAGGTGTTTGTGTGTCTGCGGTGACACATTTTGCCAGTGTAAAAGCAGCCATTGTGTAGCCTATCATAAAAATAGGTTTTCCACATTTAAATCCTATTGGAGGGACACGTCGCCTGGATTTTATTTTGATCTCCTCCTGAAGTGTTAAGATCTACAAATAGGTGTTATGCAAAAACTGGTTTTATAATTTGACTTTTTTAAAGACAAACACTAAACACTTAGGCACTAAAAACAACAGAACAACAGAAAAGCTGTGCTGCGTCTTACTCATCAGCTTACGTTTCTACATTGGACTTTTCATGCTGTAATAAATTCACTCAAGAAAGGCTTATCCTGTAATAAAACTGTGCTTCAGCACATGCTTTGAGTTTGTCTTCTTGCACATGCTGCGCTACATCCTCAATGCAAAACAGATTTCTGTATAGCAGCCAGTTTATAAAAATCCCAGGATGTGTAAACACAACAAGACTACTTATCATGATATGTGCAGCTGACCTTTTGTGTTGTTTCTGAGTTTAGCATCTCAGCAGTTTAAGTGGTCACCGCACCAGTACCTGCCATGGCTGATCAAGAGGCTCGTGAGAACCCAACCCCTGCCGCCCAACCGGCTGCCACACCGGCCACTACACCTGCTGTACCAGCCACCACACCGGCTGCCCCGCCTGCTGCAGCTGCAGCCCCACCGGCCGCTGCGCGTCCCAAACGTGTGTCCTACCGCGGACGCACCGCAGGAGCCAAAGTCAGCTCCAATCAAAAGGAGGGGAAAGTGGAGGAGTTCGAGCCCTTCATGGTACTGCCCCGAGGACCACCACCGCTCACTGGTGAGACTGATAAAATGTGTACATGTCATCTTTTTATTTCACATTCAGAGTAATTCCTTACACTATCACCTGCCATTACTACATATTTATATCCTTGCAAAATACCAATAGTGGTTTATAGTTACTAACCCTAAAATGCTAAATTATTTCAATTTTGTCATAGTAAGTTAAGAATTTATTTAGACTAAATTCTGGTAGTATCTTTAATATTTGGTATGCCTTTGTATATTTTTTTTAATTGTTTTGGAGTTGAATGCCATAACTACCGTAGTAAAAAAGTAATAGATTTACAAATGCATTTTTGTTAAACTAACTATAGTTCAAGTCTATTAACATATTTACTGACATATCACTCGAGACTGATATAAAAATTGTAATTAAACTTTATTTGGAGTACTTGTGCACAATGCACATTTCTTAATAATAAGCCTAAAATATGTTTCAATGTCACTATTGATGAGGATTGTATGATCTTTAAATAATATCTGTCTTTAAATGCAAAAGTGTACCAATAGCAATCAGACATACTTAAGTATATCTTTAGTTGGACTTCTGCACTAGCACTACTTCTGCACAATTAAAATTCATTAAGTACAAAATGAGTTGTTCAAATTTAGCAGACTTTAAATGTACCAGTTTAGTATACTAAAAGTACAATTGCAGGGTATTTTATTAAGTACATAATATGTAAACTTATTTGAAGTGTACTTGGCATGAAATATGTGTTTTAAATACATTTTAGTATATTTATTTTTCACTAGGGATAGCAATATACCATATTATTTATAGCCTTATTTCTGTGTAAAACCAAATCAGAGAATTATTGAGGTATATAAGTGTAAACCAAATCAAACAAACAAACAAACAAAAAAGACAGAGAGCATCACCTGTGTTATTGAAACTAACACTATGTTTTTTGTTAGATGTTAGAGGAAAATCTAAAATGCAAAAAGTTACAAAAAAAAATACATTTGCTTTGGCCACTCACTTAAATAAAATAAAGAACTAAACCTGAAACTGAAAAAAAAAAGCTAAATAGAACTATTTCTATTCACTAAATAGTTCTAGTGAATAGTTTCACTAAAACTTAATCCAAAATTAAAATGTAAAAGAAAAATATAAAAATAGAAGCTAATTCACATTATTTTTGTTGAGGAAAATTCGCAACACACAAATTGTGCATTTCCTCTGAATTAGTTAATAAAGCATTAACGCATTAAAAATAACTACATTTATGCACTGAAATCATAAGATTCTGATTTCAATTAAAGCAAATTGGTATATAGACCATTAAAACAAAATGCAGTAGGATATAAAAACTGTCTGATATACACAAACATTTAAAATTAAAATGTTTTTGACTATTTTTTATTTGCATTTATTTATTTGAATTAAATGCACAACAATGGTAAAATGTTCAAACACTGTCTCTAAGTTCAACATTCTATTAATTTTATCAGTAGTAATTCACACAGACCATACCGTTTCCTGTGAGTGACCACTATGTTTGGGTAAAAGGGGCGCTTCAGTTTACTTAAATGTTTGCTAACTTGGTCTTATCTAGTCAAAAAGCTGGAGCAAGTATCCTGATCCAAGAGCATTTCCTCCATATTCACCGTTTCCACCAGATAACAGAGCACTCTTGTCCCAGTGATAACAATTATTGCAGGAAACATACATTGCGTCTTGTAACGTGTCTTTCGTCATCCTGTTCCCTTCAAACCCCCAGAGACAAAGGGCTGAAAGACATCCTGTGTGAGAGGGCCATGCCACTGTTTATGTTGATTATTGATTGTAAAAACAGCCTAATTTACAGCTGAGCCTTAAATATATATACACTCATGTTTCTGTCCCTCAGAGTTTCTCGATATCTGGGATGTCGATGTTCTCAAGCAACCTCAACAGATCAATAAACAAGGCCACCACACCCACCTGTACTCCAGCGACTCACTCATCGTGCGTCGCGCTCAAGAGTTTCAGATCAAGATCACCTTCAATCGGCCCTACAAACCGGCCAAAGACAAGTTTGCGGTTGAGTTTGTCATAGGTGAGTCTCTTATTCAGGTGAGGCTGAGAAGCCTGAAATGAAGCCTTTTTTTCTTCACATGGGTTTGATTTATGAAAGTATTAGTTTTCTTGAGTCTAATTCAAATACAGTGTAAGTGAGCAGCACCACATCTCTCTCAAATTGGTAAACCAAATGTCTTTCGATGTTTTTTGAAGCATACCACATGTTAAAGCTTCCTTCTGCTTAAATTATCAGTTTTTCCCTTTTTTTGCAATACCTAAGAGCTATTTAAAGAGGCAAGTTGTCCAGCACAGCAATTAATGCCATTCAGTGTGCATTTTCAGCATGTATTTGACACTGAAATTTCACAAGCAATGCCATTGTTCTGCCATCATCACTTTCCCTTCTCGTTGGCACACTTCCCTTTAGTGCACTTCTCGTTTTCCTAATAATATTTACCACATCCAGCTGTTAATGCACATGCACATTCATGCACATTCACATCGTTTAAGGAAATGGAGCACGTGATCTGAAGTTGCATAATGTGCTTTTTTACTGGAAAATTAGTTTATGAACGGACAAAGCAAACAATGTGAGTAAGCCTAGTTGTTTAGAACAAACTTTGCTGTGCCATTCAAAAGTTTGGGGTCAATGTGATTTAAAAAAAAAAAAAAAAAAAAAAAAAACGTTTATCCCGCAAGGATGCATTAAATTGATCAAAAGCGACAGTGGAGACATGTATAATGTTACAAGAGATTTATATTTTAAATAAATGCTGTTCTTAAGAACTTTCTGTTCATCAAAGAATGTTAAAATAAAAAGTTTTGACCACAGAAATAAATTACCTTTTAAAATATATTCACATAGAAAACAGTTCTTTCACAATATTGCTAATTTAGACGTATTTTTCATCAAATTAATGCAGCCTTGGATAAAAGGAGTAATTTTAAGATTGGCTAAATTAGGTGTAATAATTTTAATAAATATGCAAATATTTAATAATTAACATTAGGTGAGAATTAAATGATGTCAAAGATAATCTACAATTGAAGTCAAAAGTTTACATACACCTTGCTGAATCTGCAAAATGTTCATTAGTTTACCAAAATAAGAAGGATCATACAAAATGCATGTTATTTTTTTGTTTAGTACTGACTTGTGCTGTGCCATTCAAAAGTTTGGGGTCAGTGTGATTTTTTTTTTTTTTTTTATATATAAAAAAAACAAAACAAAACAAAAAAATAAAACACTTTTATTCCGCAAGGATGCATTAAATTGATCAAACGTGACAGTGGAGACATGTATAATGTTACAAAAGATTTATATTTTAAATAAATGGTGTTCTTCAGAACTTTCTGTTCATCAAAGAGTGTTGAAATAAAAATGAATCATGATTTCTACAAAAATATTGCAATATTGTATTTTTCATTAAATTAATGCAGCCTTGGATAAAATGATTAATTTTAAGTTTGGCTAAATAACATGTAATAATGTTAATAAATATGCATATTTTTAATAATTAACATTAGGTGAGAATTAGATTAAATGTCGAAGGTAATCTACAATTGAAATCAAAAGTTTACATACACCTTGCAGAATTTGCAAAATGTTCATTATTTTGTTTTATTAAAAAACAAAACAAACAAACAAACAAACAAAAAAAAAAAAACACTTTTATTCTGCAAGGATGCATTAAATTGATCAAAAGTGACAGTGGAGACATTTTATATTTATATTTAAAACGATTTATATTTTAAATAAATGCTGTTCTTTAGAACTTTGTTCATTAAAGAATGTTGAAAAAAAAATGAATCATGATTTCTACAAAAATATTACAACATTTTTTGCAGCAAATCATCATATGAGAATGATTTCTGAAGCGTCTGAAGACTGAAGTAATGATGCTGAAAATTCAGCATTGATCACAGAAATAAATTACATTTTAAAATATATTCACATAGAAAACAGTTCTTTTAAATCATAATAATATTTCACAATATTGCTAGTTTTACTGTATTTTTCATCAAATGAATTCAGCCTTGGTGAGCACAGACCTTAGACGTTTAAACGGTAGTGCATATTTCTGCACAGAAAGTGAAACAGTACTAAACATTGCCTTGTGATCAGTTGTTGTTGTTCTTGTGCACTAGGACCGAGTCCTCAGTACAGCAAGGGCACCTACATTCCCGTTTTCCCCACTAAGGAGCCAAAGAGTGTTTGGCATGGCCGGATCGTTGAGACCAGCGAAAATGTTGTCACAATGGGCATCACAACTTCACCAGAGTGCATTGTGGGAAAATACATGATATATATTGGTGTGGTGACTCCCTACGGCATCCGCAGGACCAGGAGGGACCCGAGCACAGATGTCTACATCCTCTTCAACCCGTGGTCACCAGGTTTGGCATTTCTTCCTTTCTAGGAGGGGTCATAAAGGATCTTAAAGGGGTCATCGGATGCCCATTTTCCACAAGTTGATATAATTTTTTAGGGTCTTAATGAAAATCTATAATATACTTTGGTTAAAAATTCTCAATGGTAGTGTAAAAAAACACCCTTTTTACCTTGCCAAAATGAGCTCTGCAAAAATCATCTCATTCTGGTCGAGGCTGCTTTAAATGCAGATGAGCTCTGCTCACCCTGCCCCTCTCTTCTCTCTGTGGATTGACGAGCCTGTTTACTTTAGCCGCATTTAGCCTAGTTTAGCTGCTAAACTTGCTAACTAGCACATTATTAGGAAAGACGATCGCAAAGATTCATAAAAACCCTTATACTCACTTCTGCTGTAAGTGAAGCTGGATCACGAATGATTCGCGCGAACATAGACGGATATATGTAGATCGGGAGGC
This sequence comes from Cirrhinus mrigala, assembly GCA_036247105.1. NCBI lineage: Eukaryota > Metazoa > Chordata > Actinopteri > Cypriniformes > Cyprinidae > Cirrhinus > Cirrhinus mrigala. The sequence continues at coordinate 46,291,389 of CM070013.1, forward strand.
ACATTCCCTTCACAAACGTAATCCACTGCATCTTTAGCAGCTCAGATGTCAGGAGTAAATGACGGCCACTATGTTCATTATTACATCCAGAAACACAACACCTCAGTCGCTCAATTCTTGTCTAACTTACATCCCTGCTCCGGCATCGAAAACAAAGAGGGCGGACTGTGACAGCTGGTCTCAACTATCGTGGGAGTGGCCTCTGTTGGTGTGACGCCACACCGACAGGCATCTGAGAACGGCTCGATTTGAAAAAGGGAATATTATTTTTACAGATTAATTAAAAAGCACTGCATGGATTTTTATCATTATAGGGTAGATTTGTACATGCACTGCCAACACACATTAATGTTCAAACAACATGTAAAAGTGAACTTAGCATCCGATGACCCCTTTAAAAATATGCAGTCTCAATATATCTTTTTAAATTGTGTGCATGGAAAATAAGAAGATATGAGCCATGCTAACTGATTTTTGTTTTAAAGCTGATCCTGTGTTCCTGGATGATGAGGAGGAGCGTGAAGAGTGTATTATGAATGAGCTGGGGATCATCTATCATGGAGCGTATGACGATGTGTCTGAACGCGCCTGGAATTACGGACAGGTGTGAGGGACTTGACATACATCAAATTTGATAATTACAAAAATGACTAGCCTTTACACACACCTTGCAAAATCTGCAACATGTTAATTATTTTACCAAAATAAAAGGGATCATACAAAATGCATGTTACTTTTTATTTAGTACTGACTTGAAGATATTTCACATAGAAGACATTTATATATAGTCTACAAGAGAAAATAATGATTGAATTTATAAAAATTACCCCGTTCAAAAGTTGTGTTGTTACCTGAATGATCCACAGCTGTGTTTCTTTTTGTTTAGTGTTCTTTGTTGTTGGCCGCTGTTCTTCAAAAAAAAAAAATCCTTCATCCTTCTGTGTATTTGAACCCTTTCCAACAATGTATGATTTTGAGATCCATCTTTTCACACTGAAGACAACTGAGGGACTCATATGCAACTATTGCAGAAGGTTCAAACGCTCACTGATGCTCCAGAAGGAAACACGATATCATATTTTTTCCATTTAGTACTGCCCCTCAGAAGCTACAGAAGATACTTGCATGTTTCCCAGAAGACAAAAGTTAAATTTACCCTGATCTTCAAATTCAAAACATTTTTACCCCCCGGCTCTTAATGCATTGTGTTACCTTCTGGAGCATCAGTGAGTGTTTGAACCTTCTGTAATAGTTGCATATGAGTCCCTCAGTTGTCCTCAGTGTGAAAAGATCCTCAAAATCTCAAAATCATACAGTCATTGTTGGAAAGGGTTCAAATACACAAAAATGCTGAAAAACCAAAGAATTTGTGGGACCTGAAAGATTTTAAGAACAACAGCGGGCAGTTTAACAGTTCAGGACAAACAAGGGGTTCATGAACAACTTTTACTAAACAAACAAACAAATAAAACAGCTGTGGATCATTCAGGTAACAACACATGTAAACTTTTGAACAGGGTCATTTTTATAAATTCCATTATTATTTTCTCTTGTGGACTATATGTGAATGTCTTTTATGTAAAATATATTATTCAGGCCAGTGCTAAATAAAAAATAACATGCATTGTGTATGATCCCTCTTATTTTGGTAAAATAATTACCATTTTGCAGATTCTGCAAGGTGTATGTAAATTTTGACTTTAACTGTACATGTAAAAAAAGAAAAATGAGCATGCATGGTTAAATGTTAAAATACTGAGAAAAAAACCCTGATATAGTGCATCCCTAATAATTACAGCTAAAAGTCTATAATAATATTTTTACAAATAAAAAAATGTCACAATTAGCTGTATTTTGTTTGTTTTTCAGTTTGAGTTTGGTGTCCTGGATGCCTGTCTGTTCATTATGGATAAAGCAGATATGCCGCTGTCCAACCGTGGGGACGTCGTTAAAGTGACCCGCGTCGCTTCAGCCATGGTGAGACACTGAAACAGAGACAAACTGTAAAAACTATTTCCAAAAAGCTGAGTTTTTGATCATATGTAACTGAAGACTGGATTAATGATGCAGAAAATTCAGCTTTGCATCACAGGAATAAATTACATTTTAAAAATATATTCAAACAGAAAGCTGTTCCTTTGAATTGTTATGTTTCTTTTAAAAATATTAAATAATCTTACTCCACCCCAATTTTGATGTATTTTATATATATATATAAAAATATACAATATATTTTTTAATACTTTTTGAATGTAACATTTGAATATTATGTTTTATTATTATGTTATTTGTGCACAAAGTTTAAGTTCTTAACACTAAAAATGCACAGATTATTGAATTTTCCATGTGATGTTATAGCATGTGTGCTATTGGTGAAACATGTCTTTTTCAGCTTTCATAAACCCTTGCTGACTTCACCTCTGCCCTGTTTTAACAGCTGAACTCGCGTGATGACGACGGGGTGTTGGTGGGTAACTGGAGTGGTGATTACACATACGGTGTCCCACCGACTTCCTGGACTGGCAGCGTGGAGATCCTCCTGGACTATGCCGGCAGCAGGGGAACGCCAGTTAGCTATGCCCAGTGCTGGGTCTTCGCTGCTGTCTTCAACACCTGTGAGAACCAGGACAAGGCATTCATATTTATTGATAGGTCACGTGATCCTTGTCTATATGATTTTACTTCTCCTTCCCCACAGTCTTGCGTTGTCTCGGGATCCCTGGCAGGGTCGTGACAAACTTTTTCTCTGCTCACGACAATGACGGCAACCTGAAGATGGACATCATCCTGGATGAAAACGGAAAACTGGACCGGAACCGCACCAAGGACTCCATCTGGTTAGTCATCTTTTTTTTTTGAAGTATATAAAAATATTAAAAGTGCTGCTTTTTATGCAGTAGATTATTAGCTTGTTTCTGCCATGAGAATGAATGCATGAATGAAGGCTATTCTGAGTTTGTATCTCCCAATTAATTTTTTTCTGCAGTTCTTTTTTTTTTTTTTGCAATTCTGTTTTTTGTTTCTGCTACAAAAACTTGGCAAATTGCAACTCTTTTTATTGTAACTTTATACTGTGACTTTATATATATTTTTTAAACGTGCAGGAATTATCATTGCTGGAACGAGTGCTTCATGGCCAGGTCTGATCTGCCTTCTGGTTTCGGAGGATGGCAGGTTGTGGATGCTACGCCACAGGAGACGAGCGATGGTAGGACATATGCATGATAACACACACACACACACACACACACACACACACAGAGTATATTTGTTGTTCTGTGATGTTATTGAGGCTGGTCTTCTGTCAGGTTTGTTCAGGTGCGGACCTGCATCAGTAGCTGCCATAAAACACGGCCAGATCTGCTACCCATTTGATGCCCCTTTTGTGTTCGCTGAGGTAAACCAAGAGAGTCCATTTAAAGTCTTTGGGCCTTTAACCCTATTGTTAAAAACAATACATTTTTTACTAAATGTTGAGTTAAAATGTTCAAATGACATACTACAGGTCATGGTAACATGGTTGGTCGAAAAAAAAAGAACAAATTTTCCAAAATACAGTAGTAGTAATAATAATAATAATAATAATAGATACTACTGGCTACATTTGATCCAAAATATGCTTTTTGTTATGTTTAGTTTCAAAATTTTGGAATGTTACAGTATTTCTAACAATATTATTATTATTATTATTATTATTATTATCACCATTGCTGTTATCACTGTTAATAATAATAATAATAATAACTAATAACTCAATAATAAATAAATAATAAATAAATAATAATAATAACTTATGGTCACATAAAGGATTACAATTATTCTTTTACTTTCTTTTATTATTTTTGGTAATAGAAATACATAAATAAACATTTTTTCCTGAATGCTTTTTGTTTGTTTGTGTTTGTTTTGCATTATTTTATTCAAGGCCCAATCAGTGTAAAAAAAAACAACCAAACAAAAAAAGTATTTTCAGTGTGGCCTAATCAAAACACAGAGTGCCAAAACATGCTCTTAATAATAATAATAATAATAATAATAATAACTTATGGTCACATAAAATAATACAATTATTCTTTTATTTTTCTTTTATTCTTTTTAGTAATAGAAAAGATGCTCTTAATAATAATAATAATAATAATAATAATAGATACTACTGGCTACATTTGATCCAAAAATATGCTATTTGTTATTTTTATTTAAAAAAATTGGCATGTTACAGTATTTCTAACACTAAAAAAAAAAGTTATTATTATTATCATTGCTGTTGTTATCGCTTTAATAATAATAATAACAACAACTTTAGTTACATAAAAGAATACAGTTATTCTTTTATTTTCTTTTATTCTTTTAAGTGATAGAAATAAATACATAAATGTTTCTTGAATGATGCTTTTTTTCTTTTTCTTTTTCTTTTTCTTTTTCTTTTTCTTTTTCTTTTTCTTTTTCTTTTTTTTTTTTTTTTTGCCATTATTTATTTCAATGCCCAACCAGTAAATAAACACAGGTACAGTAAACTCGATTTTCAGTGTGGCCTAATGAAACCATACAGTGGCAAAAGATGCTAGTTTGGAGGATATTTATAGAGATCAAATTATTATCTCTTATCATCTAAATTATTCAGTTGAGTATTTTCTGTGTTGTGGTGGAACATCTGTAAGATAAAACGTTAGAAAGTAGCAGAGGAAAGCTCTGAGAGCTAGAACACGTCTAAATTTCAGAGGGAGAAAGTCAGAGAATATAGGAGTGCCAGTGTTTTTCCAAAATTAACTCCAAAACAGTAAACAATATACATCATGATATGTAAAAAAAATTCAAAATAATCTAAGAACAAACCGAAATAAAGTAAATGCATTAGTTTGAAGATTTGGGTCTCTGAGGATTGAAGACTCAAATATGACAAAATCTGTGTAAATTTCTTTTTCCAGTTTGTAATTTAAGAGATGAATACATATCTGTGTATCTCATTCTTTCTGCTTATCTCCACAGGTGAACAGTGACGTGATTTTTTATCGTAGACAAAAAGATGGCACTCTGGAAGTAGTAAGGGTGAATCCCACTCACGTGGGCCGCATGGTGCTGACCAAAGCCGTGCTTCACGACGGACGTCGAGACATCACTAATCAATACAAGTTCCCTGAAGGTGAGAGAAGTTGCTCTTGGACATAAAGGATCATATACTGTAAATATGACACAACCAGGATCTGCTTTTATTTTAACCACTTATTTACTGTCTCAGGGAGCCCAGAAGAGCGGCGTGTGCTGGAGAAGGCAGAGGAGTTCGGCTGTCAGCGAGAGAAGGCCTCTCTTTCTCAGGGCGACGTGGAGGTGGAGATCGCCAATCTGGACGTTCGCGTGGGGGACAACTTTGACGTGATACTGCAGTTTAAGAACAAAAGCGAGCAGCGGCGCACTTCAGATGTGTACATCACTGGGACAGTGGTGTATTATACCGGAGTCCCGAGCGCTGAGGTTGTGTTTAAAACTCCCCATGTCAAACTGGATCCACTGCAGAGTGAGTAAACGATGTGGAGAGAGTGTAAAATATGATGTTGCTGCATCTATAGTCATGCATTAAATGCTCCCCCTGCTGGTGATGATAGGTAAGGAGGAGAAGGTGTTGGTGCGTGGCGAGGACTACATGCACAAATTGGTGGAACAGGCTAACATTCACATCATCGCGACGGGGAAGGTTAAAGAGACGGGACAGATCGTTACAGCAATGAAAGTCATCTCAATGCACAACCCTAAACTCATTGTGAAGGTCAGACTTTGTACATTACTTTTCCTATACCTCTCATTTACATTAAAACCAGGGTTTGTCAGGCTGAGGTTGATGAGGGAAGTGAAAAAGCGAATAAGTAATTATAAAATTAAATATAAATGATAACTAAAATATGTACTTTAGAGATAAAAACTACCCCCCCCCCCCCACAAAAAAAATACTTTTTTTTGTTAAATTATTAAAATGTAAAGACTATAGGTTAAAGAGTTTTGTAAGGCAAAAAAAAGATAGACATTTTAAATCAGTCCTAGTATAGTGTAATAATAAATTATTAAACTTACTTTTAAACTTCTATGTATTTATTATAAAAAAAAACAATAAAAATAATTGCTTCATATTGTTAAACTACTAACTATAAACATTATAAAACTTATATGAACTATTATTATATAAAAATATATAGTAAAAACATGTAAGTCTAATCAGTTTAAAAAACTTGAAATTGAATAATATTAAACTGTTTTGTTAGTTTTGTTGACTTGTTAGGTTTCATTTTTTGTTCAAATCAAACCTTTTTTTTTTTTTTTTTTTGGTCAGCCAAATCCATTTGATCTAAAATATTTGCCTTCTTTATGAATATATATATGTATATTAGGGCTGTCAAACGATTAATTGCATACAAAACAAAATTCTGAGTTTGCCTAGTATATGTGTGTGTAGTATACTGTTTATTATGTATATATAAATACACACAAATTAATGTATATATTTAAGAGGAATCTGTTATTTATATGTACATATAGCATCTGAACTCTTCATACATATATATATATATATATATATATATATATATATATATATATATAACAATAAAAAATATTTCTTCATATTGTTAAACTTTAATAACTGTAAACATTATTCAACTTATATACACTATTATTATATACAAATATATAATAAAAACATATGAAAGTCTAATCAGTTTAAAAAATACTTGAAATTAAATAACAGTAAACTTTTCGGACTGGTTAGGTTTGATTTTTTTTTTGGTCAGCCAAATGCATTTGATCTAAAATATTTGCTTGCAGTACCTCAGAGATTTTTAAGTTAATTTTTTTTAAATATTTTTATAAGCTGGGAACTTCAGGGAACCCACATACTAACACAATATTTAGGCTTAATATACTGCAAGCTGCTTTGACAAGAGTGTCTGCCAATTGAATGTAAATGAGTCTACTGCCCTCTCCTGGTAGTGTTCACTTATTTTTCTCTGGACTCTTCGTGCCGTCTCTCTATAGGTGACTGGTTCTCCAAGAGTGAGTGAGGAAATGTACGTGTCTATTGAGTTTACCAACCCGTTTAAGTTTAATCTGGAGAACGTGGATCTGCGTATGGAGGGTCCTGGAATCATGCCCTTCAAACGCAAACAGTACAGGTAAACGCCGTCAGACTGATGACATTACACTGAAATGTTACATGTTATGAGACTTGTGCTTTAGTGCTTTTCAAATTTAGAACAGTCAAATTCTAAAAATAACAAAGTGTGTTTAAGAAAGAACAGTGTACATAAAAAAGTCTATATATAAAAGTATAAAAGTAATATTTACTTTATATATTATTATTTTATATATCTATAAAATTTCTATACTACTACTTTGATTACTATTTAAGAGTTAAATGTGACATGGACATGTTGTTTTGTGAGATAAACACCAAGGTCATGGGTTTGATTCCGAGGGAATGCATGTATTAATCAAACATATATCTTGAATACAGTGCAAGTTGCTTTGGATAAAAGCCTGTGCCAAATGTATGAATGTAAATCATGTAAATGTGTTTTTCAGTCTGATTGCTCCAGGCACCTCTATAACATGGACGGAGACGTTCAGTCCCAGACGGGCCGGCTCTACTAAACTGATAGCCAGTCTGGACTGCGCTGCTCTCAGACAGGTGTATGGAGAGGCTGAGCTCACAGTCCACAATTAAACACAACAGAAAATGAAACTGAGAAACAAAACAATGCTGTCTTTGATCATTGAGGAAAAACATGTAATCTCCAGCATGGCATATACAATATAAACACATGTACCTTTCTTTCTATTGAGTGCACTACTAATACAGCTTGACGTTATTTATCTGTCACTGGTAGCAGAAGTGCATTATATTTAGTCAAAAATACAGTTATTGCAATGTATGCTTGCATCCATCAGTGATTTTATCTTTTGTATGATGAATAATTCTGTGTCCCATAGAAAATAAACAATCCCATGGAAATGAAACAATTTTAATGGCAACATCAAAGACAGTGCATTCAGTCAAACTGGTATTTTATGGTACTCGTCTTTTGTTTGGTAGAAGCTATTAAGATTAGGTAGATGTAATGATGGACATGTTGTGTGATGTGCTCATTCTCAAAACAAACAAACAAACAAACAAAAAACATGAAAGATGATGGGTTGGAATGAATATGTATTTGTGTTGTAATGTGAATTACTCACTGTGAGTATGAAACCATTAGACATTCAAAGGCAAGTCAAACTATAAAAACAATTATTTTTCCAAGTGTTCTTCATGGTAATATTTGTATATTGCCATTAATAAAGACACAATATAAAAGGAAGACCACAAACTGAAAATATGTTCAGGTAAAGTATTTTATAATAGCTACTTTATGTACATCCCAATATTACAATTCAGTTTATACTTTTATGTTGAACCTGTATTAATAATCAAACCTCTGGTAAGACACGAAACATATATTGGTGTGATTTAATGCAGTCAGTTGTCCAAAAGATCATAATGTTGGACCAGGATATTTGTATATTATTAATAAAATAGTGAAAAGACAAAATATGTTCCTGCATTTGAAATAGTGTTATGCATTCCTTTCTGTATTTCATATTTTTCATTGGTTCACAGTAGAACTCGAGTCACATGACTAAGAATACAGGAAAAAAAGAGAAACGATGGTCTGCAGGTAGATGTTCTAGACAGACATTAACATGAGAGCACATCATGATCATGTATTTCAATGCTAGATTCATAATAATAGTAGATTTAAGCAGTATTTAAAACTTTTTATCAACTTAATCTCATCTCTCATCAATATGATGAAAGGAGGAATCCATGGTAATGAGGAGTATGATTTTTGCCCATCTTACTAATACAGTCAACTATGGAGAGTTACAGTAGGTAACTCAGTGTGTTAGCCCTGTTGCTGTTCCTCTGTGCTTATTTTCACAGATTAAACATGCTGAATAGGTGTTTGTCAGGTCTTGGAGTCTGAGAAGTGACAAACTGCAATCTGGTGATTGTTGCATTAGGTTGAGTCTGTACAGTGTAAATTGGACTATTATAACAGGCCTGAGATCTGTTTTCATCATATATTTAGTATATATACCAGTGGAAGATTTGTTGGCCTCTTCTTTCTTGAGGCCCACATTTTATCTTTAATATATATAACTATATCATATCTATAATCCTGAACACAGCCCTTTTATACTGTGAAGAAACGTTTTCAGTTCAGACATTTCTGTAATCCTCGTTTAATCCACTAGGAACCTGCAGATCTTTACCTGACTTTCCATCACTGAAAATATGAAAAATGGGTTGTGATTCTTGTAAGTTTAACACAACACAGACTGTTTATTTTTTAGGTCCCCATGAGGAAACAGGCTTATAAATCATGCAGAATGAGTTTTTTGTGGGGTTTTTTTGTTTGTTTTTTTTGAGAAAGTAAAAGTGTGCAGTCTCCTGTGAGGGCTAAGTTTAGGTGTAGGGTAGGTGTAGGGCAATAGAAAATACACTTTGTAAAGTATAAAAACCATTACGCTTATGGAATGTAATATGGAATATTTGTAATTAGAAATTAGAATATTTAATAGATTATTGAATATTATCCAGTAATGCTTTAGTAGTACAAATGAATGATTCTCCATAACTCTTAACATATGTTTTTTTAAAGAGAATAATAATAATAATTTTATTTCATTTTATTTATTTTTTATTTTTTGTAGCAAAAGAGGATAATGAGAACTTATTAGAAAATGAGGGAGGTAAGAATGTGTGTGTATGTGTATATATATATATATATATATATATATATTAGGGGTGTAACCAGAGGCGTTTCTAGGATTTGAAAACATCAGGGGCTAGTTTTGGCCAAAACATCAGGGGTTAGTAATACTTACGTAAAATTTTGTTAGACACAGGTGGGTGAACCTGGATCCCTCTAAGGAAGTTATGTTTAGGGCCCTTTGAAATTGTTACCAAATTTGTTTTGGTATTCATTCATTCATAAAGAGACACGCAGAACATGCAAGATTCATATTTAAATGGTATTTTGCGGCTGAATATTTACAGATACTAGTCCATATCGCAATTGGATTGAAGACCGGCTTTTGATTAATTCATTCAAAGTTTGACAAATTCCACGAATTTCTCGGAAATTATAGGGTGATACCAACCCGTAAAAACATTTGGGGGCTAGAGAAAAAAACTTTCAGGGCTTGAGCCCCGAATGGTTAGCCCTAGCGACGCCCCTGGGTGTAACGATACATGTATTCATACCGAACCGTCACTGGCATCTCGGTTCGGTGCATGAGGCTTTACAACGAATACAGGCAATTCAGCCTCAATCCAGAAGGGGGCGCCCGCAGTAATGCAACTCTGTTTGATAACCGTGAGTTGCGCACTTGAAAACAAAGCCCACTAGTTCTGGGCCCCCATCGTGCGCATTTTGTTTAATCAGTCAGCCAATCAATTATTTCTATTTTTTATTCCACTTAATTTTATCCTACGTAAAGAAAATAACACCTTTTTTTTTTTTTTTTTCCTTTCCTCTGTAACCCTGTAAATCCTATGTCATCCAGCTTCCATCTTCCCGACCCAACAATAAGCCAGTATTACTTCTTATATACACCCAGACATACATACACACACACACACACTATCACACGGACATCCCCACATACTGATTAAACCCCCCCAACCCCGCAAGGCCACCACTTCCACATTTCCGGAACTAACATCCATAACCCTAACTAGACAGTGAAACCTTGGAGGGCCTGGGCTGTGAAGCAGTAGCAGACAGTGGAACCTTGGCGGACCTGGGCCGTGGAGAAATGGCAGACAGCGTAACACTGGAGCAGAAGTCCACCATGTTTGATTCGGAGGAGCCTGGAGCCATGGTGGAGCAGGGAGAGCAGGAAGCCATGGCGGGGCAGGCAGAGCAGGAAGCCATGGCGGGGCAGGCAGAGCAGGCAGAACAGGAAGCCATGGTGAGGCAGGCAGAGCAGGCATTGCTTGGCCGTGACATGATGGGCAGAGAGTTCATGATTGGCCTCCTTGGCCGTGACATGATGAGCAGAGAGTTCATAGGATGACGCCGCCCCCTTAGGGGGTTCTGCCACCTCTGGGGGCATTGGCGCAAACTCATGGTCAGACGTGGCGGTGAGTTCATTAATGGATGCCACCTCCTTAGGAGGTTCTACAGTGGATGCTGACACCTCAGGAGGTATTGGCGCAAACTCTTGGATAGGGGGGGCCTTTGGCACAGACTCGTGGTCAGACGAGACCTCAGGAGCAGGCTCGTGGTCAGACAAGGCCTCTGGAGTGCAGTGTGTAGCCCACACGCTCAAAATGGCGACAGCCATTACAGGCAGCATAGTAGATCTTGAGGGTGTGGACGCTGTGGACATGTGGCTTGGGAGCGTGGGCTCTGCGTGGCTTGGGAGCTGAGACAAGACCTGGCAAGGCTTTGGGATGTCAGCTGATACATGACGAGGGTCTGAGGGGTCAGCTGATACGTGACGAGGCTCTGGGGGGTCAGCTGATATGTAACGAGGCTCTAGGAGGTCAGCTGAGACACAACGAGGCTCTAGAGGATCAGCTGAGACGTGACGTGGCTTTGGAAGGTCAGAGGGGACCTGGTGAGGTTCTGGCGGGACAACCGTGGCTTGGCGAGGCCCTGTACTAGCAATCATGTCGTGAAGAGGCTCTGTTAGGAGCGCAGCTGTTTCTTGACTTGACTCAGGAAGGTCAGCTGTGTCTTGACCTGGCTCGTGAAGACCAGCTGTGACTTGACTTGGTTCATGAAGGTCAGCTGTGACTTGACTTGGCCCATGAAGGTCAGCTGTGGCTTGACTTGACTTGGGAACAACAGCAGTAACTTGACTTAGCTCATGAAGATCTGCTGTAACTTGGCTCGGCTCATGAAGATCAGCTGTGGTTTGGCTTAACATAAACAACCCAGCTGTAACTTGACTTGATTCAGGAACAACAGCTGTAACGTGACTTGACTCAGGAACAACAGCTGTATCTTGGCTTAACTCATGGGGAACAGCTGTGACTTGGCTTAACTCATGGAGAACAGCTGTGACTTGGCTTGACTCATGGAGAACAGCTGTATCTTGGCTTGACTCATGGAGAACAGCGGTGACTTGACTTGATTCAAGAACTACAGCGGTAGTTTGACTTGATTCCGAAGCAACAGCTGTAGCTTGACGTGGCTCAGGAACCACAGCTGTCACTTGACTTGGCACTGAAAGTGCAGCCCTGACTTGACTTGACACCGGAGGATCAGGCATCACTTGATTTGCCTTGGGTATGGCAGACATGATGGGATGAGATTCAGTTGAGATGATTTTGGCATGATGAGGCAGCCATCTTGGCCAGGGACTCAGATGGGGAGGCCATCTTGAGAACAGGCTTGGGGATGGCGGCCATCTTGTGAACAGGCTTGGAGATGGCGGCCATCTTGTGAACAGGCTTGGTTATGGTGGCCATCTTGTGGACTGGCTCGGGGATGGCGGCCATCTTGTGAACAGGCTTGGAGATGGCGGCCATCTTGTGAACAGGCTTGGTTATGGTGGCCATCTTGTGGACTGGCTCGGGGATGGCGGCCATGACAGGTGCAGACTCTGGAAGGGCGGCCATGACAGGTGCAGACTCTGGAAGGGCAGCCATGACGTGAGCAGGCCCTGGAGCGGCAGACGTGGCTTGAGCGGGCCTTGGAGCAGAAGACGTGACATGAGCAGGCTGTGGTTTGGTGGACATGACTTGAGCAGGTCTTGGCTTGGCAGACGTGACGAGTGGAGGCTGTGGCTTGGCAAACGTGACGTTAGCAGGAGCTGGCTTGGTGATTACTGGAGGATCCTCATCCTCATCCACCATCCCCACAGTAAAAGCAGAACCACTCAATAACAAGGTATGGTCTATGTATTGTTCTAATGTCCAGTGAATTTTTCCTCCATGTAACCAGGAACGAATGGGATCGTTAAGACCCACTCGAAAAATGTCTTTAAGGGCCACATCATTAAAGGCCACCATGTGACAGAGTTCACAGAAATCCATGACATAATGTTCGATGGGCTGGTTACCTTGGCGGAGGCGGAAGAGGCGTAATGCTGGATCCATGGTGATCTGTGTTTCTGAAAGCCGCTGGATCTTTGGGTGACGAAGTATTCTGTAACGGGACTGAAGCGTGTAGATCCAGATGCGAGCTTTATTAGACACAGCGCAAGACAGGCAGGGTCGATCTCCAAACAAACAGTAATACGAAGGCAAGGCAAAAGCGCAATCCAGTAAGACAGGCAAGAATACCGGTGAGCAGTCCAAAGTAACAAATGAACAAGACTATGAAACCAGACAAGAACAATAGCAATGAAACAAGACAAAACTATGGCAAAAAAACAAGGTAAAACTTTGACGAAGAAACAAAACAAATACAAACAAATAACAAAAACAAAAACAAGGCAATGAAACAGGATAAACGCTTGGTAGAAACAGGCAAAACAGTACTTCGCAATAGCTGTTTGGTATAGGCCTCCTTAAATGGCCACCAAACAGGAAGTAACCAGAGAAGCAGCAGAGGGAGCCCTCACCCATTGACTGACTGTTACCGCTCCCTCTGCTGCTTCTCTGGTTACTTCCTGGTGGTGTGGCCACATTTTCACATGTAGGTGGAAAAACATTGTAATTTGTACTACTGTCTGTTTAAAATAAATGAGAAGAAACCTAGCATGGTTATTTTCTCTCTCTCTCTCTCTCTCTCTCTCTCTCTCTCTCTCTCTCTCTCTCTCTGTTGTACTGAAATCATACCAAACCGTAAAATCTGTGTACTGTTACACCCCTAATATATATATGTGTGTGTGTGTGTGTGTACCTGGTATTTATTAAAGAGGTGAGAGGTAAGTGAGTACTTACTAGAAAACGAGGAAGGTAGGAATATGAACATCAGTCTGTATGTGTGTGTATTAGGGCTGTGAATCTTTGGGTAGTGAGCAAATTGATTAAATTCATGATTCATAGGTTTTCAATTCGATTCAAGAATGATTTTTTGCAAATTCAGAACAATTTGATTAACAATTTGACTCTAAGTAGACACAGGATTATTTAAATGCTTCCCCTAAATTCTTTAAATGCTTAATCAGGGTGCAAATTACACAGCCTTTATAGGGTCACAGAGTGAGAGCAAAAAAAAACAAAAACAAAAACAAAAACAAAAAAAAACGAAACAAAATAAAAACACTTGTCTATTGATAGATGTTAGTTTAATTATGCTATAGCATGACATATGGCATATTTAGAAATCTGTCTGTTTTACTGATTTAGAAATGCAGTTTAAGTATCTTAAGGATCTTACTTGTACGTGTCCTGTTTAAAGTAATTCTGAACAAGAAAATAAAAAAAATCACAAAATCTGGAACAAAAACGTTTATTGACAGTTTGTTTTGCTATATTAATGCAAAAAATGCATTCATACTCAAACAGAGTATTAAACAAACTCAGAACGTTCAAACTCAAAACATTCTTGAGCATATATTTTCACAAATTTATTTAGAGAGCACTATTATTTTCTTGAGCAAATTACTTAAAAAAGTAATAAGTTACAAACTCCTCTAACTGTCCTCAGGATATGTAAATAGCTGGTATATCTCCTGCTTACTGAATAACAGTGTCTTGAATAAGGTTTAGTAAGTCTTGTGGTATAAAATGCAGCAGCTAGAGTCATTTCTAGAACTAATAAGTATGACCATATTAGCCCAGTTCTGTCAACACTGCACTGGCTCCCTATTAAAAATCGTATAGATTTTAAAATCTTACTAATTACTTATAAAGCCCTGAATGATTTAGCACCTCAGTGCTTGAGCGAGCTCTTATCACATTATAGTCCCTCACGTCCACTGTGTTCTCAAAACTCTGGCAGTTTGGTAATACCTAGAATATCAAAATCAACTGCGGGCGGCAGATCCTTTTCATATTTAGCGCCCAAAATCTACCTAACACTGTTCGGGAGGCAGACACACACAGTTTAAATCTAGATTAAAGACGCATCTCTTTAACCTGGCTTACACATAACACATTCAAATCCATTAAAGGATTGTTAGGCTACATTAATTAGGTCAACCGAAACCAGGAACAGTTCCCAAAACACCCAATGTACTTGTTACACTGTAAGAAAAATGGCATCTATGCTAATATTAGTCTGTTTCATTCTTATTCTGAGGTTACCGTAGCCACCTGTATCCAGATCAGGTGGTCACTGGAGTCACCCTGTTCCAATCCATATCCAGTCCAGTTGATGGATCAGCACCTAGAGATAACCTCTACAGCCCTGAATGTCAGCGGAGACCACGTCAACTAGATGAGCCCCAGAGACAGATCCCCTGTGAGGGCCTCGTCACCTAGATGGCCATCTGCGAGACACCACGGGAACCAGATGAGTCCTCTGCGCAATTTGACTTAGCTGCAGCCTGGAATTAAACTGCTGGTTCGTCTGGCCAGAGGAGAACTGGCCCCCCGACTAAGTCTGGTTTGTCCCAAAGTTTTTTTTTTCCATTTCTGTTACTGTTTTAGTTCCTTGACACTGTCGCCTCTGGCTTGCTTAGTTGGGGAGACTTAATTTCCAGCGATATAGTCGACTTGATTGAACATATACTATTTGAACTGAACTGGATGATGAAATTAGTGATGAACTGCCTTTAACTGAAAACTGAGTGTTTACTGTTGTCCTTTTGCATTATTGACACACTATTTTCCTATTTAATTCTGTAAAGCTGCTTTGACACAATCAGAGGGGTGCATTGTTATGAGGCTATTCTTTCTTAATTTTCATACACTTTGCTAAAATAACACTTTGTTAGTGCTATTGTTTCAGTTTCTAATTTAAGAAACAAAAGGAGCAATAA
Organism: Cirrhinus mrigala; assembly: GCA_036247105.1. NCBI lineage: Eukaryota > Metazoa > Chordata > Actinopteri > Cypriniformes > Cyprinidae > Cirrhinus > Cirrhinus mrigala. The sequence goes on from CM070013.1 coordinate 46,307,301, forward strand.
TGCAGTCCATAGAGGACACCACAATATGTAATTAAGTTGGGATAAAGATACCTGTATGTACTACCCAATATTAATCAACCAACAAAATAAAATCTGTACTTATTTTGTGAAACCTGTAAAATGTACAGTCAAAACCTGAGACACAAGTCAAATATTTATATGAAGTGCAGTGCAAACACAAGTTAAAGAATGAGATTTGACAAAACAACAAGGGCCAAGAATACTGCATGGGTCTCTTCACGTAGTCAGCGGTGCTCTTTGGATATTTGGAGGTAAATGCTCCAAATATCCAAAGATGAAATACTCCAAGGCACTCGTATACTGAAAAGCCATTGGGCTAAATCATGATTTAGCCTAGTTAATTAAAGGCTTTTTACTATACGAGTACCTTGAAGAATGAGATATGTTTGATTAAACATCTCTCTGTCCACCAATCACATCAATTTCTGAGTTGTTACACTATATTTAAACAAAACAACAACAATAACATGGTAAAAGATTTTTTTTCTCATGTCAGTTGTTACAAAACAACATATAGAGTAATCGGTTTTGTCACTTCACGTGTTATGAAACATAATATCTTCCTGTCTAGCTTATAGCCTGTTTACTGTTGCTATTTTTGCAGACCACAAGTCACATGACAGAGAAGAACAAAGGAAGAAGAGAAAACGGAAACAGGTGTTGTTACATTTTCTCTAAAGACATAAACAAAAGAGCACAAGAATAACGATGATCTCTGTTCCAGTGATATATTGATTATAATAGATTTAAGCAGTATGTAAAACTTGTTGATGACTTTTGAACTTAATCTCATTTCACATCATTTGAGTGATGAAAGGAAGATCATTTTTATCTCATCTCCGACTATCTTTAAGACTTCCTGTGTTGTGAAAACCGATGATCAGACTAAACAGCAGCTCTGATTCACTTGGAGGGAAAAGACTGATGTAAGTCAATGTAATTCTGTTAATATTTTGGTTACTTTGGATCCAGTGCTCGGATCAGGATTGAAAAAAAACAGGCTTACATAAAAGAACAGGCGCTTGTGATAAGAAAAAAAAAACCTTTAAAAAGCGTGCGATTTAAAAATACACCACAAAATGTAAACAAATGAAAGGCACCTGCATGCCCTTCCCACTATAAACATGAGATTTATTTGATTTTTTGAAATCTGTTCATGTTACATAGTTAACAAACCTGAAACAAAAGGCAAACATTTGTATAAACTGCAATGCAAACAGGTTGAAGATTAAGATCTTATTTGTTTGATTAAACATCTGTCTTCTTGTCCACGAAGTTCTTGCACTCTATCTGGAAGATCAGTCGCCCCAGCAGGATATTGAAATATTATGATTAAACAATGGTTTGATGAGCATTACACAGTGAAAGATACTTTGTCTCAAGTGAGTCATGTAGCATGACAACAGAGTAGCAGGTTTCGTCACTGCACTAGTGAAATATGAAACGTGATAATATCCACGTTCAGACTTGTCTGTCTGACGGCACAATCGAGTCACGTCACTTAGAAGAAAATGGAGAAAACAGAGATGATGTCTACAGGCGGGGTTTTACACAGATATGAAGAGAAGAGCACAAGAGTCATGATCATCTGTATTCTAGTCCTGTATTATATTAACATATTAATGGATTTAAGCAAAATGTCTTGATGAATTTTGGAGTTTAGCTAATCTCTCGTCTACTGTATATGCTGATGAAAGGAGTAAATTTTCCTTCTCCAACTGTGTTATAGTTCCTGTTTTGTGAACACATACTTGGCCTAAACAGCAGCTCTAATTCACTTTGAGGGAAAACTGACGTATTTGATAAAATGAGAGTGCTGCACTTGAAAATTATCTTTACAAGCATTTGGTGTGGCACACCCAGATTCATGACAGCATAAATGAGAGCTTTTTTTTTTTTTTTTTTTTTTTTTTTTACATCATTTCACAGCAGTCTTTAGGACAAGTTTTTATACTGGTCGTTGGACTGAAGAAATATTTTATCATTTCTAAAAGCCTTTATTTTTGTCCACTTGTTCATTAGGAAGGTAATGAACTGAAGCTATTTAGACTTTACCTGGCTGAAATATAAAAAATGGGTTCCAGTGCATGTAAGTAGTGTTATAAATAAATACAAAGATATATATATATATATATATATATATATATATATATATACATATATAAAACAATAATTTTCAGTGAATATTTTTCCTATTAATGTTTGATGTGATTGTGTATATGAACATTTTTTTTAAGTTTTGTTTTTAAAAGTTTTATAACTGATTGTTTTTCTGATTTAGCACAAGAGGACAAAGAGCCCTTGTTAAGACATGATGAAGGTAAGAGTAGGGACATCTGTGTATTTATGTATGTTACAAATGTTATTTTAGAAATGTATATTTATTTGTAAGTTTAATTATAAGCAATGTCTTAGCAATACATCTGACAACCAGACTTATTGTAAATCAATTTATTCTGATTTGTATATTACTACCCAGATATTATTTATAAATCCACTTCCAAGTTCTTTAGACCAGCATCATTGTTATAATGAAATGAGCATTACAAATCAGTATAGGTGTCCGCATAGATTCAGTCATATCATATTGGCCAGTGTAATATAAACAAATATTACTGAGTGCACTTAATATATTTCAATTTCTTTTGATTTAACTAAACATTTACATTTTTCAGAAATCGAGCCTATTTTTGAGGAACTTAAACTTGTGCTGATTGGAAGTCAGGGTGCTGGGAAAAACACTATTGCTAATGCCATCCTCAAGGAAAAGGTTTTCACCTTCTGGACATCTTATAAAAGTGTCCACGTCAAGGAGACTCGTAGAGTATCAGGAACACAGATTCATTTGGCCCGCGTCCCAGGCTGGAGAGGAGACTTGAGTAGATCAGAGCAAACCAAATGTGAAATTGTTCACTGTGTGCAGTCTTTATACAGGTCTGGACCTCACGCAGTCATCTTGGCTCTTAAAGTGAACTCAGTGTTGTCAGAGTCAAACATCAGCATCCTAGAGAGTCTGCTTACTGTTCAACTGTGGGAACATACCATAGTGGTCTTCACCAACGGTGAAAAACTGGGAGGTTATACCATTAGGGATTATATCAGATGTCAGCAACTTCAACCTTTAATCAAAAAATGTGGAGAAAGATATTTTGTGATCCGAAACAATGACAGCAACCAGATTACTGAGATAATTCAAGAGTTTGTTGCGAGGAAGAATTCAGAGAGTTGTTTTAAACTTTCAACTCAGACAGAGGTTAATAATACATTACTGTCAGACTGGAGACGTCTTGTTGAGAGAATCAAATCTAAAATCACTACTCTTTTAGCCTCCAAGAAAAAATTATTGTCAAATCCAATATCACAAAATGATAACTCCATTAAAAGGTTACTTGAATTAAAGGATGCAGAAATAAAGAGACTAAATGCCATTGTTCAAGAAAAAGAAAGGGAGATTGAGAGGTTACAATCAAGACACCTAAGAACTCAAGATCTTGACCGCTCTGGCCTACACAGAAGAATCGCAGAACTGGAAGATCAACTTGATATGATGAGCAATGAACTAAAGGGAACGAATACAGAGAATACAATTCTGAAAAAGCAAATAAAGGAAAAGGATGCAGAGATTGATGAATTGACAACAGAGTTACAAATGCGGCGACAAAGAGCTGTAGATTGGAGAACACATGAGATTCAGTATGAAACTGTACATGCAGACTATTGTAGCAACCTCTGTCAAGGTGTCTCAGGGATGTCCATAAGAAGCTGCAACCAAATACAGTTGCAGGTGCTTCCTTCAGAAAGTAAGTAGTTAATTTGATATATTAAAATTTAAATTATGATTAATGAATTCAGCAGAGGCAGTGTTTTATAGTTTGACAGAGATCAAAAAGGATATGTTTCCATAGTACAACAATATTTGTACACAGTTTCAGCTCATCTGATCTCATTTCCACAGGCTCAGCTCTACATGGATGGAGTGACACTCTTCTTCAGATCTTGAATGAGCTGTCTGATGAAGACCTGAAGAAAATGAAATACCTCATTTACTGGAATGAAGAATACAAAATAACCAGGAGCTCAATAGAGCACAGAGCCAGAATTGAACTGGCAGACCAAATGCTAAAACATTGGGGTGAATCGCAGTCAATATTGAACACACGAGACCTTGTGAAGAAAATCCCTCGTAATGATCATGCCATAAAAGATCTGATTGAACCTTTCTTGAAGAGCATTGGTGAAACATGGTGATCATTAGCTAAATCACAGCCATCATTTCCTTCTAAAAGAACCAGGTGTTTATCATTTTTTATTGTTCTGCATTGAGATGAGATGTTTCATTTGCACATTTCAGTCTCTTTTTGAATGAGGCACTGAATCTTTCTTCGTTTTACTCTTAAAAATAAAGATCCAAAAGGAGGTTTTCGCAGCAGTGTCATGGAAGAAGCATACATATTGTAGTTCTATGGATCTTAAAGGTTCTTCATGAAATAAATCATAATTAATATTTTTAAAGGTGTTCAAGTATCTATAGAACAGATTTCATAACCATTTCATAATCACAATTTATGTAAATGACATGACACTCAGGTTATTATCACGGAGTAGATGTAGGTGAGGTGTTTAATGAAGTGCAGTTTTGTTCAAGACACTTGCTGTGAAAATAAATAATTAAATTGCAGCTTTTGCCTAATACATTTGATTGTATGTTGTTGCAGATTTTAATGTTTGAGAAATTACTGTAGTTATGAAATTTTGAAACTAGATATGTACAGAATGAAAAGTGACATTTCATATTTGTAACACGTTATTTAAGATGAATTATCTACAATATGTCAATATTTGATATATCTAGATAATGCTGCCTGTGTAATAATTGACTGGTTGACTTTGACTTTGTCTGCCATTTAGATCTGTTGACATGCTGATTTCATGAGGATTATCCTCAAAATCATGAGTTTTTTTTTTTTTTTTATGATTTTAACATTTTTCATCTCTTTCTTGTTATGAAGTTAACAGGAACTTTTTTGTCATGCCTTAATCATTTGACTTTGTGAATTCTCAGATGTAGGCCTATCTTGGATGCTATTTATGTACACATTTCATTGTTTTAACCTTTTCTCCAACCCTTAAGCTATGAAAACCCACCATGAAAATACAAATTATTGCACATTTAAAACTGACAGCCTGAAGTAAACCATTTCAGTTTGTGTAAGAAAATTATTTATCTCCATTGTAACACCATTTACATTACAACTTTGGAGAAATATACAGGCATTTTTAGCACTTAATGTTTAATCATGTCAATATGTACTCATTTTCATATGTACTGTTTTTGCATTATTATTTTTTTTTTAATAAAATTGAGGTAACTGAGTTTTTATTGTTTGTTTGTTTTTAATTGATTACCTCATGTCACTCTGAAAACACTATGAAAAGCACAAAATCTTAAAAGGAGAAACTGTTCAGTGGTCAGTGTGATTTAGAGCCAAACTGCATCTTCATCTACTGATGTTCACTCAGTAAACCTGCTAATGCCACCATCTCACAACAACTGTATGTTCACAAGTTTCTTTGTCTGTAGACATTTTATGTATGATAATATTGTGACGCCATGACATCAATTCTGGCACTTTTGATGAGGCTCTGAATTGGTTAAATCCACAGAGAGACAACTATGAGTCAGGTTTAGTGGACTGGTGGTGATTAAGTAACCCTTTAGCATTTTATTGAGAAATCATTCAAAAGAAAGTCTTCACACTTCCGTTTCTCAGGCTCTGAGTAAGACAACATTTGGTGAAATGTATTCATGTAGATCGCTGGGAGCATTTGTTTTTAAGAACTAAAGTAACGTTAATCCTCTGCGTCTTCAGTGGCTCAGATGTCGGGAGTAAAATGATGACTGCTATGATCATTATTACATCCAACAACAGAACACCTCAATTGCTCAGTCGGAGACATTTTTTCTTCTCCTGCACCAGAGCAGACACATTGGCCGTCGGAGTCAGACTGTTCACAACTCAGCCACGGCGGTTCTAAGGTAAGACGTCATGTCAATCAACGAGAGAGGCCTCTGTCGGTGTGACGTTACACAGACAAAAATACCACTGGGTGGATTTGTATCATAATAGGGTAATTGTGTACACACACTACCAACACTCATTTATATTCAAACAACATGTAAAAGTGAGTTTTGCATCCGATGACCCCTTTAAAGCATCATGTTTTTAGCAAGCCAGAGATGACCACAATTCTTCTACTGTGTGTGTCTTTCAGTTAGAAACATTTACAATATTGTTTGATATTTCTCAATACATTCTTTCCATTCTGTCATAATTTTATTTGATCTCAACTTAAGCTGTTCAATATACTGTACAGAGATTCAGCTGATGTGAAGCTGCAAATGATATCATGACTAAAATGCCAAAACTGCAAAAACAATCCTATTTGTATGCTACCAAATTATCAATCAAAGTAGCAATCATAAATTAAATCAAATATCTAATATCTCATAAATAATCTAGTATTAAATATTTCCTAGTTCTCTCTTTTTTTATGTTTGCACAGGAAGTGTCTGTTGTACAGCCTGTCTGTTTGACAGTGTGTCATTAATTGATCAGTATGGACCTCAGTCTACTTCCTCTATTACTCTGTGAGTATCATTTTATGCACTATTTTTGCATGTTGTATGATGATATAGTGAATCGGTGTTCGTTTGTATTATATTTAAGCTTATCTTTTTCATGTTTTTCATATTATTCATTCTGCTGATAATCTGTGGCAAAGTATCAAATCTGCAGCTCATGATATCTGTGTGTGAAGATGAAATACTGATGTGCTGTAGAGGATTGAGACAAGTGTATTGATCATTACCGTGATTCTTGGGTCATTTGGTCTGTAATGGTTAATGGGTTCAGTCGGACATGCATGTTCTAAAATCCTCTCTCTTTTTTTTTTTTTTTTTTCTGGTCACAGTTGCTTCAGTAGTTCTTAGATCTGTTAGTAGATCACCAGTAGTTATACATTATTTGTGGGACTCAGATGCTCAGACTGTTCATTTGATGGAAAGTTTTGTTGTTCTGGAAAGTCCTCGAATTGTTAAATAGATCAGCATACTATTTAAGCATAGATAATATTGTAAGACTTGTGGTCCCACAGTAACGCAAACTCTGACCACAGTGACGCCACTTCCCATCTTAAGAACTGATGACACATATCTGAATACAGATCTGTATTCAGCTTGACTTATTGACTTATGACTCATACCCCGGGTTCCCAGACAAGGCTAAGGCTTGATAAAAATTACTTAAATGCCCTAACTTTCTCTCACACACGTTTGTTTTTGTGAATTGTGGGGACTTTCCATCGACTTCTATAGATTTTATACTGACCAAATGATATTGTCTATCCCCTAACCCACAGACACGCACCTCAGTCATGGTATTGAGGGTGGAGAAAGCAAGTCTGGCAGGGCTATTCATAGCCCTTGGGACTTGAACCCACAACCTTTCAGTTACAAGCCCAACTCCCTAACCATTAGGCCACAGCTGCCCCCTATGGCTTAATCTAAGCCCTGTCTGTAAAACCAGGCCACTGGCGTATTATTGACCTAGTTTGTATTATGACAGCATACAAATGCATATATGTTTTCTTCACCCTTCCTCCGTCACCTCAAACTTTCCATTTGTTATTGAATACTACCTAGTAGTCGGTGAGCTCTGAAGGAAGCTCTGAAGGAAAAGAGAATCATAGGGTCCTATTTTAATGATCTAAGCGTATGGTCTGAAGTGCTTGATGCAGGTGCATTTAGGGTGTGTCCGAATCCACTTTTTCAAGTTTAACGAAGGAAAAAAAGGTCAGCGTATCAAATAATGGAATACAAATGGCTGATAAGCTGTGTGATGGCCAGCTTGTCCCTAGACACAGTTCTTAGAACTTTCACCTGAGAAGATATTGCTGCTTTATTTCAGAAGAATAACTTTTCCCTTCTTTATTCTTCATAACCCGAGAGTGTGACGACACATACGCTACTGTAACAGACTTTATTTCATGCTGTTATGTTGCACTAATTCTGAATGTACTAGCGCTCATTATGTATGTGTGTGTAATAGGGTTGCACGATATACCGGTACTACGGTAGTATCGCGATACTAAAGCTTAAAAATACCCGCGGTGCCATTGCATTTTTTAAACAGTAGCATCGTCCATCGGTAGTACCGTAAGATATGTTGTATGCACGGTAGGAACACTGTTTAAAACGTTCATTTGAACATGCATGCCATCAGAAACATTACAAGTTGATTGCCAAAATGTCTTTCTGCTGTGCTTTGTGTAGTACATGCTGTGTATACGCTTTATGTGGTATTCAGTGTTTCCCGACGCTTCAGTTCAGTTAGAAATGAGGCGCTGCACTTGCACGTCGTTGTTCATGCTGCAGTTTATCAGAACAGAAGGTCCGATTCAGACCGTCTGATGTTATTTTAAAAAAATAGCAGCTCAAGAATCACTTACTCAACATCATAATATCTTACAAGAAAGTATTCTCGCAGTTTTATTCATTTGCCCACTTTTAGAACGGGTGTAATAATTCGTTTCTGGAAGCATCTTTGCACTTGGTTCTTATCAATCATTGTATATATTTTTTAACATTTTAAATGAATATGTTTTAATATACAAGCTGCTAACTTGGAAATTTCAAGATATGCGAGCAAAAATGCTCCTGACAGTTCAGCAATATGAAACGAGGAAGGGTTAAGAGTGCTGTTTTTGTTTCGTTTCTGTGTTCGAATACGAATCCGCTTCGGCTTGGGCGAATCGTTGATACACTAAGCCATTCATAAAAACAGTCATTTGATTCGCTCCTGAAGGATTCAGCTGTTTTAAAAGAATCGTTTGAATGACTCAATCATGAACACTGCTGCCACCTGCTGGCGGTTTTCAGTTTCCCATCATATTACATTCTTTTCCAACATATTTCTATATTCAGAGTTTTGTATTTAAAACATTAATCTTATAGCATTATTTATGCAATTATAAATACAGTCTAAATGTATAAATACCACATCTAAATGTCACTTCATGCAGCCTCTGTGCAGTGCTAAGATTTTGTTTACATGAAGAATTTTGTTTACATGATTTCATGGATAACAATAGCCAGTCATTGATTCACATTAATGAAATATTCAGAGAAAAAAACCTTTCTGTTTTCATTTACATCTTTTTATTTATGATTTTTTTATTAATTTTGTAGAATTGAATTTTAAATTAGCAGAATACTGCATGGTATCGTGATACTACTTGGTATCGTGATACTTCAGCTGGTATCGTTAGTCATTTTTATGGTATCCTGACAACCCTAGTGTGTAATGCATTTTTCCCCTCGGGGCTTGCCGTAGATGGGCATTGGGCATGCGCACTTTTCATGCTGGAGTGTTGGGGGGATTTTGAGCTCTCTAAAAAAAAAGTGTGACGGAGAATAAAAGTTGAGACAAGTTAAGACGCTCTCGTTTTATTGTTTTCTTATTCTTAAGTGTTTAGGTGAACCCTGCACGAACGCTCGGTCACACTACCTATACGGTGCATGGAGTATAGTTTGAGAGGTTGCACGTTTGTACGCATACACTAAGCCGTTTCAGACAACGCAGCAGTAGCGCTTTAAGGGACAAAAACACACATAATTATACCAAAATGCGCGGTTTTAGCGAGTTACCTCCTAAACGTATTTTTGAATGAGCTATAAAGTATTAAATGACTGTAAAGAGTTTGGAGAAAATCGGATATGTGCCAGATCCGCGTCATATGCATCAGGTTTTAAAGAGTCCGCGCTGCTTTTAAAGTGAAACCTAACCTGCTGAAGTCTGTCATTTATGTAAATAAAAAAAAAACAAACAAACAAAAGGAAATCATCACTCGACTACTCTATTCGCTGATTAACTTTTGTAGCTTGAATAAAGATTAATCTGAATAGTTTATGCATATACAATTTAGTTTATGTGAAGATTGTTTTAAAATCACTTAAATTAAAAGTTATATATTTCCTAAAAGCCTATATATATATATATATATATATATATATATATATATATATATATATATATATAATACATAAAAATAATAGCTTTCAATTATACTGTAATGTTGATTGGCTATAATTAATAGGTAAAATTGAGGAAAAAATGCATTTAATAGAGATACCACTAGCAGGACAAATTAAAACATTATAAATTGTATTAATAAGTCATTGTATTAGTAATAACTGCCTGTTTTTGTAAATCATGGCCGGTAAAAAAAAAAAAAAAAAATTGCCCGGTAAATTTTATCATGTCACCGGCCATTGGCAGGTGTGGTAAAAAGTTAGTTTTAGGCCCTGGTTGTACCTATTCTCTCCTAATAAATTATGGGTGTTTTAGGTGTAACATGCAATAAACCAAACAGAGTTTCATCTCCCATTCCCTTTAAAAGCCAGTTGCATGTGTCTTCCTCAATTGACAATTTTTTAGAATTTAATTCAACGGAGCATGTCTTCCCTTCACTCCTTTGGGAGACTCTAAAAGTGGTGCTTAGGGGAGACATTATATCATATACTGCTTTTATTAATAGAGAGAGGGAAAGGAAAAGGCAGCATTTAATTGATGCAATATCCAAAATTGATAGTCAATACTCTACCTCCCCTACACCAGAGCTCTATAAGAAAAGGATTGATCTTCAGACCCAATATAATTTAATTTCATCAAATCATGCAGAACAGCTTATTCTTCGGTCACGAGGTTTTTTTTATGAACATGGTGATAAGGCTAACCGATATTTAGCCCATCAGCTTAAATCCAGGTCATCAGCACAATATATTTTTGAAATTGAAAGTGATGCAGGGGACTTAACAATTGATACCCTTACAATTAATAATATTTTTATGAACTTTTATTCTAACCTTTACACATCAGAAACATCTAAGGATCGATCTAAACTGGTAGAGTTCTTTGATAAAATAAATGTCCCCACTATTTCTTTGGAGCATAAAAAAGACTTAGATCATCCCCTTCAGTTGCAAGAAATATCTGAGGCCACATCAGCGCTGCAGAGCGGCAAAACCCCGGGGCCCGATGGCTTTCCGATTGAATTCTATAAGAAGTTTTCAGTTAAATTATCCCCACTCCTTCTTAGTATGTTTGAACATTCTTTATCTCAAGGAACTTTGCCAAAGTCCCTTACTGAAGCACTGATTACTCTTTTACTGAAGCCCCAGAAAGATCCAACAAAATGCAACTCATATCGACCAATTTCTCTGTTAAATGCAGATATCAAAATTTTAGCTGAATTATTGGCAATTCGATTAGAGTCTCCTTTAGTTAATATCATCTCAGTTAACCAGACTGGTTTTATAAAAGGTCAGCACATATTTTCTTACATCCGTCGCCTCTTAAATGTTCTTTACACTCCCTCATCCCAAGACACCCCTGAAATTGTAGCGTCACTAGATGCCGAAAAGGCATTTGATCGGGTGGAGTGGGATTATCTTTTTTTTGCTATGGATAGGTTTGGTTTCGGCCCCGAATTTATAAAGTGGGTTCGTCTGCTGTATACTTCTCCGGTTGCTTCAGTGGTTACTAATAAATGGAGGTCAAAAAATTTTCCTTTGTCAAGGGGCACTCGGCAAGGGTGCCCTTTAAGTCCTCTTTTGTTTACAATTGCAATTGAGCCATTATCTCTAGCATTAAAATCTATATCCTCTTTCTATGGCATAGTTAGGTGGGCTGTTGAACATAAGCTCTCATTATATGCTGATGACCTGCTTCTCTACATTTCAGATCCTTTGTCATGCATCAATGACATTATCGAAGTTTTGCACAATTTTGGGACCTTTTCTGGCTATAAGCTGAATATTTCCAAAAGTGAATGTATGCCTGTTAACTCACTCGCTAGACATATGCCTGACTCCATGCTTCCCTTCTGCATGGCAAGATCTAAGTTTAAATATTTGGGCATCAATATCACTCAGAACCTTAATGGACTATATGAAAATAACTTCACCTCTCTATTGACTAAACTCAAATCTGATTTTCAAAAATGGAGGCCTCCCCATCTGTCTTTGGTTGGCAGAGTGAACTGTGTTAAAATGACAGTTCTTCCAAGATTCTTATATTTATTTCAGTGCCTCCCTATCTTTCTATCCAAAGCCTTTTTCAATACATTGGATAAACTTATCTCCAATTTTGTCTGGGATGGAAAAATCCCAAGAATTAGTAAAGAGTTTCTCCAGAAAAATAGAAGTGACGGAGGTTTAGCTCTCCCTAACTTTCTATACTATTATTGGGCGGCTAATGTCCAAAAGATAATTTACTGGATGCGCTCATCAGAGGGCACTGATTGGTTTGAAACAGAATCTAAATCCTGCACAGCAACCTCTTTACAAGCTCTTGTAACATCTAGCTTACCTATTAAAATAGTTAAATATACATCAAATCCAGTTGTTCATTTCACTCTTAAAATATGGACTCAACTACGTCAGCATTTGAAGTTAAGACAAGCACTCTTGTCTCAGAGTCCATTATGCAATAATCATGCATTCCTCCCAGCAAAACTAGACTCTGCATTTAAACAGTGGCAAGATAAAGGCATTTCTCGGTTCAGTGATCTTTATATTGATGGTATTTTTGCAAGTTTTAATGATTTGCGTTCCAAATTCACTCTTAATTCAGATGACCTTTTCCGTTATTTTCAGATACGTCATTTTGTTAATGCCCAAAGCTCATCATTTCCAAACATCCCTTCTAAGTCTCCTGTGGACTCTCTGTTAGAAATACCCTCCCATCTGCAAGGTCTTGTTTCAAGAATATATACAATTCTAATGTCTTTAAAAAGTGCAAGAACAGACAAGATTAGAAGCAGGTGGGAGAGCGAGCTCAGTATGCAATTTTCAGAGGAATTTTGGAGGAATGCCCTCTATAGAGTGAACGGTAGTACTACTTGTGCCAGATTGAGTTTAATACAGTTTAAAGTATTGCACCGTATGCACTTAAGCAGAACACGGATTGCCTCCTTTAATCCTACTTTTGACAAGACCTGTATCAGGTGTCATACAGGTGAAGCAGACTTGACTCACATGTTTTGGGCATGCCCTGCACTTACTGCTTACTGGTCAACCATATTTGATACGCTTTCCAAAGTGTGTGAAGTACAGCTGAAGCCATGTGCAGAATTTGCAATATTCGGTGTTCCATGTGATGAATCAAATTTGACTCAAAGACAACTAAATATCATTGCCTTTGCATCCTTATTGGCTCGCAGACAAATTTTATTACATTGGAAATCTACAAATCCACCTAAAGCATCACAATGGCTTCGGGATCTGATGTTATACCTACATCTAGAAAAGATTAAATATTCAATTAGAGGTTCCCATAAATTCTCTTATGTCTGGCAACCCTTATTATCATATTTCACTGCTATAAAGGTACTTCCTTGACATTGTAATATTACTGATTATGGTATCCAGTTTAATTTATCTATTCATGTATGTATTTATTTATTTATTTTTATTTTTATTTATTTATTTTTTTTATTTTAACTTTTTGTAATTATTCATTTATTTTTCCATTTTATTCAACTATTGTACATCCATCTCTGTTGTATTCTAATTAATATCATTATTAATATTAGGCAGTATGTTCTGGGTTGGTAGGGGAGGGTTTAAGAATGTAAAAAATACAGTCTCTGTACGAATAATAGCATTTGTCCTTGGAATAAAATAAAGAGGAGAAAAAAAAAAAAAAAACAAAGCCAGTTGCACTTACACCATGGCAGATTCATTATTTACACAGTGAAATTTGCAAAGACTGAAGTCATGGCCTAATGGTTAGAGACTCAACCCAAAGGTTGCTGGTTTGATTCCCGCACCAGCAGGAATTGAAGGTGGGGATTGTGAATAAACAGCACTCTTTCCGCCTTCAATACTGTGACTGAAGTGCCCTTGAGCAAGGCACTGAACCCCCAATTGCTCCTTGGGTGCTGGAGTGAGAAGTGAACACCCACTGCTCTGTGTGTGTGTGTGCGTGCAAAAACACTTGCATTTTGCCTGGTGTTGCATTGCGCCGGGTGCATGATAGGGCCAATAAAGCTGAGCAATTTCTGCTTTGTGGCTTAAAACAGAATCAGTTATTTCATTACTGTTGTAACCAGCCTGCTGACTGATTTACTTCAGTGTAGTCTGATTGTGACTCATGTACTGTAAATCAATACTGTATTTTCACAAGAATGAAGTTCAGATGTATTGCGATAACAACACCACAACAGAGATCTCAAGCACAATATCAGTGTTTTTATCAAAAACATTTTGCTACTTGTCTTACAGTAACATACACACAATTATTAGCAAACTAGTGTTCTGTTAATGAGTTTTAATCTCTGCCTTCCACTTCATAATCGGCTTAAACTGTTCAGACTATGGATTTATGTATGAATATGAATATGGAATTTCTAAACAATGTTTTGACAGATATTCAGATAGTTCTAAAGCAACAACATCTATAAATCAATTTGATTTCCCTTTTTTTGCTTTTTAGTGCTGATTTCAAACATCCACCCTGGACAAACCCAAGGTGATTTTTGTATGTTTCTTAAAATTTTCATATGCATAACAGTGAAACTGAAAGAAGTGTTTATAGCTTTATTGTGCTACATATAGTCTTTTCTATAGTGTTTATAGATTTATTAACTCAAGATTGTATTGTGAAATATTTACAGCCAAACCCAAAATAACTGTGAAGCCCCAGAGTTCAGTGTTTACTGGAGACACAGTTACTCTGATCTGTGAAGGACAGTCAACTGGACAGAAGATTATTTGGTACAAAGACATTGATGGAATAACGGCTGGTTCTGAAACACAAACACTGAGAGATGTAAAAGTCTCTGATGGAGGAAAATATGCATGTGCTGAAGGAGGAAAGACAACAGTCAGCCAAGCACTCATGCTGACAGTAAGCGGTAAGAGCTAATTTTACAGGGCAATCTGATTTTCAGTTTACTACACAATTATGAAAATGCACAGCATCCATCAACTGTATCAAGTGCTGTCTGTTCAATTACATTTTTCACAGAGAGACCCAAGCCTGTAGTGCGTGTTCATCCTGATGGACGTGTGTTCAGAGGACAGACAGTCACTCTCACGTGTGACATACAGGAGACAGATGTCAGCAGCTGGATCTACAGCTGGAATAAAAATGATTCAGTGATTCATGTCAGTCAATTAAAGGAATACCGAATCAGTTCTGTTAATGAATCTCACACAGGTCATTACAGCTGTACTGGAAACGAGATGCAAGGATCACGATACTCACACACCAGTGATAAAGTTACACTGACCGTATCAGGTGAGTGTAAGTGATCAATATGACTACATTCAGACACAAATCTACTTTTGATCAATGGCAGAACATTTTTTTTTTTTTTTTTGTTTACATTTTTATACTTTTACAAAACAGCAAGAGCTGTTAAAAATGCACGAGTTACATTATTGGATTACATTATTTTTTCACGGGTAAGAATCTAAGTTTTCATGATCATGAAATTGTTCAGTTGTGTTCTATTTTTTCAGGTTCAGAAGGTCAATTGCCAATTCTTTCAGTTCTCAAACTGCTCACGTTTCTACTGGCAGCTTCTCCATATCTGCTAGTGACCATCATACTGGGAGTCAAATGCTACAGAGCTCATGGTGAGATCTCTCTCTTTCTCATCTTTTCTTCTATGGGTTTATCCTGATCTATCATTGTTATCGGTAATTAAAATGCCACTTATTCCATTTTGTGTGTTTTTCAGTTCAGACTGATGATATCGATGCTGTTATAGAGAAGTAAAAATCTGCAGCTTCCCTTTAAGTCGTCTGTTGATTTTCCTCTGTCTTCAGTATGTTGAGGCTAATTGTCAAATGTTTGTCTTTATTATTTTTTGCTGAAATTACTTTTGTACTTAATATGAAGCTATCAGTGTAATTTCAGACCAACTCTGGCGGAGTCAAGTCTCTTGAATTTCTGCTCTTTTTAACTTGTCAATATATTTTAATGAATCTTCAACAAACAGTAGATAATATCTCTAAATAAATCTTAAAATACATTGCTGATGTGCAGTGTTGGGGAAGTGACTTGAAAATGTTAAAAAAGTTCACAGAGTGCTTGTGCAGGTCATTGCTATTATTATTATTATTATTATTATTATTATTTTTCAATGCTATTCATTTTTGAAAATATTATAAATCCAAAGTAATGTCAGTATTTGTCAAAACTAGCGTACTGAGTGAGCAAGTATTTCCAACTTTACCCATATACATAAGCTTATTGTAAGACATGAAGATATTAATAGCCTATATTATAAATGTTTACTTCACAATTTTCTGTAAAGCTGCTTTGAAACAGTGCATTGTAAAAATTGCTAAACAAATTCGCCTTGACTATAGTGTCGAGTGCGCTTGTGTAATTCAACTGCACTACCATTTAGAGGTTTTAAATGGGCTATAAGTAACTGAAATCCTATGTGATGCAAGTAACACATTTCTTTTTAAAAAACTAACAGGTAAAATTTAAAAATATAAATATTCATATTGCTGTGGATCTAAATTAAAACATAAATGTGAAAACAGTGTGCTGAAATATACCTATGCTGCCTCTCAGGATGTGCTTTGATGCTATATTTGCATGGTTTTAAGATTAGGATTAGGGCAGGGTGTTCTCAACTCTAGCCTGCGAGATCCATTTTCCTGCAGAGTTTAGCTCCAGCCTTGATCAAACTCACCTGCCTGTAACTTTCTATGGTGCATTCCATACGGGATATATCGCCCTCCGAAGGGCACTTCGGAGTGAAAAAACAATCATGGCCGCCATAGTGAAGGGTTGTTCCAAACCAAAGTGCTCAAAACTGACAACTTCAAAGGGCCTTTCAGGATGAAGGATTTCGAAGGGTACAACTGATGGACACTTCGGGCCCCCATAATCCTTTGCGCTGATTCTTTCCATGATGACGGAATTTTAAACGTTTAACTTAGATAAATGCACGCTATTTCGCGCATACAATGGTTTGTTGGAGAGTGGAAGCTAAATGCGCTTTGCAGGACATGGAGGCGCCAGCGCAATCACTTGCAAAAAAATTTAAATACGCCATAATATTTGCTCATAAAGGTAAGCGTAATATATCATCTGGAACTGTAAAGGGTCTAATTTTATTTGCGTGCACTCACATTATCAACAAAATGTTGTTCATTTGTAAAAATGAAAACACAAGATGCGCTTTCTGATGTCTCGATGTTGAAAAGGAGCGCTGCACAAAAATGAAACGAAACTCAGCGAATACTTGCTTTACAGTCAGGATAAATATATCTATAGAAAGCTTTAAATTATTACTTTACTACTTTAAAACTAAAAAATTCAAATCGAAAACAAAAACTCTTTCATTATAAAATCCGTAGAGATGCATTTCTCTTTAAAGGCGCGTCCAATGAGCAGATGGCGTCTCAGGATCGTCATCTTTGTGACACTGGCTCAGAAAACACTAGTTTATTAATAATAATTTATTAATAATATTAATATTTCCTCCCGACACATTCATGGTAATTAGTTTTCCCGGAGCTTTGCAAGCTTTAGCCTATTGTTTGCGTTTGAACGCGGATCTCTTCCAGCAGCTGCGAAGGCACTTGCGCTCGCTGCTGCTGCCAGCGGAGACACTTAAAAACGGCCCCGGCAGAGAAATTGTTAAAGAAACTGTATTTTATGCTTGTTATAGATTGTGTGACGTCACGTGCAGTATTACCGGTGGCAGTTGACGACCTCGGTGGTGCAACTCTGCATCTACACAAACTTAGTGCCGGTCACTTTCATTGCGCCTGCTGCACCCATGGTACGGCAGCAAAATTCCTTGATTATTACGCCGAAATGAGAGTATAGTTCCTAGCCATATCGGCCTATAAAATCACAACTTTTCATTTTCCACCAGTCTTAGTACACGAAGCAACTACAGAAGAGTCAAGTTTTAAATAGGAAAAATATCAAAACTCTTTAGTCATTTTATAGTGAGATGCTAATAGTCTAATCGGATTCAATGATTTATGCTAAGCTATGCTAAAAGTGCTACCGCCAGACCCGGTGATCGGCTGAATGGATTCAAAAACGGTAAAACACATCTGTATAACTCAAAAAAACTTTTTCAAAAAAAGTGGAGTGTTCCTTTAAACCCTTCGAAGCTCTCACCCTGGAGGGTAAACCTTTTGAAGGGATTAGGGCATAGGGATGAGCACGTGAATCATGGTTGCAGAAAACCCTGGAGAGATAGCCTTTACAACTAGAGACACGGTACAAAATAGTTACATTATAAGATTATAGATTATATTAGGTGTCATTTTCAAAATGTTTTCTACATATTACAAGAGCTTGTGTCACCCAGTGATAAGCACAAGCTATTCCACAAGTCATTCAACAAAATTGATTTTAGATAGTGGGATAGTCTTAAAGATCCAAAACATGACATTTTTTGTGACAGAAAATGACGGTTTTCAAGTGGCAGTCTATGGAGCCATGGAATAAAACAATTAAAAAAAGGCATTTCAAAATTTTGACTTTATTCTTGCAATTCCGAGATTATATCTCACAATTTTAATAAGGAAAAACAACTCGTGATTCTCTCTGTTCCCCTCGACTCAGAATAGAGGGTTTATATCCCATACTTCTGGCTTTTTTTCCCCTCAGAATTGACAAACTCACTATTTTAAATCGAGTTAAATCAAGTTATAAAGTCCGAATTAGGAGACATAAACTTGCATTTGCGAGAAAAAAAAGTCAGAATTGTGAGATAATAAATAATTGTTATGTAAAAATATTAATAGTAATAGGTTTAAATAATATGTCGTGCTCTAACTGTAGGGCTAATACAGTACATCCCCTATGAACAACATATGTGAATATTATGTCGACCTATTGTTTAAATCACATTTACACTTTAAAAGTAGAGTAATCATAGCAGTTTTCATTCATGTACATGTACATTTAAACGTATGCGTTTAGTTTCAAATGGCATCAGTATTCTATAAAAATTATTTGCATTCCGATTTTGACATCAAAAGGCACAAAAATATTTTTTTCTCTTATTCCATGGATTTTACCCGTTTACCTCCACTTGTTACCAGTGTTTTTCTGCAACCACTATGCGCGCACAGCTGCAAGTGACGTTACTGTGATGTCTACTCCAAAATGGTCTATAAAAGGCCTCACAGCTGACAATGGGCGAAAAACCAAGCCATGAGGTCAAAGGAACTGCCTGCAGAGGCACGATTGTATCGAGGCACAGATTTGGGGAAGACTACAAAAGATTTCTGCTGCACTGAGGGTTCCCAAGCAGACAGTGGCTTCCATAATTCTCAAATGGAAGACGTTTGGCAGAACCAGGACTAAGACCTGGTCGCCCAGCCAAACTGAGCAATTGATGGAGAAGGGCCTTGTCTAGACTGGTGACCAAGAAGCTGATGTTCACCTTAGTTGAGTTCCATGATCATATATGGAAATGGGAGAAACCTACAGAAGAACAAACATCACTGCAACACTCCACTGATCTGGCTTTATGGTGGTGTGCCAAACCTGTATACTGTTATTTTTGAGTGTGTTTAATTTTTAAGAATTGCAGCTATTTTTCAGTCAATGCTAGGTTCATATTGACTATGCCTGTAAAGGTCCAAAAATGACAAAAAGTAATGTAATGTAAAGTTCATATGACTCTTCTGAAGTAATGGAATAACTGTGGTAGGACCAACTCTAAAGTTGATACTGATACTCCCCAAAATATCAGGTTCTGGACAGGAAGTCTTTATTGAATTGTAATTTTTGAGTGAACATTACCTTTGTTTCATTGGATAAACTTCCTCTTTATAGCTTAATAGCTAGTATATAGCCATCTGATCATCTTCTGATTGACTCAATACTTGTTCAGTCTGGAGATTAATCCACTGATACTGATGACTTTTTATACGTTTCTCAGCCACTTGCTCATCCAGAATATCTCATCACATTTAAATGAATTTCAAAGAAAAAAAAAATAAAAATCCCTGGCTTGAGATTTAAATGAAACAGTAGTTATATAGTTGATTTTACATTTAAATGTAATCACTTAGGGACTAATTTTAGTTAGAGGGTTTGATTTAGTTACCACATAGCTTTTTTTATGCATTATGCCACAGCTAACTAGTGCACAGTGAATATGTTGAAATTCACAAGAATATATGAGCAGAAAATGTGCAATATCAATTGACAAAGCCTTCTGTAGATTGTCAGTGGAACAGGGAAATTCTCCTGTGAGTCGCTCTGTTGTTTTGGGTAAAACATTGAAATTTGCAGAGTTTGCAAATAGCAGACACAGCAATGCAATTCTTTCAAACATTAATCAGAAGCACATTAGGGAAACTTAGGAACCCATAAAAACTGTCTATACTGTATGAAAAACAGTTATTCTTGAATTGTTTGACTTAATTTCTGCTTTATCAGAAAATATTTTTGCTTTTCAGTCTGCTTTTTAAATTAAGTATGTTTATTAGCTATACTTAGGAGCTCGAGCTCTACTGAAAAACTAGTTTTTATTAAGAAAAATAACATTAACAACTTAAGACAATACAAAATTATAAAAATGCAAAAGAATTAATGACAAAATAAAATATAAATGCATTACACTCAAATATAAATATTATGATAAAATATGGAATTTAACAACTTAAGATAATAAAAAATATAAAATTAAATATATATGTGTATATATATATATATATATATATATATATATATATATATATATATATATACATACATATATATATACAGGGGTTGGACAATGAAACTGAAACACCTGGTTTTAGATCACAATTAGTATGATATTGGGCCTCCTTTTGCAGCCAATACAACATCATTTCATCGTGGTAGTGACAAATACAAGTCCTGCAAAGCAGCCAGAGGGATTTTGAAAACTCAAAATAAAAGTACGGTTTAACATGTAACAGAAACATATTAGTCTTGTATTACTTTTGTACAGTATAATGTAGGTGTTTATATATTCCTATTTCTGCCAAATTTAAATAAAACAGTTAGATGATAAAAATAAATATTACAACAAGATTAACCACTTTACACTAGAAAAAAAAAAAATACTAGAACTGTTAAAACTTTTTTTAACTGAATATTCACACAATTTTTCTTCCCGCACCATCAGCACTGGAGCTCCCCAGGGCTGTGTTCTCTCCCCAATGCTCTTCTCCCTCTACACAAACGACTGCACCTCTAAAGACCCCTCTGTCAAACTTCTGAAGTTTGCAGATGACACCACAGTCATCGGTCTCATCCGGGATGGCGACGAATCTGCTTATAGACAGGAGATTGAGCAGCTGTCTCTCTGGTGCGGTCACAACAACCTGGAGCTTAATACGCTCAAAACTGTAGAGATGACAGTGGACTTCCGGAGAAAGCCCCCCGCGCTCACCCCTCTCACCATCATGAACAGCACTGTGGCTGCAGTGGAGTAGAGTAACAGGAACACAGATTCATTTGGCCCGCGTCCCAGGCTGGAAAGGAGACTTGAGTAGATCAGAGGAAATCCAGTGTGAAATTGTTCACTGTGTGCAGTCTTTATACAGGTCTGGACCTCACGCAGTCATCTTGGCTCTTAAAGTGAACTCAGTGTTGTCAGAGTCAAACATCAGCATCCTAGAGATGCTGATCGACTACTGTTCGACTGTGGGAACATACCATAGTGCTCTTTACCAATGGTGAAAAACTGGGAGGTTATACCATTGAGGATTATATCAGATATCAGCAACTTCAACCTTTAATCAAAAAATGTGGAGAAAGATATTTTGTAATCCGAAAAAATGACAGCAACCAGATTACTGAGATAATTCAAGAGTTTGTTGCGAGGAAGAATTCAGAGAGTTGTTTTAAACTTTCAACTCAGACAGAGATTAATAATACATTACTGTCAGACTGGAGACGTCTTGTTGAGAGAATCAAATCTAAAATCACTACTCTTTTAGCCTCCAAGAAAAAATTATTGTCAAATCCAATATCACAAAATGATAACTCCATTAAAAGGTTACTTGAATTAAAGGATGCAGAAATAAAGAGACTAAATGCCATTGTTCAAGAAAAAGAAAGGGAGATTGAGAGGTTACAATCAAGAGACCTAAGAACTCAAGATCTTGACCGCTCTGGCCTACACAGAAGAATCGCAAAACTGGAAGATCAACTTGATATGATGAGCAATGAACTAAAGGGAACGAATACAGAGAATACAATTCCGAAAAAGCAAATAAAGGAAAAGAATGCAGAGAAAACAGAGTTACAAATGCGTGAACAAGGAGCTGTAGATTGGAGAGCACATGAGATTCGGTATGAAACTGTACATGCAGACTATTGTAGCAACCTCTGTCAAGGTGTCTCAGGGATGTCCATAAGAAACCGCAACCAAATACAGTTGCAGGTGCTTCCTTCAGAAGGTAAGTAGTTAATTTGATATGTTAAAAGTTAAATTATGATTAATGCATTCAGCAGAGGCAGTCTTTTATAGTTTGATGGAGATAAAAAAAAAAGGATATGTTTTTATAGTACAACAATATTTGTACACAGTTTCAGCTCATCTGATCTCATTTCCACAGGCTCAGCTCTACATGGATGGAGTGACACTCTTCTTCAGATCTTGAATGAGCTGTCTGATGAAGACCTGAAGAAAATGAAATACTCTATGCACTGGAATGAAGAATACAAAATGACCAGGAGCTCAGTAGAGCACAGAGACAGAGTTGAACTGGCAGACCAAATGCTAAAACAGTGGGGTGAATCCCAGTCAATATTGAACACACGAGACCTTGTGAAGAAAATCCCTCGTAATGATCATGCCATAAAAGAACTGATTGAACATTTTTTTTTGAAGAGCATTGGTGAAACTTGGTGATAATTAGCTAAATCACACTCATTTCCTTCTAAAAGAACCAGGTGTTTATCATTTTTTATTGTTCTGCATTGAGATGAGATGTTTAATTTGCACATTTCAATCTCTTTTTGAATAAGGCACTCAATCTTTCTTCGTTTTACTCCCAAAAATAACGTTTCCAAAAGGAGGTTTTGAAATTTGTGAAACTAGATCTGTACATAATGTATTGTGACATTTCATATAAGATTAATGAAATTTTTGAATTCTTCATTTGTCCTTCCTCATAGTGGCTTTGGATAAAAGTGTCTACTTAAATGTGTTAAATGTATGCTAAATGGGAATTTCTGCCATTTAGATCCGTTCACACACTGTGATTTTATGAGGATTATCCTCAGAATCATTATTATGTCCTTTTACAATTTCACCATTTCTCATTTCTGTAAGGAGCAGGACTCGTAGGAAGCGTGTAAGATCCAATTGCGAGCTTTATTAACAGATCGTAGTCAAGACAGGCAGGGTCGATAACCAAACAAACAGTAATATCCAGGGCAAGGCGAGAGCGTAAATCCAATAAACAGGCAGAGTCCAAAACCAGAGAGAGCAGTCCGAAAAGTAACAAATAAACAAGGAAATGAAACCAGACAGAACTATGGCAATGAACGAGGCAAAACTGTGGCAAAAACAAAGACAAAACTATGACAAGAAACCAAACCGTGATAATCAAGAAACAGGGCAATGAAAACAGGAAAACGCTTGGTAGAGTCCACATGAGCAAAACAATACTTCGCAAATGCCTGTTTGGCATGGCCTGCCTTTTATGGCTGCCAAACAGGAAGTTACCAGCGAAGCAGCAGAGGGAGCAGCAACAGTCAGTCAGTGGGTGAGGGCTCCCTCTGCTGGCGTGGCGTTACAGTTTCTTTCTTGTTATATGAAGTTAACTTTTTGCCATGCCTTTCAATATTTGTCTTTGTATATATTTTTGTATAGATGTATATATTTAATTGTTTTCGCCTTTTCGCCAATCCTTAAGCAATGAAAACCCACTATGAAAATATAAATTATTAGATATTTTAATCTGACAGCCTGATGTAAACCATTTCAGTTTTTAATGTGTGAAAATGATTTGTTCAATTAAGATTGTATCTCAGTTTTTTTATTTTTTTATTTTTAGTACTTAATGTGTGTTTAATCCTGACAACATGTAAAAATTTGTTTTCACAACATTTAAAAAGTAATGTTTTTGCATTTTTGCTAATAAAATTTAGCCATTTCACGCTAACTGTACATTTCTTTGTCATAGACATTATATTTATGATGATTTTATGACAATTTTGGCACTTTTGACGAGGCTCTGAATTGGTTAAATCAACAGAGAGACAACAATGAGTTTGGGTTTGGCCCGATTAAAGCCCAATTCAGTTCCAGCATTGAAATAAATCCCTTCTCATTCAGTCTAATGTAGCTTTACATCCAGATCAACAGTAATGTACATTTATAAATATAAATGAGTTGAAGCACATAATACTCTTAGCAAATTAACATTAGAAAGGTCATTTTATATAACACTTTATTTGTTTTCTGACTACTTTATTTTGTTATTTAATAATCATAATACAAAGATCGACAACAATTATTGACAACATATTAGGTTGAGTTGTCATTTTGTGAGATTCAATTCATACTGTGGCTTCTAGCATCACCATACGTTTTTAGCAAACCAGAAATGACTATTATTTTTCTCTGTGCGTGTCTTTCATGTATAAACATTTACCATTCTATTCCATTCTATCATAATTTTATTCAATTTCAACTTTTCTCATTTATGCACTATTGTCTGTCAGAAGAAGCAGCGATCAGGGAGGACTCAGGAAACAGGGCAGGAACTGACTTGACAAACCCACACAAAGACAAGACAACAAGAGAGACAAGAGATAACACAGAGCAACAAGTGGGAGGGCGGGTGGTGAGATAAACTTGGAAATCCAGAGTAGGCAGGAAACACTGGGTGTGGGGCAGGGAGGGTAGGAAACAGTCCAGGGAAGTTGATTTAGGCTGACAAGGGAGGTGCCCGATTTTGAAACCCACTAGACCCAGGTAACACAGAGAGTGGGAAGGGAGGGGTGGGAATTTACTAGGAGCCCTTCTAGACATATAGGTGCCCTTAACTGGTGGAGACATGGAACTGGGAACCTCCAGGGCTGCAGGCACTGTCTCAGGAGCTGAATCTGTAATGACCCCTAGGATTGCAGCAATTGGCACAGGGGCTGAATCTGAAATGCCCTCCAGGGCTACAGAAACTGTTTCCGGGGCTGAATCTAAAACGCCCTCCAGGGCTACAGGAACTGGCATAGGGCCTGAATCTAAAATGCCCTCCAGGGCTACAGGAACCGGTATAGGGCCTGAATCTGAAATGCCCTCCAGGGCTACAGGAACTGGCTCAGAGGCTAAATCTGAAACACCCTCCAGGGCTACAGGAACTGGCTCAGAGGCTGAATCTGAAACGCCCTCCAGGGCTACAGGAACTGGCTCAGAGGCTGAATCTGAAACGCCCTCCAGGGCTACAGGAACTGGCATAGAGGCTGAATCTGAAACACCCTCCAGGGCCGCAGAAACTGGGCCCTCAGGGACAGGCTCCTGGACTGGTACTGAAGCGGACTCTGAAACAGGCTCTGGAGCAGAAACTTGGAGAGACTCTGGAACAGACTTGGGACTGGGCTGGAGTCGACTCTGTGCCTGTGGAAACAGGCGGCTTGAGAATGGCCTCCATAGGTCTGACAGCAGTAGTGAACTGCTAAGGAGGTGTCTCCATGGTCATGACAGGAGTGGACCACTCAGGACAGACATGTGTGACTGTGACAGGAAGAGCAGGCTGCTCAAAACTGACTCCGACTTTACTGGGACAGACTTGACAGACACGGGAACAGAGGTTGACTGGGAGACTTCTCTTGAAGCTACCTTGAGCTTGACTGCTTCAAGGCTGGAGCCAATACCAAACTGCTCCCGGGCTTGGTTGACTCAAGGGTGACCACGGTGGGTTCAGCTGACTCAAAGGCTGGAGCCGGCGCTGAGCTGCTCTCAGAGGCTGGAGCAGGCACTGAATTGCTCTTGGAGGCTGGAGCCGACACTGAACTGCTCTCAGAAGCTGGAGCAGGGACTGAACTGCTCCCAGAGACTGGAGCCGACACTGAACTGCTCCGGCAGGTGTTGTGGAAACAAACAATGGTTTTCTCAAATTTGTCAATAAAGCTCAAGAAGCAGAGTTCCAGATGTCAAAATAAGACTTTATTGAACACAGCAACAAAGCCGAGATGACAGCCGCTGCATCTGAATCTTTGTCTGTCCGGGCATCCATACTTATACTCTGTTCTTATCAGTCTTTTCAGCCAAAAAATGACGATTCGGCCTCTGATTGGTCTTACTCCACCACACTGAACCATTTTCCATTTCATCCTTGGTCTCCCCCTCTCCCAAGATGCAGGTGTGCTCATGACCATTCATCATACTTGTTTGTGCCATCCTTGTCATATTCTTGGAAGTCACCCAAAGTTCACTGGTTCACTCTAGTTCACTGGCACTGCCCAGTGGAAAGCACCGTACTACTACTATTAGAGGGCACCTAAGACTCACAGTCTATCTTAAGACATTCAATATTGAAGCAATAATTGAAACAATCACCATATTGATCAATATACTAATTATGGTTAAAACCATACTTCATATTTTTGAACAAAATATCACAACACATTCCTCCCTCTGAGACTTTACCAAGTCTCACCTCTAAACCCTTTACCCAGAGTGCAACACCATGAGTCCACCTCTACCTTCCATCCATCTATGAACCAATAATGGTTCTCTGGTATGTCTTAACAAATGGCTTCTTCATGATGCCGCACTCTGGAGGAAGTCGGAGACAAACGTCTCACCCCACATTTTGATTAGAGAAGAGTAAAAGACTCTGCCTCCCTACCTATACATTTTTTGTGGCTCAAAACAATTAATCAAAAATGAATCAACAATGTATTAAAGCAAGTGTGCAGAATATGCTAACCTTGTCCATGGTTGTCATGGTTATTAAACTTATTAAAATCAATATCAACAAAACAAAGAAATGCAATAAATGATGCACTGGTTCATCCCACGGTGCCAGAGGAACTCCAGACATTCCTGGTAGCCTGGAACGCTTTCTGGTGATGTTGTCCATCGCTGTCAGAGGGGCTTTCAGGCAGATCTTATTGCCCTCCAGCACTATCTGGTTTTGGAGTAGATAGCAGGTTTTTAAACCTCCAGTTGAATCTACTCATGCTGCTAAACAACGAGGTGCTCTTCGATCCTGTCTTCTCTTCTTACTTTTCCAAAGATGACTTCTCCCAGTGTTAAAAGAAACAGACTATATACTGATAATAGATGTTTAAATGATGAATACTTTCAAATAATAGGAAAATATGCAGTCTTTCTTTATCGTCCCCTTTTCTGTTTGCATTGTCTCGTAACACGGACAATGACCTGCTTGAGACCCTCAGCGTCCCCTCACTTTTCAATAAGCAATCTCATTTCACATAGATTTTATTAAAAGAATAAATGCTTTCCAGGAAAACATTATTCAAAATTAAATGACTTAAAGAGTAAATGACTTCAGGAAGGGGCATATGCCAAAGTAAAGTACATAACAGCCTGTAACTTCCTGCCTACTCTATCTAAGTGTTCTAATAATGCTGCATACTATGAAAAAAGAAAATACAATGAAGATACTAACTCCCTTTCTATCAAAAGTTACAATACAATATAAAAATAAAAAATGGAAAATAAAAGGCACCCCTTCCCTATCATTCTGTTTTTTTCTTCAGGAAGGTCTTACGCAATTTCATTCAGCTAATCCAGTCCAGGACCCACTGTATGCACGTTGGTACACCCAGTGTCAATTCCGGATGGCTTTACTTGATACAATAATCATCTGTTTGGCTGCAGCATTGGCCAGCACTGATCTGAGAAAAATGCACAACACAACAGAACAATAAAACAAATACAACAACAACAATACTTATTATGAATCCCACTTTGGTTAACTATGCTCCCCAAGCCCCCCAAAAATAAATCAAACCAATCCTATGTATGCAAGTCAGATCCGGCCTTTTCAGTCATCTCATCTCTCTGGTTTTTTAGTGTCTTCATAGTTTTGGTAAATGATCCATCTGGGGCTGTGCTATTTGGAATATGAGTACAACAGTCAGTTCCAAACATTAAACACATGCCTTTTCAACAAACTTCCAGTAAAATGTTGTCTATGCTTAATTAGCACAGTTTATAAATCTTCTGCTGATTACAATAAATATAATTCATCCACTCTATATTCTTGTTAGGAGTTATCTATATGAATAATGACTCAAATCCATATTTTATCCCATTTTGACCTTAAATTGCCCTAGTATTCCCCTGATTGGTCAACTGAACGTATGTATATATATATATTTTTTTTTTATTTGCAGAGACTGTACAAATTAGTTTTGGTCCCCTTCTATTTTGTCACTCCTTGTAGTAATCTTACTCAATCTGCTATTGCTTTCTTCCATAGTACAGAATAATGGAAAACTGATGCCGCTGTACAATTATCTGAAACCTTCATGATTGTTGTATTAGTTTTTAATAGTGGCTATAGCATATATTAGAATACATTATTTGAGTACCCCTTAATTGCAGTACATATCTTGATCCAAATTACACACCCTTTACTGACTCTATAAATTATTACGAGTCTGTATCTTTTTCCTCTGACTGATTTTATCATGTCTACATAATCCATTACTAGATGTTTGAATGGCCCTTCTGGGACTAGTATATGGCCTATAGATGCAGATGTTCCTTTTCTGAAAGTGTTTTGGGTGAAAACTTTGCTTTCAAATTAATACTCATCCGCCATTGCAAGCAAGGAAGGCGACCAATGTCCTTGTCGCTTTATTTTTCTGTTCACTTCCCCCTGTCAGAGATAAAGATTGCAAACAACAGAGGAGGAGCACTCATATGGCTCTCGTGAAATTGTCCATTTGCATCATATGTTACTTTGACTGGGTGATGTAGCTTTCATCCCATGTAAAATTGTGCATCCCAAGTATTCAACTTGTGGTAGGCAATATTGTAGTTCTTCTTTAGAGGCCTTGTGTCCCCCATCAGCCAATTTAGTGAGCACTTTAACTGAATCTTTATTTCTGAGTTCCTTTTTTGGGAAACTGATCGAACTGATGTGGTGAATGTTTAAAGCCTTGTGGTATTCTCAAATGATTCTCCAGGTCTAACTGCTATTCTAATTGAATTAGCTGATTTTACTAACTCCATATCTGTGTCATGCTGAGACCATAATTTAGGTAGTACTTGTTTATTAATTTCTTTTGGTAATTCAGTTTGCTTGGGTTGGTGTTCCTTATCTTTTAGTTCAATTTTTTTTATAACCATTCTGGGGATACCCATTATTGGAGATATGCTTTATCTGCTGATTGGAAAATTAGAGGATTTTCCATGACTTCCCCCTTTTTCTGCTTTTTTCATCATGCGGCCTGAATCTTTAGAAAGACAGTCCTTGTTTACATATAAAGTGCCATCTAGGTCTTTGTTTTCATCATGCATCATGTGCAATGGAACTCTTTGGAAGACTTGTCTCACATAGCTGTTCCCTTATCTATCTTCCCCATTTACTAAGCGTTTTTTCTTCATCTTCATTTAAATCTACTAGCCAATATATGTTAGCACATGGTACTTGTATTTGTTACAATGTTGAGACACTCATTTGTCTAACTGTCCTATCATTTATAAAAATTGTGTCTTGGGTGCACCATGTCTGCAATTTTAGCCCCTATGCTTACAGGGGCTATCCGGGAAAGCAGCTGTGTTACCCCTGAGAATCCTACTGTCTTCATGTATTTTCCAAACATTGGAAGGTGTGAGGCATATCTTGGATTTAAGCAAGAGAATGTGGT
Source organism: Cirrhinus mrigala (assembly GCA_036247105.1). Taxonomy (NCBI): domain Eukaryota; kingdom Metazoa; phylum Chordata; class Actinopteri; order Cypriniformes; family Cyprinidae; genus Cirrhinus; species Cirrhinus mrigala. The sequence goes on from CM070013.1 coordinate 46,337,219, forward strand.
CTCTGTGTCAAAAAGTAATAAAATGGGTTTGGCTTCTATTTTTACTCTTGATCAGCGTCGTATGATATCATTGGAAGCCGATTTTTCCTCTTAGGATGCTCTGGGCAGCACTAATAACCTTTGTCAGCATGGGTTGACAGGGCCTAGAGCTTGAGCTTTCACTTGTTGTTGTCCATAGTTGACTTCTGGGGCCATTGGTTGGTTCTGTTGCCAAGGATTGATGGGGCAGTCTCTCTTATTGTGTCCAGGTTGATATCATCCCCAGTATACTCCTGGTGGGCCACCAACTCTCAGTTGACTGGTCCAGCAGGTACTGCTTGTGCTGCTATAGTCCGGTTTGCTGGCACTATATGGCAGACAAGTATTCACAGGTACCATTCCTGCTGGGTGATCTTTCTGCATCACCTGGACCTTCTTCTTCTTGCTGTGCATTTCTTCAAGTTTCAGTTGAGCCAACTTTCTTTGCAGCGCCTTTTCATCTTTAGTTCTTGTCTTCTGTACTGCTCCACAGCATGAACAACATGGTCTCCTAACTCTTTGTGTCTTTGTGTTCAGACCTACCACATCCTCCAGCTTCACTTTTACTGCTTCTACTACTACGATCCTGCAGTGCTGTCAGTACTTTGTCTTGCTCTGTATCTCTTTCCAGTTCTTCTTTCAACATCTTAGTTGTCTTTGGATGTAGGTGGTGGGGTTCTCAGTTTCATCTGTTGGCTCCCTTTCAGGAAACCTGGATCAATTTGCATTGGGTATTCAGCCCTCTTGGGCTCCATCCGTCCTCGATGCCCTTACTAGTCTGTGTTCTTCTTCTCCTCTTTGTTTTTGTGGTTAAAGTGCTTGAAATAGGTAACATGGGCATTTTATACTTTGCATAAACAGTGTCCCAGATACTTGCTTGTACTGTTTTTATTCCGTTGAACATAATCATGTGGGCTTGTGTGTTAGCATTGGTTTATATTCACCAAATGAAAGAATCCAATGAATCCGAATCAATGAATCCAGTGTCGGTTTGATCTTTTCTCTCGTTCTGTTGGCTCTTTCTTCCATCTCATCCAGTGCTTCTAGGATTGAGTCAGCAGATGTTGCTGTTCCTTCAGATTTGTTTTCAGGCTCTTCTGCCTGATAGTCTTCCAAGTCTTCAAAAGGTGATGTCAGGTGTCTGTAGCAGTCTTCCAGTTCTTTGAGCATTTCTGACAGATGATGAAATGTGGGTGGCTCACCTGTTTTCTCCTCCTCTCTGTGCTCCTTGGCCCCTCCTCTTCGCTTTTGCTCCACCTCTTGAGCTGTTGTCTCTCTCTCTTTGTCTCAGTTAATGCTTTGGTGTTGAAGTTTTCTCCCTTATGGTTGTGTGTGTGTCTCCTCAGTTCATCTCTGCAGCTCTGTTCATTTATTTCAATTTCTGTACTATCTTGTTCATATCCCTCAGATTCTATTGGCCCCTTTAAATATGTTATTGTTATTCCGTGTACTAAAGGCATTTGATTTACAGTTTGATCGCAGGAAGGAGCATATGGATGTGGTCTTTCTCCTTTTGTTTCATTGTTCTTACTTTGTTTTTCTTGTTCTCAATTGCAGTAATCAATCTGAATAATTTCAGTGTTATTTGATCAGGGTCAATACCCCTGATTCTTGTTCTCATTTTTTCTTTTATCTTCTTGGATGTGTCATTGGTCTTGTAATCTTTTTATTAAGACTTCCATTTATTTACACATTGCCACATCAGATGTTCCCCTGCTGGCCATTTAGTAGGCAGTTTCTTTGTTCTTTCTGCCCATTTTTTCAAGAGTTCCCTTATTGCCTCTTGACAGGCTGGACTCTTAGTATAAAATAACTCTACTGAGGTTGACATTTTTGAAAACCAGAATTGTCAGTTTGTTCAGTGCAACTGATCATTATTTCTTATCACTTTTTATAAGATTTAATTAGATTGTCTTGATTAAATATTTTAAAATAATCACAGTGAGTTTCTTGTTAATAATTAGAAGGGTAACACAAGGCCTTTTGATTCTTTCCACTGAAGATTGCTTTTTGCCCAAATTATGTTTTCTCCCAAGCTACATGCCTCAAAACTCCACATCTTCCTCAAATGAAATGTGCGACCTGTTGTCGTCACTCCTCCTGCCCAAATTGAGTAAGTGAGAGATGGAGTTAACTCTATGCAAAACCCTCCTATCCTGAATATTCCAATGTTCAGTTCATCTTTCTTACAATATTTTAAGTTTAATGGTTCTATAAAGTTAATTAATAATCATTTTTCTTCTGTTGCTCGAATTTGTCTGTCCCTTCTTCCCCTTCTTTTCTTTTTCTTATTTACAACAACTTCATCACCCTTTTTTTCTATTCTATTTTAATCGATTTAAGGAATGATCTCAACATCTGGTGTTCTATTTCCTATTTCTTAATGCATGTGTATATCAAAATATATCAATGTGTATAAATACATCCATGCATCCTACTTCTCAACACAATAATCATCAGTCATCTTAGTATCCTGACAGTTATATGCAGTTCCAGTGCACTCCCTCTTTAATTTACGCTAACCCTTATGTTATGCTTGGGGTCCCTATGACCCCCGACCAACTTTATGTGGTGAAAATATATTATTAGTATTATTAATTTTATTATTATTATCATCCTGAACATAAGATTTTAATTTTTTTTTTTTTAATGATAATGTTACTGATGTCCGCTATGACATGACTACCCACATGTGATGATTGGGGTCATATTGACCTCAATAACAGTATTATTGAGAGTGAAATATTTTCAGGTTTTGAATCTGTTTGGTATCTATTTTAATACTTTTTAAAATTTAACTCTCTCGCCCGCTGTCTCTCACCCATACACAAACACATGCATACACATACACTCTCTTTTTAACACGTACCCATACACACACGTACACATAACTTTCACTTTATTCTCTGTCACATGCACACACAAAGTCAGACCAACATACAGGTTCTCACTCTCAAATATGTTCACCCACAAATCCATTCAGGCACACACATACACATGTTCTCTCTCTCTCTTAACACACATTCACACCTGCTCTGTTCTCCTCCTCACTGCACTTCTGCTTTAGCTTTCACTCTTGCTGACAATCACAGAGACACTTTCACTCTTTCACCTACAGAGGTTCCTTGCTTATACGCACACAGCTGCTCCTTCACTCCCACTCAGTTCTTCCACTCTCACTCCCTCTGTCACACACACATAGATCAGATGAGAGAAAAACACCAACCAGCCTTGGTAGGTCTACATCTCTCTCTCTGAATGAAAAACCAGTCACTTTTTACTTTTTCTTCATCAACATTTGTGTTTCACAATTTGGACCACGGCATCGGCAACTTGGATTATGTCCAGTCAGCCAAAAAGCCAGGAATATTTTTAGGAATATTCATTGTTCCGTTTTCTTTCAACTCTTAGAATTCTCTTTATACACTCTTTACTTTCTGTTATTGCCATCTTTATTTTCGTACAACTGGTTTTTCATACCGTTGCAATCATAAACAGTGACATAAAGCATATAAAATCAGCACATTAAGCTTCATGCAAAGCCCAGTACAGTTAATGTGGTTAGTATCTCCAAGCCAAGCAACAAGCGCTTAATGTATCCAGCGTGCACACACACACACATACACACACACACACAATGCTCTCTCAATCATTTAATGGACAGACAAAGACTAAGGTCTGCAGACACCTGTCCGAGCAGCCCTTCCATTGTGGGGGGCCACACTTAACCACCAACAAGCAGCTCCCTGGTATCCCTTGGCCCCCCCATAAGGAAGCGGTAACCACAGGCTTTAATGCCTCTCTTAGGCACCGTGCACCTCTTGTGTACACACAAAAATTCTTCTCTAACACATGCGCATCTTCTGACATCTGGAGCCTCTTACCCCTGTTATTTTAATTTAAATGATCTATATTCGATTTGGTGAAGCCCTTTCCTCAACCACCACCACAGGTTTAACCTTAGCAACCACGCAAACAATTCAACGTTTTTAATTTAAACAAAAAATGGCTCTTACCTTATTAGTCTTTTATTGTTTGCGTGTTTGCCAGGCATTCACCTGCTACGGCTCTCGTCAAGGTGAGGCTTCAAGCCAATCCTGTTCGTGACGCCAATCTGTTGTGGAAACAAACAATGGTTTTCTCAAATTTGTCAATAAAGCTCAAGAAGCAGAGTTCCAGATGTCAAAATAAGACTTTATTGAACACAGCAACAAAGCCGAGATGACAGCCGCTGCATCTGAATCTTTGTCTGTCCGGGCATCCATACTTATACTCTGTTCTTATCAGTCTTTTCAGCCAAAAAATGACGATTCGGCCTCTGATTGGTCTTACTCCACCACACTTGAACCATTTTCCATTTCATCCTTGGTCTCCCCCTCTCCCAAGATGCAGGTGTGCTCATGACCATTCATCATACTTGTTTGTGCCATCCTTGTCATATTCTTGGAAGTCACCCAAAATTCACTGGTTCACTCTAGTTCACTGGCACTGCCCAGTGGAAAGCACCGTACTACTACTATTAGAGGGCACCTAAGACTCACAGTCTATATTAAGACATTCAATATTGAAGCAATAATTGAAACAATCACCATATTGATCAATATACTAATTATGGTTAAAACCATACTTCATATTTTTGAACAAAATATCACAACACAGGCTGGAGCAGACACTGAACTGCTCTCATAGGCTGGAGCAGGCACTGAACTGCTTTCGGAGCCTGGAGCTGGCACTGAGGATTCACTGGCAGATGCAGCAACACGGGCAGTGTTTTTTATCAAAAATATTTTGCTACTTGTCTTACGGTAACATATACACAATATACACAATACACAAACTGGTGTTCTGTTAATGAGTTTAATGAGCCTTCCACTTCATAATTAGCTTAAACTGTTCAAACTATGGATTTATGTATGAACATGAATGTGGAATTTCTAAACAATGTTTTAACAGATATTCAGGTAGTTCTAAAACAACAACATCTATAAATCAATTTGATTTCCCTTTTTTGCTTTTTAGTGCTGATTTCAAACATCCACCCTGGACAAACTCAAGGTGATTTCTATATATTTCTTCAAATCTTCACACGCACTGAAGGAAGTGTTTATAGCGTACATCATTTACAGTGTGTGTATATGTATTTGTTATGTATTTTATTTGGTCCTTGGATCATTAATATAAACACAAGCATTAAAGTTTAAGCATCACTAGCAGTAGATCAGATGATTCTAAGCCATCTTCAATAAACAATGTGTTTTCAATCTCCTGTTTTACGAACTTTTGTTGAATTAAACATTAAATTGATTAAATTAAATGAAATTAGAGAAGATCTTTGAACATTTATGAATAAATTGATTAAATAGATTTTTTTATTTTTGGAAATGTATTTTTGGAGCTCATTTGTATCCTCATGCACCTTTATTATGACAATATAATATTCATATGAGCGTATTATTTTAAATGAACATAAAGACATATTACTTGTAATTCCTGAAGGTGAAACCAATAGGGTCTGGCTGCAGACATGCATCTGCACTCTCAGACGCCTGCACTTCTGCAAGTGACGTCATTTGCAGTCTATTTTATTTTTTACTTTATTTTATATATTTATTATTTTTTTTAATCGAATCTCTCAACATTTCACAACAGTAGCCAGGTGGTGAAGACAAGAAAAAAGAAACTAAATTACAATGTCACTCGCAATCGCCACCTGCACTCTCAGCTACCTGCGACGTCACTTGCAATCCACACAAATGGTGCGTGTTGCTAGTGGAGACAAGAAGCTGTGGTGGTTAAACAATTAAAACTAATTTAGCATAACATACAGGGTCCTGCAAGTCATCTGTAGGAGATAAAAACAAGACCCGCAAATCCGTGGCCACAGAACAGCAGAATATGAAGGAATATGAATATGAAGCAGAATATGAACGAGAGAATATGAAGTCTCTCGTTAAGCGTTTTCCTCCCGTAGACAACCATTAACGCTTAATATGGCTCAATGTATTAAGATGCAATTAAAAGATCAAATTAGATATACAGTTTATAGCGTTTTCCTTCGCAAAACGTGGCATAATGTGGCAGAACGGATTAAGATGATAAAGACTAAACGCAATATGCTCCTATTCATTATTAAAACAACTACACACAAGCAGGTGAGCCCAGAATAAATGCAACGCCGCGTACATTCGCATTTTCCCATAAAGAATAATCTCTACAGCTGTTTTATATCATTGTCAAGTGTTAATGGTTTTCTACGGGAGGAAAAAGCTTAACGAGAGACTTTGCGCATTGCGTTCATATTCTGCTGTTCTGTGGCCACGGATTTGCGGGTCTTGTTTTTATCTCCTGCAGATGACTTGCAGGACCCTGTACGTTATGCTATTGAATTAGTTTTAATGGTTTAACGACCACAGCGTCTTGTCTCTATTGGCAACACGCACCATTTGTGTGGATTGCAACTGATGTTGCAGGCAGCAGAGAGTGCAAGTGGCGATTGCGAGTGGCATTGTAATTTAGTTTATTTTTTCTTGTCTTCACCACCTGGCTACTGTTGTAAAATGTTGAGAGGTTCAATTAAAATAAATAAATAAATAAATAAAATAAAGTAAAAATAAATTCGACTGCAAGTGACGTCACTTCCGGAAGTGCCATTGTCTGAGAGTGCAGGTGCATGTCTGCAGCTACACCCTTCTCAGGTGAAAGCTAAAGAAAAGTAAAAACATCAATATAAATGATAGAAGCTATAAGTAGTGAAAGACGATCACTGAAGATTATTAACTAATTAATTTCCTTATTAACTCAAGATTGTATCGTGAATTATTTACATCCAAACCGAAAATAACTGTGAAGCTCCAGAGTTCAGTGTTTACTGGAGACACAGTTACTCTGATCCGTGAAGGACAGTCAACTGGACAGAAGATTATCTGGTACAAATGGAGGTGGAAATTGATGGAGAAAAATATGCATGTGCTGAAGGAGGAAAGACAACAGTCAGCCAAGCACTTGTGCTGACAGTAAGATGTAAGAGCTAATTTTACAGGCCAATCTGATTTTTAGTTTACTATACAATTATAAAAATGAACAGCATCCATCAACAGTATAAAGTGCTGTCTATTAAATTATATTTTTTTACAGAGAGACCCAAGCCTGTGGTGTGTGTTCAGCCTGATGGACGTATGTTCAGAAGACAGACGGTCACTCTCACATGTGACATACAGGAGACAGACGTCAAAAGCTGGAACTACAGCTAGAACGAAGATGAATCAGTGATTCATGTCAGTCAATCACAGGAATACTGAATCAGTTCTGTTCATGAATCTCACACAGGTCATTACAGCTGTACTAGAAGAGAAAAACAAGGATCACGATGCTCACACACCAGTGATAAAGTTCAACTGACCGTATCAGGTGAGTGTCAGAATCTCAACTTTAATCTGACTACATTAAGACACAAACCAACTTTTGATTAATGGCAAAATTACACACTGTCATAGAGGTGGGTCAGGTCCTCAGGTCCCCTTCATGTCCTCCTCATCCTGAGTGTGGTAACCTGTAAGCACACGAGCCACAAACATGAACTGATTCCGGTCTGCTGCAGGAGCCACATAGATAGGGCTGACAGAGTAGCAGGCATTTAGAGCAAAGTATGTCCCATGACCATAGTAGGTGGCTGGGAAAAGTACAAAGAGGGTTATCAGTATAAATTAATGGATTATTTTGCAAACTGAATAACTAATGAGTCAATCAGAAGATGATCCATTGCTATGCTATGATTAACTATAAAGAGGAAGTTCATCTAATGAAATTAAGTTGATGTTCACCCAGAAATTACAATTCAATCATGACTTGTTGTTCAAAACCTGACATTTTAGGGCATATCAGTGAACAACAAGCTAACTTTAGGGTTGGTCCTCCCAGTTAGTTATTGCATGACTTAAGAAGACTATGAATGATTCATATGAGCTTTACTTTAGTTTTTTGTAATTTTTTTACCTTTTCAGTGATCGTCACTATGAACCATCCCAGGTTACGTATGTAACCATGGTTCCCAGAGGGAACAAGATGCTGCGTCGAAACGCTATGGGGAACGCTTCCAGCGTGACCACGCTCTGAAACATGTGCATACAGTCCAATGGAGAAGCGAGACGTCACGGGCAGGGTGACGTAGAGACCAGGAAGCTTAAAAGCATGTGCGGTTCATGCAGCCGGCAGCTTCTAAATAGAGAAGCAAGTGCTGCAGGGATGCCAGAAGTATGGCTACGAGACGCAGCATCTCGTTCCCTCGGGGAACCATGGTTACATACGTGACCTGGGACGTTCCACTTCAGGAACTCGAGCTGCGTCGAAACGCTATGGGGAACGATATGCCCACGCCACCAGACTTCAAATCCCTGCCTAGTGTGGAAAAGCACAGCTAAGGCGTGAGAAAAAGAGCCAGGAGTGGCACAAAAAACAGATAAGAACCTGAAAGTCAACGGGGTGGACATTCCGCAGCATCCTGTAGCCAACTTCAAAGAAGAGAGCTTTGACCCCCAAGGGGGGTGGGGGTGCGGGGAGTGAGGGGGGTGAATAGCATCCCGACCACTACTTAGCATAAGCTACACCTGGCCGGATGCCTCAGCCTCAGTTCCTACCCAATGAGGAGCCACCCAGAGGGGCATGGTAAGCCGAAATAGCCGCCACATAGACCTTCAGGGTGGAGTGGGTTAACCCTGTGGAGAACTGATCCTGCAGAAACTCCAGCACTGTACCAACCGGGCAGTTAACTGGGTCCTGCTGGCGGTGTCCGCACCATGAAGTGAAGAGTCTCTACTTCAGGGCGTACAGAGTCCTTGTAGAGCGAGTTCTGGATTGGAAGATGATCTAAACAACCTCGGTTGAGAGACCGGAAGCTATGAGGTGTGCCCCCTCAGGGGCCACACCCACAACTTCCACAACTCCATGTGAGGATGGTGCCCCCCGTCTGAGAGAGGAGATCCCTCCTGACGGGAATCTCCCATGGAGAGCCGTCGAGAAGGGAAATCAGGTCCGAGAACCATACTCGGGCCGGCCAGTATGAGGCTACTAGGAGTAGAAGGATCCCGTCCTGGCACACTCTCTCCAGAACTCCCGGGAGCAGAGCGATCGGGGGAAAGGCATACAGACGAAGCCTCGGCCACGTCTGTACCATGGCATCCAGCCCCAGGGGAGCTGGATGAGTCAGAGAGAACCAGAGGGGACATTGCGATGTCTCCTGAGTCGCAAAGAGGTCCACCTAAGCGTGGCCAAACATTCTCAAAATCTGCTTCACCACCTCGGGATGAAGCATCCATTCCCCGGGCCTCGGCCCCTGCCTCAACAGGATGTCTACTCCATGTTGAGATGCCCAGGGACATGAACTGCCCTCAGCGAGAGGAGTTTGTCCTGGGACCACAGAAGGATCTGGTGCACCAGCTTGTACAAGGCAGGTCTGAATGCAGACCTTCCTGGTGGTTGATGTAGTAGATCACCGCTGTGTTGTCGGTGCGCACCAACACATGGCGGTCTCTTAGGTCTGGGAGAAAAGCGTTTCCCCGAAACACGGCCAGCATCTCCAGGCAGTTGATGTGCCACGTGAGATGGCAACTACTCCCTCCTCGAAGAGAGCCCTCTGGGAGCGAAGCGTGTGAATGAATGAGTTATTAATTCTATTTCACCTAAACTGTTACATTTGGTATATTGCATATTATTACAGATATTCAAAATGTGAAATGCCCAAAGAATTTTATTGGAGGTCTGGAGCTTTCTAATGTTAAAAAAACCCTTATTCAGAAGTTTAGTTGTCATCCTAAAGCATTTTATAAGTGGAAATTAAATTACCTCTTTCTTTCTACTATTAAAATATGGACCGATATTAATAGGTTTGTGTAATAAGATTAAAGAACTTCACTATAAAATTCTTCATATGTACTATCCCTGTAATTCTTTACTCTCAAAATTTAAGTTGGACATCTTTTCACAATTCTGTAACTCTAATTTGTAAACAATATCACACTAATTTTTTGAATGTGATTATGCAGAGGATTTTTGGAAAGAAATGTCTTGGCTTGTTTTCTCTGCTTACAACAAACTTTTAAGTTTTGAAATAATGAATGTACTGTTTTTGATTTGGGATTCAGGATCAAAGGAGCTGGATGAATTGTTAAAACTGTTAACTCTTTGTGGCCTATTTCATCTTCATAAATGTAAAGTAAATGTAAATGTATTGATTGTATGCCCAATTTTAGGATTTTTTTGTATTGATATGAAACTATTTTATGAATCTCTCTGCTCATAATTTAATACGAAAGCTGCTAAAACAACCGTATTGATGGACAAAATAATGCCTTGGATATAAGGGTTACCTCCTGCTTATTCTTTGACATTGCAGTTTTGCAAGTTTAACATTTTTATTTACATTATTTATTTATTTATTTATTTGTTTGTTTGTTTTTTATTTTATTTTATTTTATTTATTTTTTAAAGATGTTTATGTTAACTTATTTTTTTCTGTCTGTATATCTTTTATTATTATTATTATTATTATTATTTAGGTATTTATTATGTTTTGTATTTTGGTTGTGTCTGTATTTAATTGCTTTGCATTAGTCTGAATCACACATTGTTCTTTTAGAAACTAATTCTGTTGTATCCCCTGGGAATGTTATCAGTTAAATTAAATAATAATAATAATAATAATAATAATAATAATAATAATAATAATAATAATAATAAAAACACATCAAGAGGAAGCTGGAGGAGTGGCCATGGAAACAACAGCCTGTAATATGAGCCGAAGCAAAAGTAAAAGCATCTCAGAGCAACAATATATTTATCTCAAAGCTCAGTAAAGCAACAGATTAAAGATGGAGAACTACACGTATGTTGTGTTTTTTGAGGCAGAGAATCTCTCTAATGCACAACTAAGGCAAATGCAAAAGTATTTTCAAACCAGGAGAAAGTCTGGAGGGGGAGACTGTGAGATCAGCAAAGTGGGTGACAACACTTACATGATCAGTTTTAGGGACAAAGAAGGTAAGCATTTTTATTATTATTATTGCAGGTATTTATTTATGTATGTATGTATGTATGTATGTATGTATGTATTTATTTATTTATTTATTATTTGTAATGAGTTATAATCAATGCCATGCTTTTTATCTTAACCTTGTAAAAACAAATACAATATTAATTGCTTTATAATGACAGCACTTTATACTAATCAATAGCATTTGCATTTAAAGCCCAGGAAGGAGTACTGGAACGAACGGATCATCTCATCCTCATAGAAGGACAAGAGATCCATATTTCATTAAGGCGTAAAAATGTTGCTGAAAGCAGCAAACAACCTAAAGAATCTCCAAAGGAGGTAAGTGGTGCAGTCATAAAACAAACAGCTATTTAGCTTTGATTTATATACATATTGTACCTTGTTTGTCCTGCTTATATATACACTGTAAAAAAAAATCCTGTAAAAAAACGGTAAAAAGACTGGCAGCAGGGATTCCAGAGATATTCCATTAAATTACAGAAAATCACCATTTCTCAAAATTACAAGCAAAAACTGTAAAAATACAGAATAAACTTTATGGTCAAAACTCATTCAATTACAGTATATTATCGTTGATAATATACAAAAATTATGTTAAATTACATAGAAAAACAATCAACTTTCAGGTTAATTGCCATAAATTTAAGGTTTTAATTAGTTATTTTATAGAACTGATCTGTCCATCTACAGTAATTTACTTTTAAACTACCATTTTTCCATGTACAATAACTAAGAAATAATTTATAACAACGCAGTAAACACATTTTTTAAAGGATTAATCCTTCTTTTTACAGAAAAACTAAAAGGTATTTAGAAGTTATTTTATGTCTACCTGGAATCATTTTGTTAAAATGCAGATATTATTAACTACAATAATCAAGAAATGTTGCATAAAAATGTTGTAAATTCGTAATACAAAGACAATGTCTGTAGATATACATTTTAATCATTCATTTTCCAGAAATATTACAGTTTAAAATGTTTGGACAGTAGAGAAAACAGCACAGTACTTAGAAATACACAAAAACAACAGCAACATTTTCAGCCAATTTCTGTAAAATTAACAACATATTCTACAGTCACAGTATTAATCATTGTACAGAAGCATTGCATGTCAAGTTAAATGAATAATAAAATTATAGGAAACACGTTTAGTACATAATTTAGAACATGCAAAAATACCTACATACAAGAGACAACTGCTGTATGTCTGTATACATTTACAATGACATTTTATCCAAAGCAACGTACAAAGTCCCAGTTAGTCTAACACAGTAGACATAGCAGTTTTTTAATAAACAGAAAGTGTTAGTATTAAAGGGATAGTTTCTGTGTATATGACTTTCTTCTTTCAGACAAACACAATCAGAGTTATATCAATAAACACCCTGGCTCTTCCAGGCTTTATAATGACAGTAAATGGCTGCCATGAGTTTGAAGCTCAAAAGTGCATCCATCCTTCATAAACGTATTCTACATAGTTCCAGGGGGTTAATAAAGCCCTTCTGAAGCGAAGCATATTTTACACTTTTTAAAGTAAAAAAATAAAAATAAAAAAAAAAACTTGCTTCCGGCAAAATGCTACGACATGACATGCTAAGCTACAATCCTACATCATGCAAGTTATGTTTAAGTTGACTTTGTATGGCTGTTTGACCTGAACATTAGTTATTTTACTTTATAAGGTGTAAAATATGCTTCGCTTCAGAAGGCTTTTATTAATCCACCGGAGCCATGTTGAGTATGTTTATGATGGATGGATGGATGCACTTTGAGCTTCAAACTCATAGCAGACATTCACCAGTGTTTCCCATTCATTAACTAGAGTGTGGCGGCCCGCCACAGTTTCATACTAAACCGAAAATATTTCTACTTGTCATTTTAACATAGACGTCTTTAACGTTGTGTTTCGTGCCATCGCTTTGGAAAAGTGTCCGTCAAACGAACTAAGCGTTATATGGTTTTATCCGTTCATCAAGTCTGTTTTGCTGCTTGTTTGTGAAGCACGCACTTCATTCAGAGTCAGACGATCATTTCGTGATTTGATGTTTGCCGCGTCAGAGTCAGAGCGACTCTTTGATTGACAGTCAATGCGGTGAACATTGTTTTTGCCGTGAGTTTAGCGCGCGTTTGAGAATGCAACGGCAACCAGTTACGCATTGTCACATTAGCATAATTTCCAACATTTTAATGGGCAGATGTTTACAATATTTCACTAGATTTGTAATGAGACGCGTTTGTAAACCTGTTTGCACTGAAGCTGGAGTTTTCCGCCAAAATAAAAGCTCTACTGCAGTTTCCGTCAAAATAAAAGCTCATAGGTTTATTTCTTGGAAGCAAGGACTAAAATTAACAGACACGCGCACAGAAAATACTGTACAAGCAGAGCAAGCGCGTTGTTTCGATGGCATTTTCCCCTCTATTTCACAAGCGCCACCTGCTGTCAGAGAGTGAAATTCAGTCTGTTGTTTTTGTTTTATGCAGGTTTTAGCATAGTTTCACAAAGCTTTAAAGTCAGACCATTCTGTTTTTGATTCAAATGTTGAAATGATACAGACAAATTTAAATTAAAAAATGCTCATGCTACATGTGTTTCATCTTTGTTTGTATTGTGATTAAAATTCAGTGGTTGGTTCTTTGGTTCATTATTAAATATGTTTAGTTTTTGTAGTAGTACAACTGCAAAAACAGATTAATGGCCAGGAAAAAAAATATTTAGGGCTGATAAATTTTCTCAAATCACCAGCCATTGGCAGATGTGGCAAAACTAGTTTTAGGTCCTGCTTGCAAGTGTAGAAATTAGGACAAAAGTATTGTAATTTTCCTACAGAAGAATAAGGTAAAATAATATACCTGAAAAATACAAATTTTATTTCATTTATTTTACTTACTAATTACTAATAAGTATTTATTTACTAATTTATTTTACAGTGCAATTATTTTACAATATATGGCTATTCCTGTCATAGGAATAATAATATAAAATTATTATTATAATATTCTAATTTGTTTGGCTTCCAAATTGACCAGTGTGAGTGTACTTTAGACTGAGACACTATATCACAACTGACTGAGTTCCCTGTAAACTTTAAGAACAAGTCAATTCACCAGATTTCTTTCTTTGTTTAGTTTGTACACTGACCTGTTTTGGAGCTCTTAATTTTTAACTCTCAGAGTGCACCAGCGAGATGAATTTAACTTTAAAATGTACAAAATTTTCTCCTGGGGGGGCATGCCCCCCCACACCCCCCTAGTGGGACTGAGGTCCACCACCAGTCTCACAAAATTCTGTGGGAAACACTGCATTCACTGCCAATTTAAAGCCTAAAAGAGCCAGGATGTTGTGTTGGTCTGAAAGAAGAAAGTCATGTACACATACAATGGATTGAGGGTGAGTAAATCATAGGCTCGTTTTGATTTTTGGGTGAACTATACCTTTAATTGGTCAAGCGTTCATGAAAAACAAAAAAAAAAATTTTTTTAGCCATTTCTTGAAAATGGGCAGAGTTCGGCAGTTTATTACAACAGCGACAAACAGTCAAAGTAAAGGTCTGTGAAAGTGAATTTGTACCTCTTTAGGATGTGACATGAACGGCTACTGGCAACCAGTGCAAAGTGATGATTTGTGTAACGTCACTCTCTTCAGCTCATTAAAGACCACTCTCAGTGGCAAATACTGGATTAGTTGCAGAGTCTTTGTAGGAGATCCTGGAAGGTCTGCTAAGAGAGCAGTACACTAGTCCCGTTTAGAGAAAATAAGAGCTTGGACAAGGAGTTCTGTTGCATGCCCCATAAGGGCAAATCTGCAGGATCGGGCCACTGCAATGTGGTCAGTGAAGTTCATATGTGTCCACTGTAACACCATGGTTGGGATGACTGAAAACATGAGCAGTTCTGTCTTGGCAAGGTTAAATTGATGGTCATTCAACATTCAGCAAGGCATTTCTGTTCAGGAGGCAGAGATGCGAGCAGTAACCGTCAGAAAATCCAGCTGGAATGAAGGGAGAGATGTGTGTCACTACAATAGCAGTAATATGAAAAGTAATGTTTCTGAATGACAGAACCAATTATTTTTAACTCTAGGCCCAAATGACATGTTTTAATGGTCCTAGTTAATCCAAAAATTAATGTAAACATTTAAAAATGTTGAATATCAATAACGATACCTTGATTTCAATACTGGTTCCTGAATTTTAAAGCCCTTGATGCCTTGCCACAGCCAATGACCAGCACTTGATTTGGGCACATAAAGCATTCTGACATTTAATACTTCAAACAACAAGACATTTTTTGATACTCAATAGTTTTGAGGCAATTTGGTGAGTGCCTAAAAAGTATCAAAAAACGATACCCAGCCTACCCAAAGTTGAAAATTATCTTGTTTTACTCACCCCCATGCATTCCAAGATGTCTTCTGCAAATCACTTTTGGAGTCCAAGATCTGTTGAGGCATAAAATGCATCTAAGTGGGTATACCAACATTCTGATTATTCAAAAATGTAATGTAGAAAGCATAAAGGTAACCCATACAGATCCAGATAATGAAACAAAGCACTAGGGTTTAACTATAAACTTTCCTTCTGCATAAAATGACAATGATTGTCAAACAATAAAATTCACAGACATCTTTTCATACATCCGTTTTACACTGATTTTAATTACACTGATGGTTAATTTATTCACCCCTTACCACATAGAAACTGAAAATAATACACAAAGAACCATTTAAAAAAAAGAAATAAACAAACAGCTGCACGAAAAGAAAATACAGAATTTGTTGTATTATCATATGGCATGAAAAAAACTTGTCCATGCTGATTACAGATTTAACAATAATAATAATAATATCAATAATAACCAAAGTTCCACACCTGAATTGCCATGCTTATCTGCTGTAGATCTCCAGTCTTTCCACACGACCTGAAACAAAAAATAATAATAATAATTTAATACTTTGTATTTCATTCAGACATTACAGCCTATACTCCACTGAGACAATGATCTGGAAGCTGAGCAGGAAAGGTTAACAGTAATGTTTTGGTCCACCATGTGACTTTAGCTCAATTTATAGAAAGTAAACTTATATTACTTACTTTGACTTAGCTGCATCATATTACTACCTACAGTAGCAGTGTAACTGTCCAGGATGGATGCAGTTTTCATAATCAACGATCCCATATGTAATGACAGTTTACTCAGCCTCAGGCCTCAAGATGTGCGTTTCATTCCTAATCAGAACACAAAGATTATAACAATTATTATTACTTATAAGACAAAAATATGCACTTACACGTGCATAATATAGATGTACGCGAGCAAATGCGCCCAGAATGTGAATGCAACGCTTTTTAATTGCAAGTTAGATTGACCGTTTTCCCGTAGAAAACCATTGCAAAACGCTCAAAACATTAGTGACAATGGAGGACCAAATTCTGAGTACTTTAAAAAAATATATATATGTACAGGAGAATATGAAAGGGGGAAAGCGCCTACCTTGCGATTTAACGTTATCATGCTGCGTTCATATTCATAATCAATAAAGTGTACAGCCTACTGAATTCGCTCTAAAAACGTTTTTGATATCACTTAGGTAACGTTAGCCACGTTCAGCGTTTCAAAATGTCCCGCATTTTAAGAGTTTGAAAAACTGCCGGATACTTCCGGATAAGCAAAGACTTTAACGTTATATACACTCGAATGGATTTTGATACGAATAACAAGTTTACTAAAGCTTGCTTAGAAATGCTAATGTTAGCTTCAAAACTAAAAAACACAAATGCGCAGCTACACTATAAAAATATCGTTTACATGTTGTATGAAAGACTTACCTCAGTGGTTGTCATGATGTCTGCTGTAGTATTGTCCGAATTTGTTGTAGTTGGTGAAACAGGCTCACTGAAGAAAGAGCGCGTTATTTTCTCACACATTTCGAATGGATAGCCTGAAATAAATTCAAATCATTCCCGCGCGCCGTTCCATCCTTGTTGTCCAATACAGAAACAACTCAGCCAACCGTCGTGGGCAGACCTAAACTAGCGGCAAATTTGAATCTGCGTTCAAATTTGAATGAGCGGATTGTGCGCGGGCGCGCGCGCGTACACACACTCTTTAAACCTACCATTACAGAAAACAACACCAAATTTGATTAAAATGAGGATATTTGCAAGACAAGGTTAAAAGAGTAGTAAAAGTATTTTAAAACAATTAACAGTACATGTAGGCTACTGTATGTACAAATACTATTATTTGACCTTAAAACCTCACATTAACCTTCACATAATTAACGACCTTCAATGGTAATAAAAACACTTTGACTAAATGATATGTGGTTCAATTTTTCTTATTTTTACAGGAATAATCTGTAATTATTACATGACATTTTATGTTAAATTACACATCACTCTGTAAAAATACAGAAAATTTCCTTTTAAAAAACAGAAAATGTATGTAATATCAAAATACAAGCAATGATCTGTAAATTTAATGGTGGAACTTTAAAATACAGAAAATATCTGTAAAACAACAGTATTTCATCGTATAATGAAGAAAAGGTAAAATACTGTAAAAAAAAAAAAAAAATACAGACATTTACATGTAAAATTACATTTATTTTTAACAGTGTAGGAACAAAGAGAGAAACTCTCTGCATAGTTAAAGTAAATACCTTGAAGACAGTTTTTCTCGGAAATGACCTGCTATGCTTAATCAGGACTTGACAAAAGGGAAGTTCTGGGATACGGCTGGATGATAAAAAAATATCATATCAGGATCTGAATAAAATTTATATAGATAATTATTATGGCCTTCAGGTGCCTTTTACTGGCAATGTACAGTTGTATGATTGAACTACTAACTGGAACAATATGTAGGCATGCAATAAGACAATAAAGATATTATTTAATATCGTAATTAAAGGACAAAGGTGGGTGCTGGTGTACAGAAACACGTAACACTTTATTTCTTGTTACACAACCGTAAAAATGAATAATAATAATAATAATAATTCATAAATACAAAAAATAAAATACAATACCAAGGGAAACAAAATACAAAGAATATACAAGTACTTACATCTGCTATTCACAAAAACATTCATGCCTGCACCTACAGCTGGGTAGTAACTGAGTAATCTGGATTACGTTTAATCAGAGTGTGTCTCCCGCAAATAGATTTCTCTAAAATTGGATAAATTTGTGATCCAACTTCATATCTAGAACATGTAAGTTTTTTTTTTTTTTGTGGATGTTTGCAAATCACCTTGCTTGTTAGCATCCAGCATGTCTAATCTGGCTAAAGCTACCATTGTCTCTGACTGTATTCATAGAGACCAGAGCTATGTTGTTATTTTTATTTATTTTTTTTTATTTTGAAGAAGCAATAAAGATCAGTTTATAAACAGGTGGTAAAATACAACATGCTAAAAAGCAGTGTTGAGGAAAGTTACTTTTAAAAGTAATGCATTACAATTTTGCGTTACTCCCTGAAAAAATAACTAATTACGTTACTTAGTTACTTTTTATGGAAAGTAATGTGTTACATTACTTTTGCGTTACTTTTTAAATCTGGTCAGGGCTTGCTTATTTGTTTTTAATATAAAACAATTCTAATGTAAAAGCTCTTTTACACCAAAAGTGAAATGAATTCACTTCAAACTGAAAGAAAAGTACATTTATGCAGGAGATCACTCTTCAGCTGTTAAAAAAATAAAATAAAATAAGGCACAAATGTTAGTTTATCTAGTATGTCTGAATTGCATCATCGAAGTTCAGCAGCAAAGACACTGGTTAATAAAATGGGATTAAATACATAAAGGATATTTGTTTTATTTAACATATTTAATTATTGCAGGGTTGCGTCATATTCTGAGTTTGCATTTCACTGTTTTTATTCATTTTGAGGAATACTGAATCTGTTTTTTTGTGAGATGAATTAATGCATATTCACATTTACTCTAGAATACAGTAACATCATGTTCACTCCCAATTTCCAGACAGGAGACTTGTCAATCAATAAATGGGGAAAAAAGTAACTGGCGTTACTTATTAACTTAAGTAACTCAGATATTTTCTAAGAAATTAAAAAGTAACGTGTTACTTTACTAGTTACTTGAAAAAAGTAATATTATTACGTAACTCGCGTTACTTGTAATGCATTACTCCCAACATTGCTAACAAGCACATTCATAAAGGTGATTTGCAGACATTCGCAAAATATAAAGTGAGGTACTGAATATAAAGTCCTGCGTTTTAATGACCCTCGTTTGCAAAGCAGTCTTGTGATGATCTGCACAACATTAAACAAATTTAGTTATTTACTTGGACACATTCCTGTCATAAATTAAAATGAATCCACTGCGCCCTCAGTGGCTCAAAGGCTGGGAGTTTTTGAAGAGGCTTATGTTCATTGTAACAGCCAACAACAGAACAGCTATAATGTTTACGTAGACATTATATCAGCTGCTCAAGCGATGATATAAACATGGTGGACTGTGTGTGGCTCAATCAGGGTGCACCAATTATAGGTTTGTAATCATTTGGGATGTGCGCACATCATGGTTGCAGGAAACCCTGGAGAGATAGCCTTTATGGCTAGAGAATTAAAAAGATTGTAGATTATATTGATTAGATGTCATTTTCAAAATGTTCTCTGCATATTACAAAAGCTTGTCACTCAGCGATAAGCACTGTTATTCAGCGAAATTGACGTTAGATAGTGGGATAGTCTTACAGATCCGAAACAGGGATGGTGTTTTTGTGGGCGGAGCCTATCTGGTGACCGAAGATTATGGTTTTCAAGTGGCAGTCTATGGAGCCATGGTATAAAATAATTTTTAAAAAAAGGTAAATTGGATTTTATATTTCAAAAGTCTGACTTTATTCTTGCAATTCCAAGATTTTATATCACAATTCTAAAAAGGTAAATCAGGTTCTCTCTTTTCCCCTCGGCTCAGAATAGGAGTTTATCCAACGCTTCTGGCTTTTTTTCCCCTCAGAATTGACAAACTCACTATTTTTAGTTTAAGCGAGTTATAAAGTCCAAATTAGAACATACAAACTTGCATTTGTGAGGAAAAAAAGTCAGAATTGTAAGATAAAATAAATAAATGTTATGTAAAAATGTTAATAGTCATAGGTTTAAATAATGTAACAGTAGGGCTAATACAATATGTCCCCTACGAACAGCATATGTGAATATTATGTAGACCTATTGTTTAAATGAAATTTATGCTTTAAAAGTAGAGTAATCATAACAGGTTTCATCCATAGTATGCATGTTTGAGCTTATGCGTTCAACTTCAAGTGGCGTCTTTGATGACAGTATTCTATCAAAAATATTTGCATTTTGCTTTTTAACATCAAAAGACACAACAATAGTTTTTTTCTCTCATTCCATGGATTTTATCCGTTTGCCTCCACTTGTTACCAGTGTTTTTCTGCAACCACTATGCGCGCACAGCTGCAACTGACGTAACTGTGACATCTACTCCAAATTGGTCTATAGGGCAGATCGTCACCAGTCGTGGGCGGGGCTTCCCTACTAACGTAAGTGTGGGGGGAATCTTGAACCGCTCATTACCTAAACACATTACCTAAAATAAGTAACTTAGATTATGTTGCTGATTACAGTTTTTATAATGTAATCTGTAAATGATAATGGACTACAATTTGTAAGCAATCTACACAGCTCTGCCTGCACCATACAGGGCTCAAAATTAACTTTTGGCTTCAAAAAGTTAGGAAAATTTAAGAGCACGACAACTGCTACTGTAATTGAGCAGTTCCAAATGGTGATTTTTTTTTTACAAGCAAACTGTGGATTGGGACACAGTTATAGCGGCTGACCTAAGGGCATATTTGCTGACATGCCTCTGGCCTCATTTTTACATTTACCACACAGTGATAAGCTCAGTAAATTTTTACTCGATAAGGATTAATCAAACAATCTTTTATACAGCAGAAATAAATGTGACGACAGACAGCCAGTGTATGTGGCTAATAGGTTGGCATGTTCCATGTGTCCCTGTGTGAATGAATGGCATGGTTTCATCTGACACACAAACTCAAACACACGTGACACGTGTGGTGTTTTCAGCATCTGTAGGACATTAAGAGAGAATTCAATAATTTACTCACCCCCTTGTCATCCACTATGTTCATGTCTTTCTTTCTTCAGTCGTAAAGAAATTATATTTTCTGAGGAAAACATTTCAGCATTTTTCCCTATAAAATGGACTGATATGGTGCCCCGATTTTGAACTTTCAAAATGCAGTTTAAATGCAGCTTCAAACGATTCCAATTGCGGTTGTAAACGATCCCAGCCAAGGAAGAAAAGTCTTATCTAGTGAAACGATTGATTATTTGAATAATTTGTATTCAAATATACTTATATTCAATTTCTATACTTTTTAATGCCAAACGCTCGTCTTATCTTACTCTGCCTGGATTGTTTTTTTTTTTTTTCGGTTCATGACAGTTAGGGTGTGTCGAAAAACTCCCATCTCATGTTCTCCCTCAACTTCAAAATCGTCCTTATATCGCTGTTTTACCTTTTTTGTTAAGGGTGTTTGATCTTCTTTGCAAGTTCACTTTGCAAAGACTGGGTCGGTACTTCTGCAGCGATGTAGGATGATTTTGATATGATTTTTGAAGTTAAGGGAGAAAATACGGTCTGAGTTTTTCGACATACCCTAACTGTCTTGAGCCAGAATACAGAGTTCAAGGACTGCAAGGCAAGACGAGGGTTGTGAGAATAAAAAGTATTTAAATTGTATTTTTTTAATGTAAATAATGATCGTTTCACTAGATAAGACACTTCTTCCTCGGCTGGGATTGTTTACAACCGCATTTGAAATAGCAAAGCCGCATTTAAACTGCATTTTGGAAGTTCAAAATCGGGGCACCATATCAGTCCATTATATGGCGAAAAATGCTGAAATGTTTTCCTCAAAAAACACAATTTCTTTACGACTGAAGAAAGAAAGACATGAACATTGTGGATGACAAGGGGGTCAGTAAATTATTTGTAAATTGTTGTTCTGGAAGTGGACTTCTCCTTTAACACATTAACTTCATCTCCAGAGCTGTTCTGAGAGTCACTTCCTAAGCTTTTCACCATTTCACTTGAGGAAAAAAAAAAACCCTACCATCAAATACACACTAAAACTTAAAGTAAACTCTCCTGACAACTTTCATGACAACACGTCAAAGTAAAAGTCCAGTTTAACGTGAAGAAATTATGACAAATATATTACTACTGTATATTAAAATATACTTTTTAAAGTAATATTATGCTGGTCCTTTGCTGGTTTATGCTGGTCCTTTGCTGGTTTATGCTGGTCATGTTGCTGGTCCTTGACCAGCATAAACCACCGTAGCTGGTTTATGCTGGTCCTTGACCAGCAACATGACCAGCATAAACCAGCAAAGGACCAGCTTAAACCAGCATCAAAACATACCTAACCTGCATCCCAGCGTCAAAACATACCTATCAGCATATGCTGTTTTTTTCACCAGGGAGGAGACCTATTATGTCCTTTTTTACAAGATTTAAGTCCTATGTGTCCCCAGAATGTGTCAGTGAAGATTCAGCTCTAAATACCCCACAGATCACTTATTATACCATGCCAAAACTTGCTCTTTTGGGTGAGAGCAAAAACATGCTGTTTTCATTTGTGTCTCTTTAAATGCAAATGAGTGACTGCCCTCCACAACCACTGTAGGGTGGTTGTGTCCAAATGCTGTTGTGCAGCACTTTTCTTGAAAATAAAAAAACAGTATTTTGTTCTAAATTTCATTTGATTATATATTAAAAGAAAGATATGTGACCCTGGATCACAAAACCAGTCATAAGGGTCATTTCTTTCAAAAACGGAATACAAAATGATTATACATAATCTGAAATCTGAAAGCTGAGTAAATAGCTTTTCATTGATGTATGGTTTGTTAGGATAGGACAATATTTGGCCGAGATACAACTATTGAAAAATCTGGAATCAAATCTAAAAAATTCAAAATATTGTGAAAATCGCCTTTAAAGTTGTCCGAATAAAGTTAAAATTAAGTTTTGATATATGTACGGTAGGAAATTTACAAAATATCTTCATGGAACATGATCTTTACTTAATATCCTAATGATTTCTGCCATAAAAGAAAAATCAATAATTTTGACCCATACAATGTATTTTGGATATTGCTACAAATATACCCAGCGACTTAAGACTGATTTTGTGATCCAAGGTCACATATATGAACTGTCGAAGTTTTACTAATTCATTTCATTAGACACCATTTTTATTACACTTTATAATAGCTTTCATTAATAAATCTTTATCAAATATTGCATTTGACAGATGATTAGTGAATATATGTTCACATAGCTAGAAAT
Source organism: Cirrhinus mrigala (assembly GCA_036247105.1). Lineage (NCBI taxonomy): Eukaryota > Metazoa > Chordata > Actinopteri > Cypriniformes > Cyprinidae > Cirrhinus > Cirrhinus mrigala. Next base: position 46,360,669 of record CM070013.1, read on the forward strand.
TTAAGATAATGTGCTTGTTATTGTTTATTAATAAACTTATTAAACAACACCTAATGATCAACAGATAATTATTTTTTTAGACATTTTTTTGTTTGTTTGTTTGTTTGTTTTCAACCTGTTGGTTACATTTTCATATTTCTTACTGAGTTGCCAAATGCAGGATAAAAACTGAAAAAAAGTTTATTCATGACCGGGAGCCCACTGACTAAGAGACAACTAAGAGAGACTTCCTGAACAAAAAGATATATGTAGATTTATACCTTGTAGCTAAGTAAAATTCTTCTTCTGAGGCCATTAAATAAAACATTAACATCACATCTTTAATGCTGTTGTTTATGTTGTTGTTTTATTATTCTTTATATATATATATTTCTATAATTTTTTTTTATTTTTTTTTTTTTTGTTGTGCAAAAAGTGTGAAAAAGGTTTTTAAACTAGATCATTATCTACTACGCTTCCTCAGTGAATGTAAAAAGGCAGATTTGGAGAAACAACTATCTGCAATCTCCAGCACCTTTGAGATCGATATTGACTCTAAAGAGTTGTTGGTGGTGAGGGCCTCGGCAGCCAAAGATGTTCTTTCCCTGAAAAAATGGGAATTTTTGTTGGACGAATTGTTTAGGACTCTAAAGTTACGCTATATCGTCCAGTTCGAGGTTGAAAGAGACAAATCTGCAATTCTGAAAGAAAACTCTTCCCTCCAAAGTGATGACTTAAAAATCTATTTTGAAGAACCAACATCTTTAGCTGTGATGGTTGGAGAACATAAAGAAGTGGAGAAGGTTTTAAAATTTGTAAGCAGATTGCAGGACAAACAGCAGATTCAACAAGAGTGTCGTGTGTCTAAACAATTTGACCTCATCAAAGAGCAGTTTGAGGCATAAGTAAAGTCTAATTTACCTGCTCTTTAAATCACACAGGCACGTGCAGGTGTTTTCCTTCTGCAGGGTCCTGAGAAAGAGGTCCATGCAGGTGAAAAAGAGCTTTTAAAATTAGCAGAAGGAATCAAAGAGAAGAGGATCCCATTACATCGCACTCTTATAACCTTTTTGGAATCAAGTGGTTGCATACAGCACTTTCAGAACCGATTTCAGCAGAACCTCCGCAGCCCAGTTATGCTTGAGACCTCAGGTTCAGATCTTCTTCTGTTGAGTCTGTCTGATGGAGCGCTGGAGGAGGCGGCCGCTGCCGTGCAGAGAGACATGTGTTTGGAGACCGTGCCCCTGGAGAACACGCAGAAATCATTTGCGTTTACTAAACTGAAGGAGGATTTGAGCAAAGCCACCAAGCAGGCCAATCGTGAAAGTGTTAAAGTGGAGCTTAAATACCAGGATTTACGTTCTGACCCCAAAGTGCAACTGGTGGGCTACACTGCTGAAGTCAGTAAGCTGAAGAACATTGTGTTGCAATACAAAAGAAACCATCAGAACCATCATGCCTCCCTGCGTCTTCCCAGGCCAGAAATGGCAGAGCACTTCTCTAAAATCTTGGAAATGGGTGGCGTGAAGAAGCGCAATGTGGAAATAAAGCCAACATGTTCGCCATCCCCAACCGTCCATCTCACAGGACCGCGCTGTGAAGTTGAGGATTTGAAGGACAGCCTTGAGTCATTTATTCAGAGTCTGGCCACTAAAGAATGTGAGGTGAAAGGACCTGGAGCTCAACAGTTTTTTCAAGGTGAAGGTGCAGAGACTTTGAAAATTGGAAGGTGTTCTTCTATGGTTTTGATACTCCCCATCAATGAGGAGCCAAAAATGCCCAAAAGAGGTCAAATTCCCCAATACCCAAGCTGTATCAGTCTCCAAAGCTTACAATTTTCTGCATCTTCCCAATACTCGCTGGACTCTCTGGATTCAGTGTACTCAGTGGACAATGAGATAAACATTAAAGTTGTGGTTGGAAGTCTTGTGCAACAACAGGTAAGGATGACAAACTTATATTTATTACTTCACCATTAAGAGATACTCCAACCAAAAATGAAAATTCTCATTTGCTCACCCACATGCCATTCCAGATGACTTTTTTTCTTCAGAAGAACATAAACAAATTAGAAAAATAATCCATCTGCGAGTCCATGCACAGGACCTCGTTCAAAAACCATGCAAAGTCACGCTTTAATCATGTTTCACAATGTGTTGAAGTTTATGTCAAGTACACGCACCAATGACAATTGGCCAGAAGCGATGGTTTATAGTTTAAAAGTTTAAATATTAGCATCTCTTTCACACACCTTTCATTTCACTTCAGAAGATAATGATTCATCCCTTTAACAAGGAAAATAGACCAGTATTTATATGTTATACCTCTTGATCAGCACTATTGAGTAATTTTTGTGATTTGCATCTTTGATACAGGCAGATGTGTTTGTTGCTCCGATGATCCAAACAAACATGACCTCAACACTGATTGGATCATCCCTGTTAAATAAAGCAGGACAGCAGCTTCAAAATAACTTCAGCAATGCCAAGGGAAATCACACTCTTAAGCCTGGAGAAGTGCTGGTGGTGGATGCAACACCAGCGCTGGGATGCTCCAAGGTTTTCTTCATAGAATGTGCACCAAGAGGAAATAAGCACAACAGCGAAAAAGTATGACATTAAAAAAGGGCTGAGAATGTGCTTTGATAAGATTTAATGGATGGGATTTGCAGAAAATTGTGGTTTGGTAGTTTTGACATTGAATTGATAAAGTTAATTTGATGTTGTGATCTTGTCTTAGGCACTTCGCTTTGGACTTCGCCGAGTTTTTCAGCTATGTGAGCAGAGCTCTTTGGGTTCAATTGCATTGCCAGTAATTGGACCCGGCATAGTGCTGTCAATACCGGTCAAAGATGCCGTTAATATTCTTACTCACGAGATCTGTGAATTTTTATCTGGACACACTGGTTGTCTGCACACCATTTGTATTTCAATAATGCCTAATTACCCTAATTCTGAAGAGGTATGATGTATCTAAAAAAAAATTCTGCATCAATGTTTATTGCAGTGATGTTTATTCTTAACCCTACTTTGGAAATACTTTGCAGATGTTCCAGACTGTCTGTGGGAATCTGAGTGCAGAAATGGTGGACAACACAGGACAAGGTAAGAGATTCAAGAATTATATATTATATTAATTGAGCTTTGTTATTTTGATCCAGTCCCAGTCTAACAAGAGTACTCATGCACACAAGGGATTTGTTGTGGCATCTGAAAATCCCACACTTCACAGAATCAGCCAAGGTTTCTCACATGTGTACTCATCTTTCATTGTCACCATAGCTCTCTTTCGGTCACTGACCTCTGACCTTGATGAGATCATCATGGCAGTAGATGGGATTGAAGTCCACCTAGTGTTTGGAGACATCACTAATGAGACTACTGATGCCATCGTGAACACCACTGACTTTAAGGACTTCCAGACAGCTGGTATTCACACAGATTTCTTCATATAATAACCAAAACATTCTTGATTTATTGTTTAGACCACAAAAGAGTATTTTCTTAACTTATCCATCACAGGAGTGTGTAAGGACATCCTTACTAAGGCAGGACTTCAAATCCAGGCTCAAATAACAGGGGGTAAGAAAAATAAACTACAGCCTCCTTTATAAAATTAGCTTTTGATTTTATCACATCACATACTGTATATGAAAAGACTTTTGTAAAATACATTTGAATGCAGTTTAAAATTCATCTGTATGCAAGTATCAAAAATATTTTGAAACAAGTTTTATAGAACTGATACTCTGGAAGCAATTTCTTCTGAAAATTATTCAACTCAGAACGGAATAACATACCTTTATTACAAACTGTATGATTTTAGAAAGGCTGAAGAACCTACATACACTTAAGCAAATCTGTTTGCGAAAATAATTAGAAATGCAAAAATGGCAACATTCTTTAGGCATTTTAAAAAGATGAAATAAAATAAAATACAGAAAACCAAATGGCACTTTAAAAATAGATACATTATTTAATTAATGAAATAAATATTTGAAATGTAAGATATAATCTTACACTACCCCTTATATATATTCTTTCCAGCTCAGGTAGCGAGCGGGAAGATCTTCATGACCCTGCCAGGAGGTTTCCCCTGTAAGACCATCATGCATGTTTGTGGACTGAGGGACCCTGCTGTTATCAAGACCTTGGCAAAAGCAATAGTGGTTCAATGTGAACGGGGCCGCTATAGGTCTGTGGCCATTCCTGCGATCTGCGCTGGTCAGTAGCTTCATTATTACTTATGTATTTTGACCTTTAAACTATTTTAAATATTAAGATTTTGTCAAGCCAACATAAATTTTATCTAACAAACATTTTATTGTAATTGAAATAGGATTAGAATCATACCTAACCTTGATATTCATTGCAGTGATCAGGACCTTCTAAATAATATGACAGTTTCATAATAATATGCACGATTTCATAATAATTTGATATCTGGATGGATTTCTTAGAAGTACGGTTTTCGCAATAACCGCAATATTGAAATACTGACAACTGCAGAGAATGACAAGCAACCACAATAACCGCAATGTTCTTGTTTTGTTCTTTTATGATGCTATGCATTTTAAACTTAATGCAATATTAAATAAGTTAGTAACCATAAAAAGAGTAATAATTTTCACCAGCTGGCTCTTTTTTTTCTTGCCTTGGTGTACAATTGTGATCTGTACAGAAGATCCGTAAATTTGAGTTGAACAGAGAGAGAGAGAGAGAGATCAACAGAGCGTGTGCAATTACCTGCGTCTGTCCTTCTTCAGGTCAAGTCATATATTAGTGAAAAATAAGTTTGCCACAGTTGTTCTAAGATGACAGCGATATATTTGTCAAAGTATCTTTTCCACATTTAAGAGGATTTCCCATGATGGCCTCAGCGCTGGTAAATGCACTGAATCAACGCCATTTATCTCTATGAAGTGAAACATCAGTTTCAGCGTTACTGAGACGATGCACTGAATGTCAATTGAGTTTTGTACAGTGGCCCTCAAAGTTAAATTCATTTAAACAACTTGTCATTCACGAATGAATCATCATTTTTAAACTTATTAGTTGACTTACTCACAAAGACAGTCGTTTGCTGCCACCTGCTGACAGAATTATGTAACTGACTGACAGCTTGAGAGCTGATACTGGTGAAATATCAGCACTCTTAAGCCAAGTTCACACTACACGGCTTTAAACGTTGGCAGATCACTGTGCTGTTTAGACTGCATGACTTGTTGTCAGTCTTGAAGTCGTTGTGGTGTTCACACTACGTAACACTATGTAAATGATCCTCAACTGCTGCTCACACACTACACAAGCTGACAGCAACTCTGTCACCAAATGGCTCTACATGGTCTCCAAACCACAGTTTGTCACGAAAACACATGCGAGAAGTGGAATGGGAATGACGCAAAACAACACCTGAAACAGAAGTTGTTTTTTTTTTAAATGGACGTCTGGGAAGAAATTTGTTCTGCAAGCTGTTCGTGCGATGATCTGTTTTGGGTGATGGTCTGTTCTGAAATATTTTGCTCCATTTTATGTGACCACACTTTTCTTAAAGCCATGTTGCTGCTGCTGTTTTTCTTCTGGTGACCTCAACACATGCCTTGCTCTCTCATTGGCTGTCGCTTGTCATGACATCTGACACCATGTGATGTCGAGTCGGCTAACCAGTGCAGATATTTAGCATGCTAGATATTTGTTTGGCGTCGGCAAGGTGTCAGCGAGCCTCATACAACGTATGCATATCCTGGGAATTGAACCCATGATCCTGACACTTTATAGTGGTCTTCTTTACCGACTGAGATGATTAATGCCTTTAACCAAAAAAACATTAGGGGAACACTTAAATCACAAATTGGATCTCATTGAACAATTCAAGTTGAAAATTTGTAGTTCTATACAATGTGTAATATGTTGTTGCAATGTTTAGTCATCAACTAACTGAGGACTGGATTTAAAATCACACCGAAAATAAAAGTAGAATAATTACAGGCTGATCCAACTTGCATGTATTTCATCAAAGCAACTCCCAACAATGTCTAGGCATACTCCTGAAGAGATGTCTTGTGGGATCTCCTTGCAAGACCTGGATCAGGGCATCAATGAGCCCCTGGACAGTCTGTGGTGTACGTTCTGGCCCAATCCTGTTCTTGAAGATCTGCCTACCTGCAGAGTTCCTTTCCAACCCTGATCAAACCCATCAAGTGCTCCAGAACAGTGGTTCTTAACCCTGGTCTTAGTGACCCTACAGTGAAAACTGTGTAGGGTCAATCGGAGCACGGTTCATTCATAGAACTGTCTTCTAACGAGCTGGTGATTTGAAATATGTGCGTTAAACAAGAGAGACATGCAAAATATGCAGAGCTGGGGGTCGCGAGGACCAGGATTAAGAACCGCTGGTCTTAAAGATCTGAATTAGTTGGCTCAGTTGTGTTTGATCAGGAGTGGAGCTGAACTTTGATCTCCAAGAACAGGATTGGGCACCCCAGTCTCAGAAGTTGTCTATTGGATTCAGGTCTGAGGACAAATTAGTCAGGATAGATAAGGAGAGAGCAATTGTCTGTGGTCACAACCTGCAAAACTTCAACTTAATTGTTTTACTTTTTTTTTTTTTTTTTTTTAATTAAACTTAAATTCCAAAACCATTCCCTTTTAGGGGTTATCTTGCTTTTTACTGTCTTGTACACGTGTTGTCATTTTCATTTGCACCAAAGCAAAATGACCTATATGCTTCCTGACTAGACAGATTGATATATCTGAAGTATAATTGTTTTGGTCTATGCTATGATGATTAAGTGACCCCTCATTTTTAGCAATGTATTTAGGTTTCATCTAGTATAATTGTTCAGCAGTTTATAATAACATGCCTGAATGGAACAGTAGGAATGTTTTGGCATCATAAATGGTTATGTTAAGGTAAATTTGTGGGCTTTGCAGGAGAAGGAGGTTTGGATCCCAGTGTGGTGGCCAAGTCCATTCTAGAGGGAGTAAAGGAAGGTATACAAGGAGCGAATCTTCAACACCTCAAAAATATTCGCATCATACTGTTTAAGATTAACATTTTCCTGGAGTTCAAAAGAGCGGCACTCCAAATCTTTGGTGTTAGTACACTGTTGACAGGTGAGCATAAATCTGTGCAGAGACAATAACATTTTTATTAACATGTCCATCTCATGCATTATAAAAATGTTTTTACAGTGTCTTCACAAGACACCCATTGTCAATTTTGCACTTAAACCTTTTTCAGCTCCTGCACCACTAGTACCTACCAGTGCAACCCCCAGAGTGTGCAGACACAGGGCTTTGACTAGATTGAGTAGATCATATTCCTTACTGGACAATCTTGACTTACATTCTTTAGTAACATCTTTGCCTGACACAGTGAGCAGAGCAGCATTTCTAATCATTGGTTACACCAATAACGAAGTGTCTGATGCCTGCAGAGAACTTCAGCGAGTGTATGAAAGTCAGTGCCTTGAACACACTTTCTTTCCTGATGAGATTGAAAGCCTCACTAAGGATGAGATGGACCAGCTGCTCTTTAAAGTGAATTCACTGCACCTGCAGTTAGAAAGAAGCAACTCTGATAGATGGGTAGTGAAAGGGCTGAAAGATGGAGTGAATGAGGTCATTAGACTGATACAAGATGCACTTCGCAGACAGGTGAGAGACACAGTGGTTTAACATTCTAGACCTAATGGCCTGAGCATATTATGGATATAATTTGCATTTAATATTAGTATAATGCATATAAATTTAAATATAACTATAAGCCTATATACAAAGAATAATTTGCATTTAATAAATTAAATATAATGCATATATAATTTAATAGAATATGTTTGTGATTTATATGTTGCATGCAAAACTTAAATGTTACTAGATAAAACTACTATAATGAAATATATTGCACATTCATGTGTTGCACATTTATGTTTCTTGCAAAAACAAGTCATAATAGAGTGCACTGACTAAAATTTTTATGATTGCTGTCAGTTTTATTCATGACTTATTAATAGATCATTTAATTATTACATGTAGATTTATTATTATAAGGGGTTCATGCATGTGGTGATGAAACCTTATTGTAATCGTTAAAAGGGTCATGAACTGCATTTTTTATTATTATTATTTTATATTTTCTAAAAACATCATAATTTCTTTGTTTCAAATGTAGCGGAGCAATAAGTATAATCTTATGCTTTGGAATCTAGTGAAGTATAAGTAAAAGTCGCTAAAAATAAAACTATTCCAGTAAAGTAGCTACAGATAAGTTGAAAAATGTACTTAAGTGCAGTAACAAAGTAAAAAAAAAAACTCTGTTACTGTCCACCACTGCGTATCAGTTATTTCAAATGTATATAAAAGTGTGTGTGTGTGTGTGTGCGCGCGTGCGTGCAAGCATTCTTAGTGTGTAATAAGTAATATAGTTCAACATCATTCTGTGTGTGTGACTGTATTCTCCACCATGGATGTGTTCTAGTGTCAGCCATACATTTCATTTTCACATAGACCCTGACCAACGTGATCTCATGATAATTCGTATACATTTTAGGTAAAATGTGGTTCTACAAAACGTACATTTAACTTACTTACATTTTTCCAGACACTAAAATGTACAATACTGACGTATTTACAGCATCTAAACGTACAAATACTCACGTATTTTCAGCATTTAAACCTACAATATTGACGTATTGATGACACCTAAAAAGGAATCCTTATAAATATTGAAATCGCGGCATAAATTCCATTGTTGTTTTTATTTGTCATACCAATGACCTTATGTTTTCAACTGCATTATTAAATTGTTAATTAATATTAATTGTTATTTAATATAAAATTATAACATTTTATTCTGTTCTGTGTGATTTCTGCTGCCCGCTCGTTTCCAAGAATAGGCTCATACATAATGTTAAACAAGACTACACTTTAAACCCTTAAAATAAATAACATTTCTGCAATCTTTTAGCTATTTATGTAATATTAACGTGATGGGACACAAAAGGCATTTTCTCCGACATGCTTTGACTAACAGTAGAGCCATAAAATACACCGAACACGTATCATAATTACAAAATGAAACAATGTTATCTGTGCGCTGTAATCCAGATCTTGAGAATCCATACGACTGCGAGGAACGGACCCAAATTCAAGCCTTTACCCGGCGATCCTGATCTCCATCCCGAGCAGCGAGTTTAGCAGCAACAGCAATAAACCCGCCCTGAAGTGCATTTTACAACTTCAAATAGTGCAGCATCAAGAAACGACAGGTTTTACTGCAGGAAAATAGAACGCTCATTAGCTCTCGCCTGCATTTGTCACAGATTACAACATGCCATGTTTCTGGTGAGGTGTGTTTTGAATGATGCGCGCGTGCGCCTTCACGTAGTGGATAGGGGAAAAAATAATTTGGATAATATTTTTAGTGATTAACTAAACCTAACTTAAGTTCTGCTCTGCACCTCACAGAAACCTTCCGTATTCAGCTAGAGAGGACCACGGCTGCAGCGCATTGTCGTTTGGACTGCTTTTTGGTACTCCGTTTGACAAATTAATAAATGATTGTGATTGCACTTATTTGTCTGTCATGTTTTTCTTTATTATTGTACAGAGAGAGTTATGGCTAGGTTTAGAGGTAGGAGTGTGATAAGCGACTATTAAAAAATATTTTTATTCTATCGTTTTATATCCTTTTATATTTGCTATTAAAATGGGTAGGTTTAGGTTTGGGGGTAGGTTAGGGGTCTAAAAATCTAAATCGCTTGTTGATAAAATGATAAAAAGGCATTAATACAAATATCTTAATGGTATAAAAGATACAGTACGCAAATATTTTACGTTTTTTAGCTAAAAATATGTAGCGATTTCAACGTTTTAAACGTTGAAATACGTCTTAACTGTACGTTTTAGCATCAATAAAAACATACAAAAATGTACATTTTGTGCCTCTAAACGTTACGTATAAATACTAACAGCATAGAAGTCATAAAGACCTTAATTGCTGCTTGCAGCTTTATTTATTTATTTATTTTTCAAACCATAACTTTTTATTTATTTTTCTCTCAAATGCTAAGGTAAGGGAAAAGGAAGAGGCACGCCTCTGTTTTCAAGTGACATGGTGCATTCTGGGACCACGGGGCATTTGGCAGAAGGTACCACAAGACATGAATTATAAACTGGAGAAAGGAAGTGTGAAAGATGATATTGTGGACGCACAGGGTGTGAAATGGACTGTGAATTTCCAAAAGATGGAGGCCACAGCATGTGATTCAGGTCAGGTGACCACTCTCAAGCGTCTGGAGAACCTTCCAGGTGAGGGACCACTTACATGATAAGACAAAAATACATGTTTGATACTGTGTCGGATAAAATCTTTGTTCATTCGTCTGCATTTATAATGTAAACTGAAACACCCTAGTTATTAAAACAAAACCTTTACTATTTTGCATTTCAGATTTTGCTTTGCCAATCTATTGGGACAACATGAGTCAAAGTGACTCATTAAAGGTGATTGAGTTAGATCCGTCATCCACAGAGTACCAGGGCGTGAAGGCAGACTTCAAGAAGACAGTCACAAAAACAGTGCTGAAGGTTTGTCACTGAACACCATCAACGAAAAACATCCTAAAGGACAAAAACAAACAAAACAAAAAATTTGAACATGCTAAAAGTTGTATTTTAGTGTAAGAGTTAGTCTACAATAAAGGCAGAAAACTCGTTACAGGTTAAATCAAGGGCCAGACTGGACTAACCATTGCTTAGTTGGTTAGTTACTGTACTATGTTTCAATTTTGTATGGCAGTATAGTCCTAGCAGTTTACTTAAAAAGTAACAGATGTGAATATGAAGTTGACTTTCATGCGCTGTAAGCTAATCATCAAAATTAAAACAAAAAAAAAAACTTTAGAAATATTTTACTTTACATGTAACAAATCTAGAATATATGAAAGTTTCAATTTTTAAAATAAATTATAATAAAAAAAAAAAAAAACTTTTTCATGATATTCTAATTTTTTGAGATCCACCTGTATGTACTTGGCTGTTTGTATTTCAATAGATTGAGCGCATCCAGAACATTAATCTTCGGCGGTTATATGAGGTGCGTAAAAAAGAGCTGGAGGACAAAAATGGCCTCGTGGGAGCAGCAGAAAAGAGACTTTATCATGGTACATCAGAGGCGTCCTGCTCAGCCATCATGAAGACAAACTTTAACCGCAGTCTTGCTGGGCAAAATGGTAATTACGTTTTTTAAAGGTTCATTCATTTAAAAAATAGTCCACCCAAAAATTTTAATTGTGTTACTATTTGAGGTTGACAGATAAATTACCAAGGCTGATAAGTGTCATTAGTGGGATTAGTAGTATTTTGACATTGGCTGTGAATCCAGCGCCTGTGTGCACACAGACATAAGGTGAATCTGAAATACTTGTCTGAGTACATTTGAATTTGAACTTACTTCAGAACAGTTAAAAATGTACATTCTATATAGTATGAATATGGGTAGTATCAGTGCCATTCATAAATCCTCTCCCTTGGTCTCATGGAAGGGTAAAGTGTCCATCGATTGCGCACTTCAGCATCTGGGCGGAAGTTGTAGGTCATCCGGGTACTTTTCGCCTACTGTTTTTTAAATACTAAGTATTCAGACATACTACACTTTTGGCATTCTATTTTTTGAATATTAAATAGTAGGGAAGTATTTGATTTCGGATGCAGCAATACTTTTGTCATATTCACTGCATCCAGTAAAATTAGCAGTTCCTGGTTTTTATTTGAGAATATATAATTTCATGAAAATATGTGATTGCACAGACTTTGCAGATTAAGTGACTTCCTTTTTATTCATGTTTTTAACTTTTTTAAATGCCATAATAGGATTACAGAACATACTGTAGAAGGATAAAATGTTTTCTTTTTTTCAGATCAAGTTCAAATATTTTTTTACATTTGATTTTCGATTTATATCCAATTATTTCAGTTAATTCTATGGAAAATAAAATAAATTGCATACAGTATATGCACATACATATACTGTACAAACTACTCCTATTTAAACAACCTTGCGTTGTTCCAAACCTGTTTACTGTTATTTTTGAGTGTGTTTTATACTTAAGAATTGCAGCTCTTTTCCAGTAAGCGCTAGGTTCGTAGTGACTATATATGTGAAGGTCCAAAAATGACAAAAAGTAATGTAATGTAAAGTTCATATGACTCAATTGTAGTCTTCTGTAGTCATGGAAGAACTCTGGTAGGACCAACTCTAAAGTTAGCTTGTGGTTCACTGATACTCACCAAAATGTCAGATTTTGAATAGGAAGTCATTATTGAATTGTAATTTTTGAGTGAACATTACCTTTGTTTCATTGGATGAACTTCCTCTTTATAGTTTAATAGGTAGTATATAGCCAACTGATCATCTTCTGATTGACTGTTTAGTCTGAAGACTAATCCACTGATACTGATGATTTTTATACATTTCTCAGCCACCTGCTTTGGTCATGGAACGTACTTCGCTGTGAACGCCAGCTACTCTGCCAATCTGACCTACGCGGTTCCTGCAGAAGATGGGATTCAGGTCATGTTTGTGGCTTGTGTGCTTACAGGTTACTACACTCAGGGTCAGGCAGAAATGAAGACGCCCCCTGTTTGTGTGGCACCTGACCACCTCTATGACAGCGTGGTGGATAATATGCTGAATCCCTCCATGTTTGTGGTTTTCCACGACTGCCAGGCTTATCCAGACTACCTCATCACATTCAAATGAACGTCAACAAACACCAAGACTGGCTTGAGATCTAGACGATTTTTAAACAGTTATTAGTTAAATAGTTGATTTTACATTTAAATGTAATGATTTAGGGATGTGCCTGAAGTCGAATACTATCTTCAGTAGGATTCATTCTACGGAGCCACTAAAGAGATGGTGATGGGTTGGGTAATTATTTTGTATATATTTTGTGGGCATCAGGGAGCCACACTGCAAAAAAGGCTTGTCTTACTTAGCATTTTTGTCTTGTTTCTAGTCAAAATATCTAAAAATTCTTAAATTAAGATGCATTTACTAGATAAGCAAAACAACATTAGATATTTAGTCTTGCTTCCAGGGGTAAAAAAAACTAAATTAAGTTAATTTTGTTTAAAATAAGTAAAATTATCTGCCAGTGGGGTAAGTAAAATACTCTTGTTTTAAGAATATTTTACTTACCCCACTGGCAGATAATTTGTTTCCAGAAGGAAAAAACTAAATTAAGTTCATTTTGCTTAAAACAAGACAAAATAGCTAATATTATTTTGCTTAACTAGTAAATGCATGTTGATTTAAGAATTTTTAGATATTTTGACTAGAAACAAGACACAAATACTAAGATAAGACTTTTTTTTTGCAGAGCATGTATTGAAATCACTGTGAAATGTGCGCTTGCATTTTACTTTCACTTTCAAATTCACGGTCACGCATACTCTGTGTATCGGGAGCGGCACTGCTGATTTTACAAGATAAAATAGCCTTAAATATAAAAATGTGATGTTCATACAAGCATTGACATTCTGCCTTTTTACTTGTAAAGCACCATTCACACATCACTTTCAAAATACCAGTAAATTCTGTGATATCATTAACCAGAAATTATCCCTAAATGGTTGTGTGTTGTGTTTGTAAACATGGAGAGGTATACGTGGTCAGTGTTTTTGTTGATGTTTTAATTTTCTTGTCAAACATTCACATTCATGCAGCTGCTTTTGCCCCAGAGACATTGTATTAGACAACTTTAGACATTTCATGACTTCCATAAACAGCCCAGAGTAATTGTGGACGGATGACAAATCCTCTGACATTGTCTTGTCAGTCATCTCTTATTACTATCTTTAGGTGATACGTTTTCATGCTTTATGCCACAACTAACTAGTGCTCAGTGAGTATGAGTGTTTTAGTGACCCATATAATCCAGATTATGCAATTTAATGTGTTTTGGACATATTACAACTTTTCCTTCTCAGTTCCCATGTCCACATCAAACTGTCATGAAGAAACCATCTGATGTTGTTTTATATGACATGTAGGGGTTTGCGCAATTTTCCGAAGCAATGCGATTCTATCAAACATCAACTGGAAGTACTTCAGGGAAACCTATGAACCCACAAAGACTTAACACTTTATCTGAACATAATTACTTTAATAATGAAAGCAAACATCGGACCCAAAATTAACTTTTACATGGTGTTTGCATATAAATGTGTCTTAGCAGTTTGTGGACACAATCACCCTACAATGATAAAAATCCATTTACTTCTTGTTTTTTAATTCCCAAACCTAAAGAGTCTCAATTATCAAGCCCACAACTGCCTACGGACTGTCCCGTATTAGCATATTTCTACCCTGTCCTGTTGTACACTGTCCACTATTTTCTAAGTGCTCGAGCAGCTGTAGCACTTACAATGTCTCATAAGCAATGCAGGTGCTTTGTAGTTGGATGTAAAAGTGAAATTAAGAGTCTTAATTTTATCCCGACATCAGAGCCACTGAGGATGCAGTGGATTAGTTTTGTTTTTGATGGTAATGCACCACTGAATACACCTAAATTCACACCCCAGACTGCTTTCTGAATAAGGGTCAATTCAAGGCAGGCTTGCTAAAATGTTAAAACTCAAGGATGGATCAGAATCATGTTCATGATCCAGATACACCTCCAGAAGAAGTAAGTCTCACACTTTATATATATGGTAGACTGGGAAATAAGTTACATTCCCAGGACTGTACAGTGCGACACATATTTTAACTGTGCAGTGTTGCAAAGGTTACTTTGAAAATGTAATAAGTTACAGAATACAAGTTACCCTATTTAAAATGTAAGATGTATGGGTGACCTTTGGGTGACAAGTCCGACTCTCTAACCATTAGGTCACGATTGCCCCAAAGACATATTAAGAATCACATACTCGTAATGCCTGATGGTGAAGGATAAAGAAGTTAAACTAACTCAAACTCATTAATATAAATGATAGAAGTCATTGGTTGTGAAAGACAATCACTTAGGATTGTATCGTGAATTATTTACAGACAAACCCAAAGTAACTTTACAGCCTGAGATTTTAGTATTCATTAGAGGCAGAGTTACTCTGAGCTGTGATGTAGGACTGTCAACAGGACAGAGGATTTTCTGGTACAAAGACACTGATAGAATAAAAACTGGTGGTGAGAACACTGAGAGATGTGAGATTTTCTGATGGAGGAAAATTTTGTGTGCTGTAGGTGAAAAGACAACAGTCAGCCAAGGACTCGTGCTGACAACGAGTTAGTTAGTTGAATAAAGGTCTCCTGCAGTGAATCGATGTGCTTTTGTAAGAAAAATATCCATATCTAAAACGTAATAATCACATAATAATCACTAGCTTGCGCCGACTGGTCGTATCCGGAAGCAGCTCTGGACAGATGACGTAGGACGTTGGCAATGTTTGTTTACAGGAGCAAAGGAAGAAAAGTTTCCTTACTTTAGCAAATGAAAACCAGTCTCCTTTTGGCTTATTTCAAGATCCTGTATTTTCCTTTACAAATCCTCGTTTTGAACTTCTAATTCGTGACTGTTGGTTGTTTTGATCTCTCCATGGCTGCGTCCGAAAGCTTAGTCAGCTGACTTGCTGCCTCGCTGCCTTATCAGGCAGTGACTTCGAAGGCTGTGAAGGCAACTCTAAAAATACTTTCAGACAGACTTCAGAGGCAGTGTAACGTACAGTCATTGCTAGGTTAACTAACGGTTAAGTTGTACATTTTGTAGAAAAATTATCTTAA
The DNA here is from genome assembly GCA_036247105.1 of Cirrhinus mrigala. NCBI lineage: Eukaryota > Metazoa > Chordata > Actinopteri > Cypriniformes > Cyprinidae > Cirrhinus > Cirrhinus mrigala. The sequence goes on from CM070013.1 coordinate 46,376,431, forward strand.
ACAGTTATGAATTAATGATTTAATAATACATAAAGACCATGATGTCACTGTCATTGAAGATCTGTGCATCAGAAAAGATGGCAGAGAATGGCAGTTTTTTTGCTTAAAAAATAAAAGCACTGTTGCAAGTATTATTGCAGAACAGGTCAGTGTTATTAGTGGCTGTTTCGTTATTTTTGGTAGTATATTGTAAATATTACTCTTATTAACTACACATTTTTGTAAAATACTATTATTACAAACAATATTATTTATTATGTTTTTTTTTACACTATTACTATTCATAAAGTATATTATGGTCAAGATCTCATCTATTATATAAAGTAACAAGTTTAATTTCACCAGAATATCTTTATTTATATAGCCTATATGACGCCCACATACAGGATTGTGGGAAATCGAAGGCAGCAAAAGATACATCTATGCTGCCTTCAAAATTCGATCAAAAGAAGGTACCTCCGGAGACAGGAAGTGAAGCAGAATTTGGATTCGGACATTCCTTGATGCCTTCCTGCCTTGGAATGCTGCCTCCGAAGGCAGCATTTTAGAGCTTTCGGGCGCAGCCCATGTCGCTTCCGGGTACAACCAGCTGGCGCAATCTAGATGCAGCGAGTGAAAATTTTGTGGTTCCTTTAAGAGCAGAGTTCCATTCTGTGAACAGTCTGCAGCTGCATATGCCGCATGTGTGCGGGTCTGATGGTTTTACTTTTAATTTATGTCGCTCATTCAAGTTGTCTTCTTTTAATAAGTAATGCTGTTGAAGTAATGCAGCAGAATAAAGCTTGAGATGTGGAGTGCGAGCTGTGTAAAATACACCTTTTATTTGCACAAATTATTTTTATTTATTTATTTTATTATTATTTTTTTTTTTTTATTTGCACAAACCCCCTACAAACACCTACCATCACAGGACAGGAAAAATAATTGCAACACACAAATCATTAATGACTGGTGGCAATTAACCAACTAAAAAATGTACAAAATAATGTAAAATTGTGTATTTCTGTAAAATACACAAAAATGTTTATTATAATAGCACTTTTTATTATTGATGGATGCTCTTTATTGGACTTCTTTTGGACTGTTGAAACAGAAACACCCGCCCACTGCCATTATAAAGCTTGGAAGAGCTAGGATAATAATTAATATAACTCTGGTTGGATTTGTCTAAAAGACGAAAGTCATGTACAGCTAGAATGCCTTGAGGGTGAATAAATCAGGGGCTAATTTTCATTTGTGGTGAACTAAACCTTTAAGGTTATCTTGCCTTGCACAACAGAAACACATCAGCAAACGCACATCAGTGTCTAACAGGTGTCTAGAAGGTTTTCCTAATCAGCAAATTGATAATTAGCAAAACTTCTCACTAAAAACAACAAATGCTAATCTTACCTGTTGCCAAAGTTATTTGTCAAGTCATGTTTAGAGAGAATTTTGTACAACAGATTGGTGACATCCCCCTTTCCAAAGACACCCTTAGCTGCCACATATCTGACATGGTAAGCGATGTTAAGAAGCAACTGCTAACATTATGCAAAGCCAGTACTATGCCCTCCAGCTTGATGAGACAACTGATGTTGCAGGGCTAGCACAGTTGCTTACCGATGTCAGATATATTTAAAAAAAAATGGTAATTCTGAGGAGGACATTATCCCACGTCCCAAGGTTCAGATCACTCTATCATGACAATCCTTCCAAGCAGTCCTCAAACATTACCTAAATCATCGTCTCCCCTAATTGCATCCTACATCTTATTGAAATCTTAAATTACCAAGCATAGTTGGGAATTGCCTCTCAGTCTTTGTCTTTTCATTTTTGTTAAGCTCAAACTTAAATAAATAAGGGCTATGGTAGAGATGTTATGCTGGTGTGTCATTTACCACACTTCCCAGCATCAAAAGGAGTGGCCTTGGAAACCACAACCTGTAATATGAGCCGAAGCAAAAGTGAAAGTGTCTCAACCGCACCTATATATTAATGTTAAAGCTGAACACAACTATAGATTAAAGATGGAGAACTACCAGCATGCTGTGTTTTTTGAAGCAAAGAATCTCTCAGATGTGGAGCTTGGACGTATTCATAAACACTTTCAAATCAAGAGAAAGTCTGGAGGAGGAGACTGTGAAATCAGTGAAATAGGAGATGACATCTACAAGATAAGCTTTATGAGCAAAAAAGGTATGCGTGTTGTTTATTTATTTATTATTTTTATTTATTTATTTATTTTTGCTATTGCAGCTTAATTTTTGCACATTATCTTAATTAAAATGATCAGAACTGTAATAGAAATATTCCAATTATACTTAAGACATTATACTCATCAAAACACCTTTGTATTTAAAGCCCAAGAAAGTGTACTAGACCGAAAGGATCATGTCATCAGTATACCTGGTAAAGAGGACATCTGTGTTTCATTAAGGTGTGAAATTGTTGTTGAAAGCAGCAAACAACCAAAAGCATCTACAAATGAGGCAAGTGGCATAGTCTTTAATATTTAGCTTCCATTTATGTGTGCTGTACCTTGTTTCTGGCTAATACAAAATGGTCAAACCAGTTTTTCCTGCAGCCAAGAAAACAGACTCTCTGCATAGTCAAAGTAAACGCCTTGAATACAGTAATTCTCAGAAATCACCTCTGTGTACAAATACAGCTTGACAATAAGGATGGTCTGAGCATGCAGATGTATTTACGAATGTAGCGTGGTAACATGGGATAAATTAAAAACTTATCCTTAAGTCACACACAGTGAGGTAAACAAACCAAGCAGCAAACCACACTCCATGCTCAAATCGTTGCATATAGACGCTATGGGAGGAAACTCCTGTTTACTCCGATACTGAAGCCTGATTTTTTTCACGTTTGTGTACCTGCACAAACAAATAGTGCTTCAACCCACCAAAATGGGAGGAGATTTGTAGTAGATGTCAGAGTTACGTCAATTGCAGCTGCGTGTGCAGAGTGCTGGCAGAAAAACACTGGTAAACCATCATTTTCTGTAACCAGATAAGCTCCACCCACAAAAAAACATCATCACTGTTTGCAAACACTGAATTGGTCTCTAAGTTGGCTCAGAGCGCCATTCATCAGAATCTTTCGACTGTCAGTCCCCGTAATGATGGGGTTAGGTGAAGACAAGATCCATGCCTGGAGAGCATGAATGTCTATGTTGTAAAATCTTATAATGGTTGACAGCAATGGCAGTTGTTGTTCAAATGTCAGCAATAGAAATCCCGCTTGATCACGCTTAAGAGGAGCCACTTTTTTGCAGTATGTTGCTAGATTCTGCACTGTGAAGATGCTTGTGGGCATTCCTAGTTCTGTCGCTCTAATGTTATTGGTAGACTGCACGTCTGGACATATCTTTAGAAAATGCAATCACAGTCTATATATATTGTTGCTCAGGTTGCTGGAAGTTGCTTGCTCTCCACTGAAAAAGAATGAGATTGTGTTGCTTTGTCCCTGTCGGTGTGAACGGGACTTAAGAGCTATTACTGGGCAGAGTGGATTGGGACCCTGCTCATTCTCTGCATTAGGAGGAGCGTGAAGGATAATAACTTGTGCTCTAAACAGGATGGAGAGCACCTTAGGTAAATAGCCATGCCTTGGCTTAAAGACGACTTTGGAGTCGTTAGGCCCAAACTCAATGCATTAAGCACTGATTGACAGTGCTCTCAAGTTGCTTACACACTAATGCAAAAGGAGGGCAGCCTTAAGCGATAGGTGCCACAGATTGGCTGAATAGAGCAGAGCAAAGGGAGGGCCCCGTAAGGCCCTGAGGATTAAAGACAAGTCCCATGTCACCACAGAGTGAGGACAAGGCGCATTCAGTCTCCAAGCTCCCCTCAGAACCTTCACAACAAGGTCTTTTTTGCCGACAGACTGGCCAGCCACGGAGGCATGATTCGCCACAATGGCTGCCACATACACATGACCGTAGAAGGGGTGCATCCCTTATCCAGGAGCTCTTGGAGAAAAGACAGCATGGATGGCAAGAGGACGGGTCTTCATGCCATGCTGCACACCAGTCAGAAAAGACTGACCGATTGAAGGCATAAATGCATCTCGTAGACAGGGCTCTAGCCTCTTAAATGGTGTTAGATACACTCGCGGGAAGCTGTAAAGGTTCCCATTGAATGGCCAAATGTGAAGCTTCCACAGCTCGGGCCAGAGATCTCAAATCATGCCTCTCATTCGCAAGAGAATGTCTTTCCTCAGAGATATTGGTCACAGGCTGCCTAGCAGTTGAATCAACTCGGGGAACTTTGTCTGGTTCCTCCAGAGTGGGGTCGCCAGGAGGACCGAGCATCTGACTTCCCTGATCCGTCTGATGACCTGGAAGTGCAAGCGAGTGCTGGGCCACTCGTGGGTCAGAGCAACTTGCTGCTTTGAAAAATAAATTGGGTAGTGAAAGTTGTCTTCTGAGGTGAAGAGGTCTACCTCTGCTTTCCCGAAGACAGACCAGATCATCTGAACCGATTGGGGATGTAGTCTCAACAAAGAGCTCTTGGCTACATTGATTTTTAGCCCAAGCTTCTCCAGATGGCTGAGTAACAGGGACCTGTGAGCGATGAGTACCTGTCCCAACCTGGCTAGCCGAAGCCAGTTGCCAAGGTAGTTCATGATGTAGATTCCCATCTGCCACAGAGGGGAAAGAGCTGCATCCACGCGTTAAAGTACAGAAGTCTGAATAATACCTCTGAAGCGAGGTGGCCTGTAAGCGAATTGGAGTGAATAACCTCGTTCTGTGGTTCTTACAACACAGTGTGACACATCCGGGATGGCTTTTCAAACCTGGAGCTGAATGGCTAAGGGTTGTAATATACACGCAACGAGAGAAACTGTTGTATATGATTTCTAAGATTACATGACATAGAAGCTTGCATTCAAAATCCATTTGGCTCATATATAAGTGCCTCTAGTGCAGGGGTGGTGAACTCTGGTCCTGGAGCGCCGCAGCCTTGCAGAGTTCAGCTCCAACCCTAATTAAAACTCACCTGCCTGTAGCTTTCTAGTAACCCTTCAGATCTTGATTAGCTTGTTCAGGTACGTTTGATTAGGGCTGCGGCTCTCCAGGACTGACGTTCGCCACCCCTGCTCTAATGTGATCTGTCTATTTGCATTATATTCATCCTCTGTGGTGTTTTGGTTTTGGAAAATGAGCGATTTATATGAGATTTATTAAATCAAAGGAACAAATGATAATTTTGATAAGAATGATTTGCAATAATGTTTAACTTATGATTTTACATAAAAGAGCAAAGAAAGTTTTTTTTTGGAAGATTAAAAATTAATTGTGCATTTCAAAGCTTAACAGTTTTTTTTTCTTCCAAACTCTAAGGAAAATGTAAATGACCAGACCTTCTTCCTCACTCAAGTCACGTGGTGTATTCTAGGATCACTGGGTGTTTGGCAGCAATTACCAAAAGACATTAATTATAAGCTTGAGAAAAGAGATGTGAAAGATGGAATTGAGGACGCACAGGGTGGGAAATGGACTGTGAACTTGAGAACGATGGAGGCCACATCATGTGATTCAGGACAGCTGACCGCTCTTAAACGACTGGAGAACCGTCCAGGTGAGAAAATGTGACCCATGATATGTTTGATATGGTGTTGGATAAAATCTTTGCCCAGTTGAAAAATGCTGATCTGCATCTATAACATAAAATAAAACTATTACAAACTATCACTATTACAGATTTTGCTTTGCCCATCTACTGGGACAACATGAGTCAAAGTGACACCTTACAGGTGATTGACTTAGATCCATCATCTACAGAGTACCAGACCATGAAGGCAGACTTTAAGAAGACAGTCACAAAAACAGTACTCAAGGTTTGAAACCTAACACCATCTTAGCGTGCTTTACATAACAAAAAAAAAAAAACACTCAAAAGGACATAAAATTGCTTCTATGCAGAACAAGTTATGGTTGTTTGTGTGTAAATTTATTTGAACAGATCCAGCGCATCCAGAACATTAATGTTCGGCAGTTATACGAGGTGCGTAAAAAAGAGCTGGAAAACAAAAATGGTCCTGTGGGAGCAGGAGAGAAGATCCTTTATCATGGCACATCAGAGGCGTCCTGCTCAGCCATCATGAAGACAAACTTTAACCGCAGTCTCGCTGGCCAAAATGGTGATTTGGTATATATATATTTGTAGCAATAACCAAAAATACATTGTATGGGTCAAAATTATCGATTTTTATCCATATGCATAAAGATATTTTGTAAATTTCCAACCCTAAATATATCAAAATTCAAATTTTTACTAGTTATATGCATTGCTAAGAATTTTGGACGACTTTAAAGGTGATTTTCTCAGCATTTTGATTTTTTTGCATCCTCAGATTCCAGATTTTCAAATAGTAATACTTTTACTTCAAACTCGCTAAATTCCAGCCTCAGCCCAATCAGAAGTACCAGTACTTACATAGAAACCTATACAAAGTAGCCAGAAAGAAATGCTAATTTTAAAGAAAAATGTCAGATGGATTTAGAGGCTTTTGCATCTGAAGTCTTCATACAGTATATATATATATATATATATATATATATATATTTTAAATATATATAGCTCATTAAATATGTCTCATCAAAAAATGGAAATTTACAATTCCCCGAACTCAGACATCAGAATGACAGTTCTTACAGGTCTTTCAGTGAAGGCATGTCTTAACAGGCAAAAGTAGGCTACTGTCAATAAAAGCATGCAATAACTGTGAGAGAAACAAACTCAAAATTAGAATTTCAGATTTTGAAAATTTCTCAAAATTTGGGGTTTTGAACGTGCTAACATAATTGTAAATGCTGGGTTAATTTTGCTGTTATTTCAATGAATGAACTTCTGATGTTTTAAGAATCAAGTATATAGCCAACAGATCAGCCAATGTTGTTCTGTTTAATTGTTTAGTTTGAAGTCTCTTCAATTTGCTGATTCTGGTGACTTTTTATACCTTTCTCAGCCACCATCCACGGTCATGGGACGTACTTTGCTGTGAATGCCAGCTACTCTGCCAATCCTACCTATGCAATTCCTGCAACAGACGGGACTCAGCTCATGTTTGTGGCTCGTGTGCTTACGGGTTATCACGCTCAGGGTCAGGTGGACATGAAGATGCCCCCTGTTCGTGTGGCACCTGACCACCTCTATGACAGTGTGGTGGATAATATGCAGAATCCCTCCATGTTTGTGGTTTTCCACGACTGCCAGGCTTATCCAGAATACCTCATCACATTCAACTGAACTTAAACAAACACCAACCCTGGCTTGTTCCTTGTAAAGTGATCTGGATGAGCTCTGGATGATTCATGAACAATTATTAATTATGCAGTTGCATTTACATTTATAAAGAAAAATGTAGAGAATATCTTTATTCAGTTCAGGTTATTGTATGTTGAACAATATAACAATACGGGGGCAGCCGTGGCTTAATGGTTAGGGAGTCGGGCTTGTAATCGAAAGGTCGCGGGTTTGAGTCCCAGGTCCGGCAGGGATTGAAGGTGGAGTGAGTGAATAACCAGTGCTCTCTTCACCCTCACACTACTCACTACTGTGTGTGTGCACTTGGATGGGTTAAATGTGGAGCACAAATTCCGAGTATGGGTCACCATTCTTGGCCACACGTCACATCCTTCCTTCCTTCCTTCCTTCCAATGCAATGTGGAATTGAATGAATGTGTATGAAAAATCAATGCAACAGTACAATGGGTTGTGGACTTGTGCAAAGCTGTCAAACAACAGAACTGTTAATAATAAATTTCTGTAGACAATATTCCTCACAGACTTTTGTGAAGTCAGTTTACTATTACTCTAACATTGATTTGTAAAAAATGTATTGTAATTTTATGAAAAGCTATCTAGCTAGTGTCCAGTGGACACGAGTGTCCCAGTGTCCAATATAATTCAGATTTTTACATAATGTAATGCTAACAAATTACATTTTAATTCTATTTAAATTTAAAGAAAATCTATTTTCGTAAACATCTGACATCAGTAAAACAGATATGTTATCAGCTGAAGTTGTCATTAGATTATGGAACTGATACACAAAGTTTTTTTTTTTTTTTTCTTATGTTTTAAAGAAGAACACAAATTGTTCTCTTTATTTTGTAGCATGTGCGACTGGTATTTCGCTTCAGGACGAATGATTCATTACTTTAGAATTTTAGAAATGTCTTTTGAATGTATAACATTCCAAACCTTTATTTTCAGTTCACATATTCCCGTTCATGACAAAACTATTTGATGTTGTGGTGGATTAGATGTAAGAAGGCTTTTGCTTAACTTTGACAGTTGTGTCCATCAGTTGTTTCCCCTTCTCCAACCACCGTGAGGCGAAAGTATATACGTGGCACTGTAACTTCCTTTTCAGCTTGGCCAAGCTTGCAACCAACCCACCACCCATGTTCTGTGTGCTTGCTGTTTGTTGTATTTTTCTCTCCATTTCAGATCACTGTGTCATGATAAACTTTCCAAGCAGACCTTAAACATCACCCAAGTGACTGTCTGCCTTAACTGCATCTTCTTTCTTTTCTTTTAATAATCTTTAATTATAAGCCATCTCACCCATAGACAAATGCTAGCATAGTTTATTTTCCACTCAGTTTTTTTTTTTAATGTACAAATTTATGCCTCCGTGCCACTTACCTAAATCTCACAGCATCAAGAGGAAGCTAGAGGAGTGGTCATGGAAACCACACACTGTAATATGAGCCGAAGCAAAAGTGAAAGTGTCTCAAAGCACCTATATTTATGTCAAAGCTCAAAACAACAGCAGATTAAAGATGGAGAACTACCAGTACGCTGTGTTTTTTGAGGCAGAGAGTCTCTCCGATGAGGACCTAAAACAAATACACAAGTACTTTCAAATCGGCACCAAGTCTGGAGGGGGAAACTGTGAGATCGACAAAGTGGGTAACAACACCTACAAGATAGGGTTTAGTAGCAAAAAAGGTAAGCATGTTTTGTTATTGTCCCTTGTTGCTTGGCACTTTGTTAGAATCTGTGCCATACTTTTCTCTCACATAAGCTTGCCAAAACAGCTGTAATAACAAAAATATTTCAAATTATAAGTTCATTATTCTCATCAAAATGCATTTTTAGGTAACACTTTATTTTACGGTTTCTTAACTAGTTGCTTATTAGCATGCATGTTGCTAGAATATTAGCCATTTATTAGTACTAATTAAGCACATATTAATGCCTTATTCTACATGACCTTATTCTACATCCCTAATCCTACCCAATACCTAAACTTAACAACTACCTTACTAACGATTAATAAGCAGCAAATTAGGAATTTGTTGAGGGAAAAGCTGTAGTTAATAGTGAATAAGTGTTACCTATTCTAAAGTGTTACCCATTTTTATTCAAAGCCCAGGAAAGAGTACTAGAACGAAAAAATCACATCATCAGTATAGAAGGACGAGAGGAGATTAATGTTTCATTAAGACGTGAAAATGTTGCTGAAACCAGCAAACAACCTACAGCATCTGCAAGTCAGGTAAGTGGCACAGTCATAAAACAAACAGAGATTTAGGTCCGATTTATATGCATGCTGTACCTTGTTTCCCGCTGATACGTGATACTCAAACCAGTTTTTCCAGAATCCAAAAGGGAGAGCAACTCTCTACATAGTTAAAGTAAATACCTTGCACAGCTCTCAGAAATCAGCTGCTGTGCATAGTCAGGGCTTGATAATAAGGAAGGCCTGGGACTGGTGATTTGTAATTTTGTCAACAAATAACATTTTATGTGATCTTGTTATGCTAGTTATGCTGGATATGCTGGTTTTGGCTTGTCATTGACAGCTGACTCTCAAAGATTTTAATATTCGGTCCCACTTTATATTAAATGGCCTTAGCTACTAAGTACTTACATTGAAATTAATCATTTGATATGATGCACTTATTGTGTACATACATGTATTTACATTGTACTTAAATTTAAAAAATACCTACATGTAATTACATCTGTAATTAATTTCTGTAATTACATTTATAATTACGCTGTTGACCCATTCCTTACACCTTAACCCACCCTTAAATCTACCCATACCACCAAACCTCTCCCTAACCATACCCATATCCCACCTCAATAGCAGCAAAAGTGTTTTGCAATCACTGATCTATAATAGAGAACTGGATTGCTCATGACATCATAAAAGTGAAGCCACCGCACCGCCATATTAGTATTCCCTAGTATGCACATACATTCCGTTGAATAAATAGGAAATTATATGATTTTAATGAGAAAGCCTCACATAACAAGTCAGCATTTTTATATCCTAAGTCTCACTGTACATTTTCATGTAATGTTTTCATTTTTTTGTGTTTAATGTTGGGAATTCCCTCTGCTTTTAGGGGACAGTCATGGCCTAATGGTTAGACAGTCCAGCAGGAATTGAAGGTGGGGATTGTGAATGAACAGTGCTCTTTCCACCTTCAATACCATGACTGAAGTACGCTTGAGCAAAGCACCAAACCCCCAATTGCGCCCCGGGTGCTGGAGCAATGGCTGCCCACTGCTCCGGGTGTGTGTGTTCACAGTGTGTGTGTGGGTGTGAGTTCACTTCTCACTGCTGTGTGAGTGCACTTGTAATGGGTTAAATGCAGAGGACCAATTTCGAGTATGGTTCACCATACTTGACAATACGTTGTCACTTTCACTTTTTTTCACTTTGCTTATTAAAAAATTACGTTCATAGAGCTTACATTACAGTCAGTTACATTAGATGAACATGATAAACATCAGACGTTCAACATATGTTTACAAATGACAAATTGCTCATTCAGAAATCTGAATGAAGATTTATGCTTTGTATACATATACTTTAATTCACCTTGTACAGTTATTCACTGTTTATGTAATTTTGTTATAGTGCTTTTATTTGTACAGTAGGCTAACTGCATGTTTTAACAATGATTTCGTTAACAGTATTCATTTTGAAGCAGTTAATGATTTGTTAGTTAAATTAATAATTAATTCATCATATATATCTAACATTTTACTCTTATGGAAACAGCAGTGTTAGTAAATCATTGCAGAATTTGCATGATCTTTAAGAGTGTAACGGGGACTCAACAGACAGCGTGGATAGATCTAAACGCAAGCTTTATTAGAACACGGCGTGGTTAACAGGCAGGGTCGATCTCCAAACAAACAGCGATAACCAGGGCAAGACAAAAGCATAAATCCACAAGCAGGCAAAAGGGTCTAAATACCGGTGGGCAGTCCAAAGTAACAAATGAAACAAAACAATGAAAATAACAAAGAAACAAGACAATGGCTCTGGCAATGGCAATGGCATGAAATAATGAAACAAGGCAAAGAAAACAGGAAAAACGCTTGGTAGAGTCCACATTAGCAAAACAATACTTCACAGGGTTTGTTTGGCATGGCCCTCCTTAAATGGCTGTCAAACAGGAAGTAACTGTAGAAGCAGCAGAGGGAGCGGTAACAGACAGACTATGGTTGAGGGCTCCCCCTGTTGGCGTGGCGTTACAAAGAGTCTGAAATAAATGTTGCTCAATCAGGCACATTAAAAGTATATAGATCATAACTCTGAGAAATAACGCTTACTACATACAGTATGGACTCAAAAGGATAGTTTCCTCAGTAGAACACAAACGAGATTTTTAACTCAAACCTGTCTGTCAGTCATATAATGGCAGTCAATGGCTACCAAATCTTTGAGAGTAAAAAAAAAAAAAAACATACACAAACAAAACCAAATTAAACCCTGCGACTCGTGATGTCCTAAGACACGAAACGATCAGTTTGTGCGAGAAACTGAACAGTATTTATATCATTTTTTATCTCTGATTCACCGCTATGTCCTACTGTCCTGAGCACATGCACAGCATCTGGCGTGTGACGTGTATCATCACGAGTTGCAGGGTTTAATTTGGTTTTGTTTGTGTATGTTTTTTTTTTACTCTCAAAGATTTGGTAGCCATTGACTGCCATTATATGACTGACAGACTGCTTTGAGTTAAAAATCTTTGTTTGTGTTCTACTGAGGAAACAAAGTCACCTACATCTTGGATGCCCTGGGTGTAAGCAGATAAACATCAAATTTTCATTTTTGGGTGAACTATCCCTTTGAAGACATGAAGCTGTATTTCAAAGATTTGAATTTCAATACAACGAGCAATATAGTAACAGAGGCTTATATTGTATTATTTATTGTGTATTCGAATCAATTTCAGATACTAATACCAGATATATGGTCATGTTTATTATTTCCTGCATAATTAGGTACATAAAGAAATACATTTTGTGTTGGATCATTTACCTGTGTCTGCAAGTGCGCAGCTGACACACCCACCTAAACGATTTCAATATATCAATTATCCTGCCCGAAAAAACCATAAACATTCCAGATAGCATCTTAAATAAAAACTTATTTGCATACACATATCCTAAAAACTAATCCTGTGTGAATGATATTCTTCAAATCGGGTGATTTTAGGTCAGTGGTTTGGTCAATGGTGCTCTCTGTCGGTAGGGAATAGTAAGATGGCAGATCGAACACTTCCGGTGGCTTCACTGCCTAACGGCAGTTTAGAACACAATGGCTGATCCAGTCATTATATAGATCAGTGTTTGCGATACAATATAACCACATTAAGTACATTATACTTATTTTTGATGTAAGTGCATAGTAGTTAAGGCCACTTAATATAAAGTGGGACCTAATATTCTTTATACTCTGTGATGTTTTTGGCTCACAGAAGTGATAGAAATGGGGTGGTGATATTTTCCCCCTTAAATTGATTTTTTTAGGGCATTTTCACATTTATAAGGGCATGTTTTCCTAACCTTATTATTAATGATAGTCATCATTTATGTCAAATTCTTACATTTAATAAAATTAATTTAGAACAAGACACTATAGGGCTGTTACCACATGACATCAGCAGGAACAAAATTTATTTTTTTGAACTGCAGAAAGTGGAACAGAAATGGACAAAAAAGGTGGAATGTATGCATTTACACTGCAATTACAGGTGCATAAATAATGCTATGAGTTTAATGTTTTAAAAATAAAATGCTAAATATATAAATATGAATGAATTTATAAACATAAATGAAACCAAATCCACCAGTAGGTGGCAGCAAGTAACGGTCTTAATGAGTGAGTCATTCATTCAGCTGATTCATTCAAAAAGCTGATTCATTTAGGGAAGGAAGCAAGTGATTGTCTTTATGAATAGGAGCATTGAATCATTGACTCATTCAAAAAAATATATTAATTCAGTAACGAATCACTTCTGTGTGTATCTTGGAGATGTGTTTGTTCTCTGGCTTTCTTTGGAACTGTTTTTGTTGGGAAAATTGATCAAAAACAGACAGTGCTGTGTCTAATCAATATCACATTTGCGATTGACCATTTGACCTGTCTTGATCCTGTATATTTGTTTTTTTATCTAGCAAACTAATTTCCTGTTTGTTACATTTTTATTTTTGTTGTTGAGCTGCCCAATGCTGATAAAGCAGTTAAAAAGTGAACTAGACCAGGACATAATAAAGGGTCCCAATTGTTAAGCCCTGATGAATTTCTTTTGTCTTGAATTATCATTATGAAGCATTCTATGTAATCAATTATGCTTGTCTTTTATGGTTTATTTTCATTTTTCAGAAATATGCAAGTGCTAAAAGTGTGGAAAAGGTTTTTAAACTGGATCATTATCTACTACGCTTTCTCAGTGAATGTAAAAAGGCACATTCAGACTTAGAGAAACAACTCTCTGTGATCTCTAGCACCTTTGAGATAAAAATGTTAATGTCTGGTGACATCGAGTCTGATGAGTTGGTGGTGATGAGGGATCCGGCACCTGATGTCGTTTGTCCCCTGGAGAAATGGGAATTTATGGTGGACCAAGTGATTGAGAAACTAAACTCACAGTATACCTTACACTTCGAGGTTGAAAGTGACAAATCTGCGATTTTGCAAAAAAACTCTTTCCTTGAAAGTGATAACTTAAAAATCTTTTATGAAGAACTGACATGTTTAGCTGTGGTGGTTGGGGAACAAAAACAAGTGGAGAAGATGTTAAATTTTGTAAGTGGCTTTCAGGACGAACAGCAGATTCAGCAAGAGTGTTGCATATCTGAGAAGCAATTTGACCTAATCAAAGAGCAGTTTGAGCCATATGCAAAAGCTAATTTACAGGCGCTTAAGATCACACAGGAACGTGCAGGTGTTTTCCTTCTGAAGGGTCCTGAGAAAGAGGTCCATGCAGGTGAAAAAGAGCTTTTAAAATTAGCACAAGGAATCAAAGAGAAGAGGATCCCATCACATCGTGCACTAATGACCTTTTTGGAATCAAGTGGTTGCATACAGCACTTTCAGAACCGATTTCAGCAGAGCCTCCGCAGCCCGGTAATGCTTGAGACTTTAGGTTCAGATCTTCTTCTGTTGAGTCTGTCTGATGGAGCGCTAGAGGAAGCGGCCGCTGCCGTGCAGAGAGACGTGTGTTTGGAGACTGTGCCCCTGGAGAACACTCATAAATCATCTGCATTTACTAAACTGAAAGACAATTTGAGTGAAGCTGTCAAGCAGGCCAATCGTGAATGTGCTAAAGTGGAGCTTAAATACCAGGATGAATCAAATTCTGACACCAAAGTGCAACTGGTGGGCTACACTACTGAAGTCAGTAAGCTGAAGAACATTGTGCTGGAATACAAAAGAAACCATCAGAACCATCATGCCACCCTGTCTCTTCCCAGGCCAGAAATGGCAGAGCACTTCTCTGAGATCTCATCAATGATTGGCATGAAGAAGAGCAATGTAAATATAAAGCCAACATGTTTCCCGTCACCATGCGTCCACCTCACGGGACCTCGCTATGAAGTTGAGGATTGGAAGGACAGCCTTGAGTCATTTCTTCAGAGGCTTGTTACTAAACAATGTGAGGTGAAAGGACCTGGAGTTAAACTATTTTTTCAAGGTGAAGGCACAAGGACCTTGCAATTAGTGAAGAATTTATATATGGTTGGAATACTGCCCATTGATGATCAACGGAGAAGAGATAGCAGTATGAGTCTCCAGAGCTTACCGTTTATTGCATCTGCATCATCTCAAGACTCTCTGGACTTTGACAAAGAGATACACATTAAAGTTCTGGTTGGTAGTCTTGAACAACAGCAGGTAAGGCAAATTATATTTGTTTCAAATGACTTAACCAGTATTTATATGTTATACCTCTCGAACAGCACTGTTGAGTGATTTTCATGATTTATATAATTAATACAGGCAGATGTGTTTGTTGCTCCAATGATCCAAACAAACATGACCTCAACACTGATTGGATCATCCCTGTTAAATAAAGCAGGACAGCAGCTTCAAAATAATTTCAACAATGCCAAGGGAAATCACACTCTTAAGCCTGGAGAAGTGCTGGAGGTGGATGCGACACCAGCGCTGGGATGCTCCAAGGTTTTCTTCATAGAATGTGCGCCAAAAGGAAATAAGCACAACAGCGAAAAAGTATGACACTAATAAAGGGTTGAGAATGTGCTTTGATAAGATTTAATGGATAGGATTTAAACATAAATATTTAGTAGTTTTGCCATCTGTAATTTGTAATTTGTATTTATTTTGATGTTGATCTTGTCTTAGGCGCTTCGCTCTGGACTTGGCCGAGTTTTTGAGCTATGTGAGCAAAATTCTTGGGGTTCGGTTGCATTGCCAATAATTGGACCCGGCATAGTGCTGTCAATACCGGTCAAAGATGCTGTTAATATTCTTACTCACGAGATCTGTGAATTTTTATCTGGACCCACTGGCCACTTACACACCATTTGTATCGCAATAATGCCTAATTACACTCATTCTGAGGAGGTAAGTTGTCTATATAACATATACACTCAATGCTATGAAGTTTATTGAAGTGATGCTTATTCCTAACCATATTTTGGAAATACTTTGCAGATGTTCCAGACAGTCTGTGGGAATCTGAGCGCAAAAATGGTGGACAGTACAGGGCAAGGCAAGAGATTTAAGACTGATGTATTATATTTAAGGGCCAAGCACAGAAGCTGCGTAGGCACCTATTATATTTGTTGGTTTTCTTCTTCTTCTTGTGCTCATGCAGTCCATAGAACCGTATGGTAAAAAGTTATGAAATTTGGCACACAGATATAGGACAGTTTTAAAGGGGTCATCGGATGCAAACTTCACTTTTACATGTTGTTTGAAAATTAATGTGTGTTGGAAGTGTATGTACACATCTACCCTATAATGATAAAAATCCATGCAGTGGTTTTTAATTAATCTGGAAAAATAGTATCCCCTTTTTTAAATAGAGCCATTTTCAGATACCTGTCGGTGTGGCGTCACACCAACAGTGTTTTTGGTAACACTGTACAAAAGTGTGACCATACGTGCTATTTTCCGGGGACACATTCTGGGCAGGATTTCTGTGTTGCTTAAAGTAATCAGGTTTTTGCTGTTTGTGCTGCACAAATCAATCGTTGTATAACATCAAAGTACTACAACAGCTGTTTGAAAGCATAAGGAGCTGTCAGCTCTGCTCTCTATAGCTCTTACGGTACTTAGATGTCATACAACATCAATCTGCACAGTGCAAACAGCAAAAACCTGGTTACTTTAGGCAAGAAACTGAAGAACATGGCCAGAATGTACCCCCAAAAAATGTCACGTATAGTCAACCTACTGTACAATAAGGTTCATTACTTAACATTAGTTAACAACATTAGTTAACATGAACTAACAATACTTCTACAACATTTATTAATCTTAGTTCATTTTAATATCAGCTTGTACTAATGCATTATTAAAAGTTGCATTTGTTAACCCTAATTAATTAGTGAACAAACATGAACAAACAATGAACGACTGTATTTTTATTAACAAACATTAACAAAGATTAATAAATAGTGTCAGAAATGTATTGTTCATTGTTCTTTCATATTAGTTTTGAATTTTGAATTATCCAAAGAAACTTTTTCGACCTGATCCTAGATGGTTTGTCTGATTTTCACTAAAATTGGCAAAGATAACCTTCAGACCATGCTGGCAAAAAATTACGGAATACAAGTTGATTAGTCAAACAGTTCTTGAATAATGAACAAACTAATTCAACAAAAAGCACAGCGAAATGGATGTGAGGGTATATCTCTGCACTGCTTTAGCAAATTCAAACCAAACTAGGTGTGTGTTATAATAACCATGACCTCAGGATACCTGCACCGTTTCGGCACAGTGCCACCTACTGGTCAAGAGATATGAAAAATAACTATGTTTGCTTATAATTTCTAAACTGTTTGGCCGAAAATCACTAGTATCTCTACACTTTAAAAATAAAGGTGCTTCTCGATGCCATAGAAGAACCTTTTTTGTGTAAATGGTTCCATAAAGAACTTTTACCATGTGGTAACAGCGCCACCTATTGGTCCACCTACTGGTATATACAGTCTAGTCTAGTGTACTACAAGTGGTAACTAAATGCATTATTTTTAATACAGAGATACTATATAATTTTTGTTTTTTTATTTATTTATTTATTTATTTTTTAAGTTCAATAAGACTTCAATGGATGTTCCCAGAAGAGCTCTTTCCAGTAGTTTTTTGAAGATTTTGCATGTCATACAATAGCAGTGCGTTATAATTAGTATACCGATTATTGAAGAACTTTATGAGTCACTGAATCTTGAACTTGATTTTTTATTTTTTTTTTAATAATTAATTGAATATTTAATACATTTTATAAATAGACTGTTGCAGTCAGAACCTCTAGTAAATGTATGATGCATGAAGCTGTACGATAAAATTAGTGGAATAAAATAAAACAAAGTCAGATTCAGAGTAAGTTTTAATGGCCCAGAGTGCTCATGTACACAAGGTTTTTGTTGTTGCATTGGAAAATCCCACAATTAACCAAAGTTTCTTACATCTGTACATGTCTTTCACTGTTGCCACAGCTCTGTTTCAGTCACTGACCTCTGACCTTGATGAGATCATCATGATAGTAAATGGAATTGAACTCCATCTAGTGTTTGGAGACATCACTAATGAGACTACTGATGCTATCGTGAACACCACTGACTTTAAGGACTTCCAGACAGCTGGTATTTGCACAGTTTTCATAATATAATAGGCAAAACATTTTTGATGCACTATTTAGACCAAAATTGAGTGTTGTTTTTTAACCTATTCATCACAGGAGTGTGTAAGGACATTCTTACTAAGGCAGGCCCTCAAATCCAGGCTCAGCTAACAGGGGGTAAGAAAAATAAACTACAGCCTCTTTATTCTAGTTTTATTTTAAGCATTTCTATTTTATTGTAAAATTATCTTCTTTTTTATTACATATATGAAAAGACTTTTGTCACAATTTTTAGCACAAGGTTTTATAGGATTGATAGACTCGTCTATCAATTTTAACTTAGAACTTGGACTAAACTTGGACTCTGGAAGAACTTTTCTTCTGAAAATGGTCTAACATAACTAAAACATAATTACAGGCCTGTTGTGGTCATTAACCAGATCTTCACTGTTATTATCTGTTGTAGTAATACTGTTGTAAAGTGATGTAATGTGCATGCTTCATGGTTGTACCGTATTTTGTCGAAGCGCTGTTTGTATGTTTTTTTTTGTTGTTGTTGTTGTTGTTGTTTTTTACATAACAATGCCTTCATTGGAAATAGCGTGATTTCAAAAAGGCTCAAGACACTACATCCACTTAATTTAACCTGTTTGCAAAAATAGTTAGAAATGCAGAAATGGCAACCTTCTTTAGGCATTTAAAATAGATAAATTAAAAAATAAATAAATAAAACCAGAAAGCCAAATGACACTTTAAAATAGATAAATGGTTTAACAAATGAAATATATACAGGCGCATCTAAAGTCACAGAAGGTCATTACTGAATGGGGTGGCTGTTTAAGACTGCTGTATCAAAGAATATTAAATGCAAAATTGACTGGAAGAAAGAAATTGTGCAGGAAAAGGTGCACAAGCAACAGGGATGGCCACAAGCTTGAGAATACTATCAAGCAAAGCCGATTCAAACACTTGAGCTTCACAAGGAGTTGAATGAAGCTGGAGTTAGCGCATCAAGAGTCACCACGCACAGAATCCAAGCTGCTTGAAGTCCAGTGTGAAGTTTCTGAAGCCAGTGATGATTTGGGGTGCCGTGACATCTGCTGGTGTTGGTCCACTGTGTTTTATTAAGTACAAAGTCAATGCAGCCATCTACCAGGAGATTTTGGAGCACTTTATGTTTCTATCTGCTTCCATCATGCCTGACCTGAACCCCATTGAGAATCTATGCGATATTTTCAAGAGAAAGATGAGAAACAGTCGATCCAACAATATACAGACAAGCTGAAGGCTCAATAGTGCCTCAGCAGTGCCACAGGCTGATCACTTCCATGTCATACTTCACTGATGCTGTAATTTGTGCTAGGAGCAAGTCATTTGCTGTAATATGTGCTGCCAACCAAGTATTGAATGCATAAATGAACATACTTTAAAGAACTTGAACTTTTCTGTTTTGCAAATCTGTTTTTTGATTGATCTTAGGAAATATTCTAATATGTTGAGATACTGTTTTTTTTACTTTCATGAGCTGTAAGCTCTAAAAAAAAAAAAAAACACTTTAGAAATATTTCACTTTGCATGTAATGAATCTAGAGTATATGATGAACGTTTCAGTTTTCGAAATAAGTTACAAACAAAAAAATGAACGTTTTCACAATATTCTAATTTTTTGAGATGCACCTGTACATTCAATATGTCATCTAACACTATCCCTTACATATTTTCTCCAGCTCAGGTAGCAAGCGGGCAGATCTTTATGACCCCGCCAGGAGGCTTTCCATGTAAGACCATCATGCATGTTTGTGGAGAGAGAAAGCCTGATGTTATCAAGACCCTGGCAAAAGAAATAGTGGTTCAATGTGAGCAGGGCTGCTACAGGTCTGTGGCCATTCCTGCGATCTGCGCTGGTCAGTAGCTTCATTATTACTTGCAGTGAGAACAAACTGATGTCTTGTAAGGCAGTTTGCTTTATGTATTTTTCCCAAATTACTGTCGTCTATAACAATGAAGGTCTGTTTCCAACTCAAAAAACTGTGTATGTGTATGTAAGATATACATTTTAACAGCTGAAAAATACTGATTTTGTCTTTGCTTGCGTGAGCGCATGACAATCATTTGATAAGTTTGGTTTCCACATAAAAAAGCAAATACTATGTGTTTGCATTTACATTTATGCATTTCACAGATGCTTTTTCTAAAGCTGCTTAAAGGTATAATTCACCCAAATTTCACATTCAAAAACATCTTTTGTGTTTAGTTGAGGGAAAAAAAAAACATTTAGGTTTGGAACAACATGATGGTGAATAAATAATAACAGCGTTTTTTATTTGGGGTGAACTATACCTTTAAGTTGCATGCAAACTATGCATTTTATCAGTTCAGTGCGTTCACTGAGAATTGAACACATGATCTTGCCAACGTTAGCGCCATTAATTTGTCATGGTCTCTACCAACCAGGATGATATGTTTTGGAATTAAGGCCTTTAACTATACAAATATTTTTATCTAGTATAGTTTATCTGATTAGAAATATGCATGAATGGAATAGCAGGAATATTTTGTCATCATAAATGGCCATGTCAAGCTAAATTTGTGATGTTTGCAGGACAAGGAGGTTTGGATGCAAATGTGGTGGCCAAATCCATTTTGGAAGGAGTAAAGGAAGGTATACAAGGAGTGACTCTTCAACATCTCAGAACGATTCGGATCGTTCTGCTGAAGATTAACGTTTTCCTGGCATTCAAAGCGACCGCACAGACAATTTTTGGTGGTAATACACAGTTAACAGGTAAGCATAAATGTTCTTGCCCATCTCATGCATTATAAAAAATCATTTAATTTTCGTTTTTTTTTTACAGTGTTTTCACGAGACACTCATTGTCGATTTTGCACATTCAACTTTTTCAGCTCCCTCACCACTTGTACCTACCAGTGTAACCACCAGAGGGCGCCATGCAACCACTAGCAGACAGAGTGGATCAACTAGATCAAGCAGATCAAATTCCTTACCCTTACCAGCCGCTTTGGATTTGAGTTCTCTAGTGACATCTTTGCCTGACACCGAGAGCACAGCAGAATTTCTAGTCATTGGTCACACCAATAATGACGTTTCTGATGCCTGCAGAGAACTTCAGAAGGCATATGAGGACCAGTGCTCCACACACACTATCTTTCCTGACGAGATTGAGCGCCTCACTCATTTTGAGATGAACCATCTGCTCTCTAAAGTGAGTTCACTGCACCTGCAGATAGAAAAGAGCAGTTCTGACGGATGGGTAGTAAAAGGGCTGAAGGATGGAGTAAATCAGGTGGTCAGACTGATACAAGATGCACTTCGCAGACAGGTGAGAATAACAATGAACTAACATTAAAAATAAATGAGCATATAATGCATAGAATTTGCATATAATAGTCAATGTCATTAGTCTTGTGAGCAGCACAGTGACAGACCTGTTGTGCTATGAGTGTCCTGAGATTAAGTCAGTTATTTCTATCTTTTGCTGTAGTGTGTCAGTAGGAAATATCAGTTTACATTTCCAAACATTCATTTTGCCATTAACTGTAACAATTCAGCAAGATTTTTGTCTGCACGAGAAGTCTGACAACAGCCAGTGCTCCACACAGAGATCTGATCTCATCATCATCCAGTCTGCCTGGAATGACAGAAGAAACAACAAACTGAGACAGACTAAATCCAGAAGAACTGTGGCAACGTCTCCAAAATGCTTCTAGAGACCTACCTGCAAAGCTACCTGAAAAACTATGCACTAGAGCACCAAGGGCAAAAGCTGCTTTAAACGCAATGAAATGTTGATTTAATTTAGTTAATAGAAGTTAATTGATAAATAAAATCTATTTATGACATTATTTTTGACAGCATCCTTAATTTACAGGATTTTAGTGCCTAAAACGTTTAACAGTAGCCTACTGTAGCTTTGCAAATAGGTTTCTAGAAGCATTTTGGAGACATTGCCACAGTTCTTCTGGATTTAGTCTGTATCATTTTTTCTGTTTCTTTATGTCATTCAAGACAAACTAGATGATGGTGAGATCAGATCTCTGTGTGGAGCTCTGGCTGTTGTGCAAACAAAAATCTTGACAACTAATGGCAAAATGAATGCATGGAAATGTAAACTGATATTTCCAACTGACACACTAGGGGAGAGCAGGGATGGTTGCAAGACTTTTTTCATTTCCTTTATAGGTCCTCAGAGACTGTTTGTATTAGAAAGCCAAAAAATTAATACAATAAAAATACAAATAACATCTGTCAGCTACTCACCCACACAGCTGCAACATGTGTACATATGATAATATACATACAGTTTACACTTGAAAAGATGAAGTGAAATGTTGCAACTGACCCTACAACAGGGGACAGTTGCAACATTCATTAAAATGTAATTAAATCATTCTTAAATATCATTTTGCAATTTTTTTTTATTTTGTTTTTGCACAGACAAGGACTTCAATAAGGTAAACTGGCTGTATAAAACCAAAGAATAGTAAATGGAAAATATTCTCAAGTAACAATTAGATTTTTAACCTATTGAATTCAAAAACTATTGAAAGGGGTTCATTATTAATCCATAAAATTACAATTATGTAATGTTATGTCAAGCTTTTAAATCAATGTTGTGGTAGGGGACATCATTTTACAACTGTCCCTACACTGATAGCCATGATAAAATTTGGTATATTAGCTTAACACAATATAATTGACACACGCTAGCTATGCCTTGATCTTTAAAGGGGTCATCGGATGCAAAGTTCACTTTTACATGTTGTTTGAACATTAATGTGTATTGGAAGTGTATGTACACATCCACCCTATAACGATAAAAATCCATGCAGTGGTTTTTAATTAATCTGTAAAAATAATATCCCCTTTTTCAAACCGAGCCATTCTCACATGCCTGTCGGTGTGGCATCACACCAACAGAGGCCGCTCCCACGACAGCTGATTGACATGAGCGTCTTACCTCAGGCCCGTCCTACATTTTTAACCAAAGTATATTATAGACTTTTCATTAAGACCCTAAAGAATCATAGCAACTTGTGGATCCGATGACCCCTTTAAAAAAAAAATACTTTTTTAGCATGAAAAAGATTTTTTTGTAGAAGGAATGGTCACATGTGGCTAATTATTATCACTGTAGCTTATTCCTGCTTGAAGAAATAAACCATGTTGCAATGGTCCCCGCTCTCCCCTACAGCAAAAGATAGAAATAACTGACTTAAAACTATTTTTTAACTGGTGAAAATACTATTGTTCTAATATTTTTTGCCAGCACTGTATATATACAGTCATGTGTAAAGGTTAGGACACCCTGTTGAATCCCACGGTTTTTAAGAGAGGTGTGATGAGCATTTTGGTGATAAAATCATAAAGATTAATTATGATTACTTAAAGTTGTTACTGCTAAAAGTGGATCATGGTGGACATAAGCCATGCGTGACAAAGTTAGGACATCATCTTGGCTTTGTTTTTGTTTAATAAATAATGCCACAGTGTGATATGTCATGTGATGTTGTTCATCTGAGGTTTTATTTTCCAAATTTTAAGACCTGCCA
The DNA here is from genome assembly GCA_036247105.1 of Cirrhinus mrigala. Classification (NCBI taxonomy): domain Eukaryota; kingdom Metazoa; phylum Chordata; class Actinopteri; order Cypriniformes; family Cyprinidae; genus Cirrhinus; species Cirrhinus mrigala. Next base: position 46,400,081 of record CM070013.1, read on the forward strand.
AGGACCAGATAAGTGTTTTGTGATGTCCTGATAGAGAAAACCATGGATTTCAATAGGTTGTCCTAACTTTTTCACATGAGTGTACACACACATACATATACTGCACTTGTATACCATATATGTATGCTATACTAATCTTGTGGGGTGTTTTGGTGACTAATGATAAATGCTAAAAACTTAAAATCATGAAATCATATTGTTTTCCATGATTGTTTATTTATTTATTCATTTGCAAAACCTAACATTTTTTCTGCAAAACTCTTAGGTAAGAGAGAAAGACCAGGCCGTTCTCTTCGGTCAAGTCACCTGGTGCATTCTGGGACCACGGGGCGTTTGGCAGAAGGTGCCACAAGACATGAATTATAAGCTGGAGAAAGGAGAGGTGCAAGATGGAATTGTGGATGCACAGGGTGTGAAATGGATTGTGAATTTGAGAAAGATGGAGGCCACATCACGTAATTCAAGAAAGGTGACCACTCTCAAACGACTGCAGAACACTTCAGGTGAAGAACTGCTTTCATATATGAAAATATATGACCCTATGTTAAATATATATTTGATACTGTTTTAGATAAAATAAATTCTTTGTCCAGCTGAAAAACTTTGATCCATGGCTATAATATAAACTGATAGATAATAATCCAGCTAAAACAAAACCCTCACTATTTTGCATTTCAGATTTTGCTTTGCCCATCTACTGGGACAACATGAGTCAAAGTGACTCCTTAAAGGTGATTGACCTGGATCAGTCATCTGAAGAATACAAGACCGTGAAAGATGGCTTTAAAATGACTGTCACAAAAACAGTGCTCAAGGTTTGACACCTAACACCATCTTAGTGTGCTTTACTTGACAAAAACCATGCTGAAGGGCTTAAAAATAGATTTTAAAGAAATACACAATGTCTTAATTCATATCTAGTTGTACTTTAGGATTGGAGTTAGTCTACTTACGGTGCCATGTTTTAATTTTGTATGGCAGTATAGTCTTTATAGCTTGCTTCTTCAAAGAACAACATATGTGAACGTTAAGTCCATCAAACATATTTGTACATGGCTGTTTGCGTGCAAATGCATTCCAACAGATCCAGCGCATCCAGAACATGAATCTCCGACGCTTATATGAGGGGCGTAAAATAGAGCTGGAGAACAGAAATGGTCCTGTGGGAGCAGGAGAGAAGATCCTTTATCATGGCACATCAGATGTGTCCTGCTCAGCCATCATGAAGACAAACTTTAATCGCAATTTTGCAGGGCAAAATGGTAACTGCTTTTTTAAGGCTGATTAAATTAATAGTCCACCCAAAAATGGAAATTCTGTCACTATTTGTTTGTGACCAGTATACATCGCCAAGGCTGATGTCTGCCATTTTTGTTCCAAACCTGTTTGCTAACAGCTAGGTTCATAGCGACTATGACTGTCAACGTCAAAAAATAACAAAAAGCATCATAAAGTGACGTTCATCTCACTCACTTAAAGTCTTCTGAAGTCGTGCAATAACTGCGGGAGTAACAACCCCAACATCGAGCATGACAGAATTGCAATTTTTGGGTGAACAGTATCCTTTATTTCATTGGTTGAAATTCCTCTTGATAGTTTAACAGTCTAGTAAACAGATTCCCAGTTAGCTACTGATTGTATTGTTAATTGTTCAGTTTGCAGACTAATTAATAACTGATGACTTTTATACCTTTCTCAGCCACCTACTTTGGTCATGGAACGTACTTCGCTGTGAACGCCAGCTACTCTGCCCAAACTACGTATGCAGTTCCTACAGCAGACGGGACTCAGCTCATGTTTGTGGCTCGTGTGCTTACGGGTTATCACGCTCAGGGTCAGGCGAACATGAAGACGCCCCCTGTTCGTGTGGCACCTGACCACCTCTATGACAGTGTGGTGGATAATATGCAGAATCCCACCATGTTTGTGGTTTTCCACGACTGCCAGGCTTATCCAGAATACCTCATCACGTTCAAATGAACTTCAACAAACACGAAAACACCATCCCTGGTTTGACATCTAGATGAGTTATGAAGAGTGATTAGTTGATTTTACATTATATAATTATTTAGGAAATACTTTTATTCAGATGGTTTGCTTTAGTTAGTTACCAACCAAATACCTTTTTAATGCTTTATTCCACAACAAACTAGTGCTCAGCGGATATGAGTGTTTTAGTGACCAATATAATTGAGATTATGCAAATTATTGATAGCAAAAAATTTCAAAGAATGTTTACAAAATCTTGAAATTCACAAGAACGTATGCGCAGAAAATGTGCAATATCAATTGATAAAGCTGTTGTTGGATTATAGAACAGTGAAAAAAAAAATATTTGACGTAGTTTTGGATGAAATGTAAGAGTTTACACAATTTACAGACACAGCAGTGTAATTTTTTCAAACATTAATCAGAAGTGCTCCAGAGAAACTTCAGAACCCATAAAAACTGTCTATAAAATATCCAAATACAGTTGTTCTTTTCTTGTCTTAATTTCTAAATCTATCTAAAATCCATTTCTTAAATCCATCCTGCATAATGAATTGTGATTGGTTTTCTGTCCTTATCACAAGCACTTTGAGTCATCCGTAATTGTGCAAATCTACTATAACAATAAAATATTTTTTTAACAAGAATGACTGAATGGGTTGAGGTGTTAAAGGAAGTAGTTCAAACCAAAATCATAATTCTGTCATATTTACTCACCACTTGTCATATGCTGTTAACTTCTGTCAGTCACGCACCGTAAAAGGAGCATAAAAGTAGTCCACGTGTGGATTATTCCAATTCTTTCTAAGTTATATGATGTGTGTGACAAACAGGGCCAAAGTTATTCACTGAAAATCTTTCCTATCATAGCGTAATAGACCTTAGTTTTAGGATTAGAGGTCATACTGAATTTTACATGGATTGAACCGAGGTAGGGAAGCTTATAGACTTAAAATGCCAAGCACTGTATTAAAGTCCTAGATCATGTAATTTTCACAGTTGTTTATGGAATCTTTGTTTACTGAAAAATTCAGTAAAAATCAGCTGAACAATTGGTATGTTACAACAGTACTAACCACTAAATGCTATTTTTAAACTTTTGCCATGTTTTTTTTATTTATATATATATATATATTTGTTTGTTTGTTTTATTTTTGATTTTTATTTTATTTTATTTTATTTTATTTATTTTATTTTTTTTATTTATTTATTTTTTTTGCATTGACACCACAAATATTGTAGAAAACGTCTCAGGTCTCGAGAGACGAGTGCGCTTAATCTTTACCATGCACTATCACAGATGAAGTGAATTAAATGCAATATTTATCAAATACACAGACTTTTCAAAAGCGTTTTCATGAGCAACAGAAACACGTTTAATATACTGCTTAATACAGCGCAATCTGAACAAGAATAATGATCAACATAAACATACTATTTAAATACTAATAAAGTGGGGTTATATATGCTTTTATCAGTGTTTTATGATAAATCTGACTCGATATAACATTGCAACTACAGTAAACACACTTTTACAGTTCTAAAAACACAGATTTGTAAGCATTATCGGACTCGAGGATATTAGAATAAACCCCAAACACACGTGATCGTTGTCATGCGGTGAATCTGGCCAATCGTGAAACAGCCATGTGGTCATCACAGCTCCTGCAGCCGCTCTGAAGAAACTGCGTAATTACGGGAATTCCGATGTGGCACTACCTCAGAGTCCAACAACATGGAAAGCTATGAGTAAAATGTCACGTGTTGTCATCTCGGAATTACGGTAATTGCGACATGCCGTTGATAGTGTTGCCGTAGAAAAGCGTAATTCCGAGTCTGAGGACATGAACAGCTCCGAATAGAACGTCACATGTTGTCATCTTGAAATTACAGTAATTACAATATGCGACCTCTAGAGGACGCAGTTCGATGTTCCCAGGGGCGTAGCACCAAATTCTGGGCCCTATGCACAAGCAGTGGCCATGGGCCCCGTAAGCTCGAGGTTCACAACTACCTACAACTAACCTTACTACTAATCTAAGAACTCTTATATGTATAACAAAAAAAGCCTTATTACACAACTTCTCTGAATTTCTGTTTTATTTGCAGAATGCTTAAAAACTAACAGTAGATGACACCAAAGGTAGCCTAACATTATAGGCCTGCAAGAAAATAAAATTTCACTCCTCAGGGGCCCTCCCCCCACTTGGGGCCCTGGTAATTTAGTCCCACTTTTCACCCAACTACGACGCCCCTGGATGTTCCCTCGAAAGGGAATCAAAGCTGGATGTTACTTGTGGCAGCTTGTTGATACCGACTACTTGCTTGTATGGATTGTTCGACATATTTAATAGTAAAGAAACTTCAACTTGGTTATTTATTTGGATAGCATCCACAATACACACTGTACGAAAAAAAAAAAAAAAAAAAAAAAGTTAACACAGAAGGTCTGTCAAATAAAGAATCATTTTTTTTTTTTAATTCTACTTTTACAAGTAAGAACTTTTATTTATTTTCATATATCCCTTAACATGCTGAAACAAATCCACAATACACACAATACACACCCAAGCAGCTTTTTAGTAAGTTATTCTTTTACTTCTATAATGGCTTAATGCTTTAACATTAGCAATTTATAACTATGATAAACAATCCACCTATATTGTATTTATTCTTCCCTTATTGAAATTAACCATGGTTTTACTACAAATAAAACCAAAAGAACATGCAAGGTCATTTTTGGAACAACATCATCAACTGTAAAGTTGTCTTTGATAGAAATTACACATTTTGAACTTGAAGCAAATTTAGGTTTATATATACATAAACCTGTATTACATCTTACTATCAAATTACACAAGAATTTACTTTTATTTATTTATTTATTTTAATTTTATTTATTTATTTATTTTATTATTATTTTTATTTTTTTTGCTATTTACTATGTGCTATGATGTCCAAAAGGCACTGAATCCCATGAAATTCCCAGTAGTAACCACATATTAATCCTGGTTTTACAATGGTAGTTCTAGTAAAACTGGTTATACAAATGGTAATTGTCTGTTTTTGCATATTTTACCTTTCCAATCTGATGTGGTCAACTTCAACATGTCCACCCTGTTAAGGGCAGTATGAAAAAAGTAAATAGCAGAGCTGCTGCAACACAAGCAATTGTGGTTAAAAAGTATATACATTTAATTTTTTTTTAGAAAATGACTGATTGTTTCGCTAGGTAAAGCACTTTTTCCTCCGCAGGGATTGTGTTAGAGCCCTTTGAAGCTGCACTGAAACCACAATTTGGACCTTGACCCACTGGCTCCCATTGAAGTCCACTATATGGAGAAAAATCCTGGAATGTTTTCTGAAGAAAGAAATACATAAACAATTTGGATGACATGGGGGGGGGGGGGGGGGGGGGGGTGAGTAAACTATCAGGAAATTGTTATTCTGAAGTGAACAAATCCTTTTTGTTTTTATAATTGAGAGATAGACTTGTTTCCTTTGAATCGTTGGTTTCCAAACACACTTGACTCATCAACAAGACATTCTCCTAAAAGGTTAGAGAATCTGGGTGCATTATTCAAACATGATGTAATGCTTTTCTTGGTTAGCGGTGGTTTTCCCATAGCTACTCTATCACAGATGCTGTTTTCAGCCCACACGAAGAGTGACCTTTGCTAAACCTTGAGTCATATGTGGCTGCTTGGATGAGTTATTGATGTGCTCTTTGAAGAGTTTTGTAAAGTCAGCTACTTCCGGGGAGGTTCACTATGCTTTTTTGCATTTGGCTCTGACTGGTTCTTTGGAGACCAAAAGCATTTTAAATAGATTTGTAACTCTTCCCAGACTGATCCTCATAATTTCTGGAATTTATTTCACATGTGGAATTACTTGGAAAAGACCTTTTAACCCTTTAACTGTCACTGTCCACTCTGTGGGACGCCTAAATTTACTTCACCATATTACAAATAAATCCTAATCTAATCATGACAAACTATACATCGTTGGAAAGGTCTAAGACTCCTAAACCGATATTTTACCATATTTTTGTGTTACAAATTATGTTGGAAAAGTAATACATTAATATATGTCAAGAGTGCAACTTAAAAGCTCTACATTATAACATGAGTTCTGACCTTTGTCACAAAAGACTTTCTTCATTGCCTTTTTACCTATCACACTTTAGAAATCATAAGAAATTATATATCAGCTCAAAACTTAAAATCTTAAATTTCTTCGTTTGAAAGGCATTTTAAAATCAGAATATTGAAAAATGCATTACCATGGAAAATGTACATTTAAAATCATATTACAAAATGTTTTAATTCATGAATTATAAAAATTTAAGTCTGGATAGTGCATTTTTATGTCTGTGTTTAAAAATGGGAGTGACAGTTAAAGGGTTTCAAAGTTTCAAAGATTTGGGTAGTGACAGTTATATAGTTAGATAAGTTTTGCTTCAAAAATATCATTATAATTTACCTATGGTTGCCTTTGTTTTATGTAAAAAGGTATTTTCATTTCTGAGACAACTTTTCACAGCACTATATATAGAAAGAGAGAGAGGCATCTCAGTCACAATTCATTGAAAGGCAAGATTTAACAAATATCATTTACAGCTTTATAGTGTATGCATTTTATTTAATAATATTTGAAGCATCAGGTTTTAATGGCTCATATATTATGATATAGTGAGAATATGGAGTGCATAATCAAGGAGAGGAAAAAAACACCTTCGTATTTTCCGGAGAGCAAAACTGTGCAGATGCTGAGTGCAGATGCTAATATTTATGTGAACAAATATTTATGTGGTGCAGATGCTGATATTTATATGAACAAAAAACTAAGAGGAAATTCTAATAACTTAAAGAGTAAACCATTTAGATTTTTATAACAATATAACATACTAACATTAAACAATATACTGTAAATATCAGTATCTAAATAAATATCTCCCAATAATGTCTTTGAATGCTTAATTTTATGACCAAAGCTCTTTACACTGTTAAGAAAAATTTTATTGTTATATGTTTTACAAGAAAATACTGTTCCAGTCTTTATACTTAAAAATTGTTGTTTAATGTCGTATTTAATTTTTCATCCAAATTTGTGAAATTTACTTGCGATTTCTGAGTAGAAACTATTTCTAGACCAATTTTTTAACGTAGCTGCTAAACACACAATGCTGATTGAGAAATGAGCAGAACGTTTTTAATTATAGGTGGATAATTAAGTAAATCTAAGTTGCTTCAGTCTTCAGCACTACTTATTGTGCTGTTTCTAATTTATTTTATTATCAAGTAAAATTTCAATAGAATAATAAATAGAAATATAGCTGCAAGCAGCAATTACCAGCGTTCAAGTGCTTTAAGGCATTTAAGCACATATACAGATAATTTACCATATAAATGTTATGTTTTGTAACGTTTATGACTGTTAAAGCGCTAGCTGTGGTCCAATCTCCTTAAAACTTTGCATGCTTGCTTAGAATCACGCGCATGTGCTGACCAGGTTGCAATGTTTTGTGAAGTTTTGAGTTTTTCTTTAGGCTTTATAGGATTTTGGGTAAATTCGGACAGGCCCTTTTTCTAAACTACCCCGTTACAGCTTCCCAAAGGGTAAATGCCAACTTTCTTTTTTTTTTTGTTTTTTTTTTGATAAGTATTGACCTAGAGAGTCCAAGTGTTTTTCCAGATTGAGCAAAAACGATTTGAATGACAGCAGTAGTTCTAGAGGTAAAGTTGCCCCCTGGTGGCCGATTTATTTCAAATTTCTTACTGACCTTTGGGGCTGTGATTCAAACAGGCCCACCAAGTTTCGTTCTGACTGGCTTCTGTTAACCTTGTCTAACAGATGCTCAAAATTCATCTGCCAATGGCGGCCATGTTTTTTGGAGATACACAAATGTCCTTAAAGACACTTGTGACACTTTGAACCAAGACCATGCACAGCTATTTTCATGTTGATAGGATAAGTGGTTGCGTAGGTATAGGTACATTTTTCCCTCTTATAGCACCACCAAGTGGCCAAGCTCTGCTTTTTATTTATTTATTTATTTTTATTTTTATTTTTTTTGTTATGCGACCCCAAAATCAATCTCTTACATAAGTGTTCTAAGTCTGGCAAAGATATTTCATTCCATTCAGGAGTTATAGGCATTTTACTAAAAGTGGCCCTGCCCCTTTAGAACGTTTTGGCATCCCTTTGCGATGGTGAGTCGAAAGTTAGACTTTTTTGATAATTATTGATATTCGTTCTCCAGAGAATCTTTCAGTACTGGTTTGCTTCCAATCAGGCGAAAAACCTAGGACTAATTTGCAAAAGTAGGTTTCGCAAAAAATCCAAAATACCCGAAAATTTCGCCAGGATCACGATCGAATCTAAGGTGTGCGCTACGCTATGCACTTGAACCCCAAATTATAGCCAATTAAAGAGAGAGAGCTCCTTGGAAGAGAAGAATGGTGTGAAATCTTAAGTGCACAGTAAACTCTTTCATGTTGTGTGGGAGTGTCTGTCTTTAAAAGTGAGTGTGTGGGCTGCTGTTAGACTCACAAGCCACTGATGACAGCAGACTCTTCTTACCTTCACTGGCATTGCTTTGCACAATACTGACTCAGAATGAGGACATTCACCACATCAGCCTTCATGCTTCTGATCTGCATAGCTGCGCTGCTGTCCACAACGGACAGTCTAACATTCATTTTACATGCTTTCTAATTATTTATTTTTTGGTGAATCTTTTATGCTAATCTTACAGGAACTCTCTTTCTGTCACTGCAGGTAAACATATGAATCTACTCTGTAGGTGTTATAAAATGCATTCAGAGCCACCAATTCCTGCTGAAAGAATTACCTCACTGAGGATGATTCCTGCTAAAGAACACTGCAGAAATGACCAGATCATGTGAGTTTGAAACTCTCCAAAGCAACAAATACAGACATATAATGTGCACCACCAGTCAAAAAGTGATTTTTTTTTTGTTTCTGCTCCTTCAAAAAAGTTGCCTCCCTCTGGTTAGATGTACATCTTCTTTTCTTAGTAATCATCATCCCAGGTTTATTAAGTTAACTAAAACTAAAATCATTTTTAAAAATCATTTTTAAGCCTAAACGTATGTAATTTTCAGTCATTTTTGCTTATAAGTATGGTTGAATTGGATCATAGAAGCAAAAGAACAGTATTAATTTATTCAAAATAGAAATCTTTTTTAACAATGTAAGTCTTTACTATCACTTTTCATCAGTTTAATACATTCTTGTCTGAATAAAATAATTTATTTCTTTCAAACTAAGAAAGAGAAAAAATGTACTGACTCCAGACTTTGAACGGTAGTGTATATTGTTACAAAAGATTTCAATTTTAAACTAGTATACAGTGGGTACGGAAAGTATTCAGACCCCCTTAAATTTTTCACTCTTTGTTATATTGCAGCCATTTGCTAAAATCATTTAAGTTCATTTTTTTTCCTCATTAATGTACACACAGCACCCCATATTGACAGAATTGTTGACTTTTTTGCAGATTTATTAAAAAAGAAAAACTGAAATATCACATGGTCCTAAGTATTCAGACCCTTTGCTCAGTTTTTAGTAGAAGCACCCTTTTGATCTAATACAGCCATGAGTCTTTTTGGGAAAGATGCAACAAGTTTTTCACACCTGGATTTGGGGATCCTCTGCCATTCCTCCTTGCAGATCCTCTCCAGTTTTGTCAGGTTGGATGGTAAACGTTGGTGGACAGCCATTTTTAGGTCTCTCCAGAGATGCTCAATTGGGTTTAAGTCAGGGCTCCGGCTGGGCCATTCAAGAACAGTCACGGAGTTGTTGTGAAGCCACTCCTTCGTTATTTTAGCTGTGTGCTTAGGGTCATTGTCTTGTTGGAAGGTAAACCTTCGGCCCAGTCTGAGGTCCTGAGCACTCTGGAGAAGGTTTTAGTCCAGGATATCCCTGTACTTGGCCGCATTCATCTTTCCCTCGATTACAACCAGTCGTCCTGTCCCTGCAGCTGAAAAACACCCCCACAGCATGATGCTGCCACCACCATGCTTCACTGTTGGGACTGTATTGGACAGGTGATGAGCAGTGCCTGGTTTTCTCCACACATACCGCTTCCCACATCCCAAGTTCCAAATAAAATATTAAGCTGCACAACTGTTTTGAATATTGATAATAAATCATCGTATTAGAATGCTCTCTGAAGGATCATGTGACTTTGAAGACTGGAGTAATGACGCTGAAAATTCAGCTTTGCATCACAGAAATACTGGGGTAAGCTGTAACAGTCAGACAAAAGAAGCAAAACCAGCAGCCACCTCATAAAGTTTGTTTCAAAAACAGGTTTATTGAAACAATCTAAAAGAACAATACAAAACAATGTTGCACTTTCTACAAATGACCACAGCTCCAATCTACTTTCTGTTCAATGCAGGTGTGTGTGTATGTGTGTGTACCTGGTATTTATCACATTATGGGGACCAAATGTCCCCACAAGGATTGTAATACCAGTAAATTTTGAGCTTGTGGGGACATTTGTGAGGAAACAGGCTTATAAATAATGCAGAATGAGTTTTTTTGAGAAAGTTAAAGTGTGCGCAGTCTCCTGTGAGGGCTAGGTTAACACTGTAAAAAGAAAAAAAAAAAAAAAAAATCTGTAAAAAGTACTGGCAGCTCATTACCTGGACTTTGTACCGTAATTAAAAAACAAAAAATTTCTGTTAATGTACAGTCTGCCAACATTAAAAAACAGGACTTTTTAATGGTGCATTTATATCTATAATCTATATAAAGCAAATAAATCCAACACAATATACGAATTGAACATGGTTTATTTTTACTTCATGTATTCTTAAAAGTGCATTCAATGGCTTTTGTTTGCCTTAAATTGGTTAGGACAAAACAATATCATTAATCAAATACTCAGTCAGATCAATTCATTTAACAATGTGTCAAACACCGAAAATTGCTTGTATTGTAAAAGACAGTTTAGCTTTAAACAGCAACAGACAGAATTAAAAAAAGAAAACATGAGCACTCGTACAATACTGGTGTTGCACTAAATAGTGGTCACAAAATTTAAACTTCAAACTGTAAAACAGTCAAGATTCAAAACATTTTTTCTTATAAGAGAAAACAATATTGTTCACACAAAAAAGTGAACCCATAAGACTTTCATTCATCTTTAGAACACAAATAAAAAGTATTTTTAATGAAATCTGGGTACTTTCTGTCCCTCTGTTGATAGTCTACGCAACTACCACTTTCAAAGTCCAGAAAGGTATAAAGACATCAATAAAGTATGTGACTCCAGTGGCTTGACAACAAATTTTTGAAGTGATGCAATTTTTTAGAAGGGATGTATTATTTCCCCTTCATCTGCATGTTTAATCAAAGTGCCATTTTGAGATTTTAAAAAAGCTCAAATATTATGTTCATGCAATATTCTTATGTTCATGCAAGAGTCTTGGAGGAACGCATAGCCACTTGGTTGCCTTCATTTCAACCCTCGTTCAGGATTTCTTCACAGGAAAATTCTAAAAGAAATGGATAGGACAAAAAATTGAATGAAACTGAACTACAGAGTAACATGCAGGTTGGGGTGGAAAATACTTTCCAGTTCAAACTATTGTTTATACATTGCTTAACTTACATTTCCTGTAGGCTCCATTTGCATTTGTCATATGAGCTTGTCAGATCAACTATGTCTTATACACACAAGGATGATAACGTGCAAAAGAAATCAATCCAATCAGATACAAACCCATGATAAGAACGCAGGTGTGTCTGCGATTCACAGTACAGCAGCAATCACATCCTGTCAATAAAAAAGAAAACAAAAGAAACATTATGAATGACTGATGACCCTTTAAAACATGACGCACATTTGACACATGATCTAGATCTAACGTTACTCCCGTCTTTACGGTCGGGCCAGTTAAGACTTTTTTTTTTTTTTTTTACTCATTTTAGATTGTGTTTATGAGGTCACTCGCCAACAACGGTCATTTTGACATAATGTCGTGTGCATCTTTCCATTAGAGTGTGAAAGATAACTTGATGAGCTTAACGTACTGGCACGCTGACCTGAAGCGGCATTCTGGCGTGGCTGTTCCCACAATGCAAAGCGTAATTCAAAAATATGGAAAAACACCTGTAAAAACCAAGTACTGTATTTTAACTGATTTGTTTTTTACAGTGTAGGTGTAGGATGATAGAAAATACGGTTTGTACAGTATAAAAACTATTACGCCTATGGAATGTCCCCATAAAACACGGAAACACAACGTGTGTGTGTATGTGTGTAAATTAGACTACTAGAACAAACTTCATTAACAGTATTTATGCTTACTGAACACTCAACTCAACAGTGCACTGAGGTAAAGTAAATTTTAGATCTAACACAAAACTGTCAAAACAATGTTTTTAACCCTAAAGTGCAGACTTGGTGGATCCAGAAACTGCACAGGGCATATTTTACCTACACTTCCTTTGGCTCTGAGCTGCCAAAAATGCTCCATATAGACAACATGAAAGTTCTCAGTTCTATGTAAGGGAAGGCTAGAATGTGTTACAACTAGGGTTGCAAAAAAGTGGAAAATTTCCAGTAAATTTCGGAAACATTCCAGAATTTCTGAAAACTTTCCAGGATTTTTTGGAATCTTCCAGGGATTTTTGGAAAGTTTCCGGAAATATACAACCCTAAATAGCAACCCTAGGTACAACTTACCCCACCCCTGTCATCCAATGTTTAGTTAGCTGTATTAGCATTATGGTTTGAAATTAAAAATGCATAACATTTTGGCTGAGAATCTACAATTTATTCTAATGTAAGTTATATGATTTTATCTGCAACATTTTAAATACCAAGTAAAATATAGTTTTGGTCAAATAAATTGTATTTTTACATGAAAGTAATTTTTTTTTCTTCATAAAATCCTCATATACCTACACTGTAAAAGAAAACAAAAAAAAACTATTTGTTGAGTCAACTTAAAAAAAATTGTTACCCCGCTGCCTTAAATTTTTAAGTTCAGTCAACTCATTAAAAGTTTAGTCAAGTTGATGTTAAAGTTGTACTAAGTGACAACTCAGATATTTGAGTTGATTTAATTTCAAATTTTAAGGCAGCTGGGTAACAAACCCAGCTTTTATGGTTTTAGGGTTTAACAAACCAAATTTTTAGAAATTTTTTGGTCTACTCAAGCTGTCACTTAATACAGCTTAAAATTTCAAGTTGACGTATTTTAAGTTGACTCAACAAATTGTATAGTTTTTGTTGTTGTTTTTACATTGTATTTACAGCCTTGACAACCATTCATATAAGATCAGTGTGGAGGTGGGTAATGGTCTCCCCATGTTACAACAATACCCGGTCTCCCCTACTTATTCTTCTGTTATTTTTGGGACCTACTGGGACAGTTATAAAGATTTATAGTCGATTGTGATAAACAAGTGGGCGACCATTGATTTAATGCATCTTGCTGAATAAAACTATTCTTTTTGTTGTTGTTTTGACACTGTAAAACCAATACCTGACCAATATGGGGTTTCACTGGAGATTGTGCTGCTTGCTCAATACATGGCTTCAAAGCTTCAGGGCCTCTACCAATACCCATACTTGCAGTTTTTGCACTTAACTACGTGTCTAATAACAGGATGTATTTCCTGTATTTGGCCCAAGTGTTTAAGACCGCAAGGCTATGTCGAACTTTTGATTAACCAATGGGGCATACTTGTAAAAATAATTTTTTGTATAAATTACTTGTAAAAATACATTTTTGCAGTGCTTTATTTACTCATTTTGTACATTTGATACTTCACACTTTAAAATAAACGTATACATTTTTGTTCAGTAGCCTAGAAATGATCATTTAATTGTGGTGCTTCTGATTAAAAGATAAAAAGCAGCTGTAAATGTTTTATAAAATAGGGATGCACCGATACCAACACTAGTGTAACAGATTAATTTCTGAGTTGAATTTAAAGGGGACATCGGTTGCTCATTTTCCACAAGTTGGTATGATCCTTTAGGGTCTTCATGAAATGAAGTCTGCAACAAACTTTGGTTAAAATTCCTCAGTGGTCACATAAAAAATAACAGCTCTGTTCATGACCTGTTTCAGTGCTTGTCTCTTTAAATGATAATGAGCTACTGCTCACCCTCTCTTTTTTTGTGTATTTGGTGGCGCATTACCATGAAAAACAAAACTAACCCACTGTGTCTTCAGTGGTGAAATATTACACGATACATACAGTGCTGGCCTGTCCAACAGGCAATACAGGCGGTCGCCTAGGACCCCGCCTTAAGGGGACGGCCCCTTTTTGTATTTTTAGGGGCGTTCGATTTAAAGCGGCACTGCGCAGTTTTTAAAATCAAAGTTCCACAAGAACTATAGAGCGCAGACAGCTCTGCATGCTTTCTAATCGCTCTTGCGGTACTTTAATGTCATCCACCGATCAGTGTGCGCAGTGCAACTTAAAGCCACACGCACCTTACATAACTAAGGTAAAGCACACCAGTGCTGTACAGTGCGGCATATGTGTCGAATGTATATAAAAAAAAAAAATAAGTCTGCGCGTTCAAATTTACCTCAGTAGAACGTGTGCATGAGTTTGAGTCTGTTTACAAACCTGTTGTCTATTGAGAACATTTTAATGAGATGATTTTGCTCCAAATTCATTTAATAACATCAGTCGAGTTTTTGAAATAACTTCCTTTTTTGATCTGATGTGGTTTAACATCACAGAATGAGACAAAATCATTATTTTATACAGTATTTTTATAAAGTGATAAAGGCTGTTGATTAGCATTGTATTGCATCTATAGTTTATTCATATAAAAATGCCCGATATTGCTCGAAGAGCAGAGATAAACCATTTGGTTGCAATCATACAGATATGTCTCCATGTTTCTTGTTAAAACGTCTCTATCTGAGTTTTATTCAGCTACACAAAAGCGTATACCTTTGTCCATATTAGGGATTTCCCTATGAATTAAACATTATATGCATTATATATTAACACCTTATTTGGGGTAAAAATAGGAATAATAATACTTTTTTTTCTCCAGTGTAGTAAAGTTTTTTTTTCCTCTCTCTCTCAGTGAATGCATTAGATTTTCTGACCAAAAACAAAAAAAAAAAAGATTTTTAGTTATAATTAATTTTATAATAAATTCTTATAACTTTCTTAACATTTATAGTTAGTCTCCTCCATGTTAACAGATCATGCTGCAGTTTTCTGTAAAATATATTGATAATCATTAACAATAATTATTGTTTTGTTTAATGTTTTTATTTAGTAATAACAATAATCAGAATTAGTCATATTGATAAAAACAACATTTTGGCCAAATTGTGCAGCCCTACAAACAGGCACAACAAACTCAGTGTTTGTCTATTTTTGAATTATTTGAAATGAAACAATGATAGAGAGGTTAAAGTGAAGTTGTGGTAGAAATGGAACCCAAACAAAATCTTTCCGGAGCTGGAAAACAGGATTTTTTGACTGTTATATACATAATATTCATTGCTGTATACAGCAACATGTATACCTATAGTACTTATTTTGTTTTTGTTTTGTTTTTTGTTTGTTTTGTTTTACATGCAATGATGCCCATGATCACAGATAGACTTGTCATATAAGGAAAAACTGAGCCACATTTAGCATGTTACGTTAAATAATTACAGACCCGGATCCAATGTAATGAAATAGTTTTATTTTTTATTTTATATATATATATATTTTTTTTTTTATGTGATCATCAATCAGTCCTTAAAAACTAGCAGAATAGTCTGCATTTCTTATCATTTATGAATATTAAGGCCTATGTTTATTTTGTTTATGCTCTGTTTATTTTTGTGTATACTTAGTTTATATTTTATTTATTTGTGTTTTATGTGTATCTATTTACTCAATCTCACTTGCACTCCTATTTTTTTATCTTATTTGTTTAAATATTTTTTACATATGTTTGTTGAATGTGTTACAATTAATACACATTTACGCTTAAATATTGAAATAGTCATTTTATGTGCTTTCTCTTCACTCGTCAAATTTCTATGACAGTTTTTTATACTAGTGGGGCATATTTTCTTTATTTTCCTATCTCCTATTATCTTGCCTTGGGCCCCACAAACATACAGGCCAACACTGGATATATATTATTATATATCGTGTGTTTATTAGTCAAGTTGAATCAATGAAAGCAGTTAAATCTTCTGTGTATTCAGCTACAGTGGGTGTCTTCTATGGGCGTATTTCGAGTTTCCACGCAAGAGTGCCCTCTGGCCTTCGGATGGAGATTTACTGCTGATCACAGAACTGTACTTCACTGAAAGATACGCATGACAATCGCAGCTTTTGATTAATCGCGATTGCGATTTTATTTCGATTTATCGTGCAGCCCTATTGTACATTATTGTTGCTCCTCTCTGCCCCGCCTTTCTGAAAGCTTTACAAAGCTCATCGATTCGGCTCGATTTTTGAAATATGTAGCCGGATATACGACTACTAATCAGGGAAAATTCGTCTCTTTCGTAGTCTGAATTGTCATGTACAGACTTTGTCAAATAATAATTACCGTACGCTTTTCTCGGTGCCAGAGTCAGACTCTCCAACATCTCTTCATCCCATTCACTATCAGGGGTTTTAGGAGAGTATAATCAGAATCAGAATCAGAATCAGAAAGAGCTTTATTGCCAAGTGTGTTCACACACGAGGAATTGGTCTTGGTGTTAGGAGCTTCCAGTACAGAAAATACAAACATAGTGCAGACATACATAAGTTAAGGTAATAATAAACACTAATATTAAAAAAGAATATACAATAAATTACAATAAATTATAAATAACAGTGGTAATAAAAATATACAGAAAGAAAAAAAAAAAAAAAAAAAAAGGAGATGTCCATAGACAGAACTATGAATGTGCATGTGTGCTATATACAAAAGTTAGTTAAGTAAATACACATGACCAGTACTGAGGTGTGTTAAGTGTGGTTCAGGTGGGATATGGCTTGGGGGAAGAAACTGTTCTTGTGTTTGGCTGTTTTGGTGCATAATGCAGCCATGGCTATGTATTTCGCAACTCTGTGATTTTCTACAGAAATGCTGGTGACTATTTATATGAGCATGCAATGGAATGCATCCGGACATGCGGTCACCAGATGTACCATGGATGTGTTCAAAAATAACCCTGAAATTATCCTCAGGGCTTCATTTATTACCGGTCAGAGTTCAACAACCATCAATCTTCATATTGCCGCACCGGAGATCATTAACAGGTCACGGGTCATCGCTGGAATTTTAATTATGCTAAAACCATGTCATTTCCACATCTGGACATTATTTGAAGGTCATGGGTCATGACCCCTAGGCACTCTCAAGGTCACGAGGGGGAGGGGTAAGGTCAGAGGTTACGCCGGAAGTCATCAATCAAAAATCTTGACACAAGCTGTAGGGTATATACTACTTGTCAGCTCTGCATGGTATATAAGACTCTTTCGCGTGTGTGTGAGACAAAGCGACGGCTTGTCGTGTACCTTCACACTAGAGTTTTTCACACGATTTGTCAGATACAGGTATGCTGCGCATCCATTCAGATGAACTGAAAAATAAAATTACAATAGTATTATAATAAATTACAGTGATGCCACATTTTGTTCGTCGGTGACGGCGTTGTAACAGGAAACAGTAATTCATTTGATTACTTGTTACTGAAAAAAATAACACAGTTAATAACGCCGTTTATTTATAACGCTGTTATTCTCATCACTGGTCAAGATACTTTCCAAAATGGCGATAGACTGACACTAGTTTTTTTTGTTTTTTTTTTTGCACAAAAAGTATTCTTTTAGCTTCATAAAATTACGATTGAACCACTGATGTCACATGGACTATTTTGTCAATGTTTTTGGTACCTTATAGCAAGCCACAGCTTCAGTTTAACAGTGAAAGGACGGTTAGTGTTAGTATCTACAATGTATTCTGTCAAAGTTGGATTTTTTTTTTTTTTGAAGCCATAACAGAGAAAGTGGACTGACTGAAAGTACATCTGCAAATAGGGACAATACTCCAGTCATTCCTCTTGAATTCTGAGTGTTGCTTTCTTGATTAAGAGATTTACATATTTCATTACATTTGTCTAACTCAAAAGTCTACATTTATCTAAAATTAAGCAGGTACGAAAGCTGGTTTAAGCCTTTAAGGGGTGTTTACGTTGACTTTCAGTTGACTTCATAGTAGTTTAGTTAGCCTGTAACCAGCAAGTCTGAGAATATGTATATAAAGCAAGGGATAATCATTGCATTCATATGTGTCATGGCTGGACCAAAACTGAAATGATTTTGATGAACATGATGGGATTTTTTTAACAGGATTTCCAAAAGAAAGACATTGCAGTGCACAACAAAGGGTAAGTAGAGCATGATTAATTTATCCCACTTTCTGACATTTTTGATAAACCTTTAATGCTAACCTTACAGCAGCTCTTCCTCTCTCTCTCTGTCACTGCAGGTAAACCTAAACACCTGAATCTATGCTGCATGTGCCTTCAAGTGCATTCAGAGCCACCAATTCCTGCTGAAACAATACTGTCATTAAGGGTGATTCCAGCTGGACCACACTGCAAAAATGAGGAGATCATGTGAGTGTGAAAATTCCCAAAGCAACACTTCAAATATAGACATGCAGCCTAATGTGCACTACTAGTTAAAAATGTTTTTTTTTTACTGCTTCTTCAAAAAAAAGTTGTCACCCTCTGTCCAGACTGTACAATCATCTTCCTGTCTTAGTAATCATCACCCCAGGTTTAGTATAGTTAACTAAAACCATTTTTTATTGTGATACATTTAATTTCATGAATCGTTGATGCATAGAAAGTTTAAAAGAACAGTATTTATTTGAATTATAAATGCCTTTACTATCACTGTTGATCTATTTAATGCATCCTTACAGCAACTCTTAATGCATCCTTGCTGAATGGCAATATAATTTTTTTTTGCTTGCTTAATAAATTGCTTCAAAGCTCCAGGGCCTCTACCAATACCCACATTTGTGGTTTTTGCACTTAAAAATGTGTCTAATAACAGGATGTATTTTCCTGTGTTAAGTGTTGTAGACCGCAAGTCTGTGTACAACTTTTGATTAACCAATAGGACACACTTGTAACATAGTATTTAGAGCTTTATTTACTAATTTAGTACATTTAATACTTCACAATTCAAAATAAACTTACACGTTTCTGTTCAGTAGTCCCTATGAATGATAGTTGTGGTGCTTCTAATTAAGTGATAAAAAAAGCAGCTGCAAATGTTTTATAAAATACACATATGCATTTTTTTTTGTAACAGTTTACATTTTACAGAAGTTATATGTTAATTAAATTAAGTTAAGTTTTCTTCAACAACTAGACTAGTAAGTGTTAAGCGTAATACGGTACTAATTCATCTTAAAAAAAAAACAAAAACAAAAAAAAACACAGAGCCAATTTTGTGTTTCCTCAAAAAACTAATCTCTGTTCTTTTGACCATTTTAAAAGATTGAAAAAAAAAAAAGATTGGGTGGGGCAAGTTTATCACATTTTCAGTTGAAGTCTAGGGGTTGTGGCATTCTGGTAAATAAATCTACT
This sequence comes from Cirrhinus mrigala, assembly GCA_036247105.1. Taxonomy (NCBI): domain Eukaryota; kingdom Metazoa; phylum Chordata; class Actinopteri; order Cypriniformes; family Cyprinidae; genus Cirrhinus; species Cirrhinus mrigala. The sequence continues at coordinate 46,419,694 of CM070013.1, forward strand.
CCGTTTGCGATATCACAAGTTATTGAAGATCATAAGGTCAGATATGTCATTCTAACAGGAACTTTATTTTCAACCCCCATAATTCTTGCTAACGTCTGTGCTCCTAATTATGATGATGTTACATTTATTACCTAAACTGACCTTTCCTCTCATTCATTAGTCCTGGGTGGAGATTTTAGCTGTGTGATGTGTCTACAACTTGACAGGTCTTCAAAAAAAACATTAGATCTCTTTCAAATTTTGCAGTGATTATTCAATCTTTCCTGCATAACTATGGATTTTATTAAGATGTTTAAATGGATACCACCTTATTGGGACAATAAACCCCTCCCTACACCTATCCCTAACCCTACCCAATAAACACCCAAATATTTTCAAATACTACCTTCATTTTTATTTAAAATTAATGGCTTTCTGATCTGTTATGTGATGGGAAAAAAGAGAAGAACAAATTCAGCAAAAAGGGATTCTAACACCTTATGCTTTACTCTCTGCGTCACTGTTACTAGTGCTTATCAAACATCTTTTGTAATGTTTCCTAGTTCAACCACACATGGTGGGTGTAGTCAGTATAAATATCCTCTGCCAACAAGGCGGGCTATTTGCAATTAGTGTGACTACACACTTCAATAAAGTAGACTTTGACTTTGATCTGTTTCTTACAGTGCTACAATAAAGAATGAACTCATTCAGGTCATCAGCCAGTTGTTGCTTGGCCTCAGTGCTGGGGAATGGGCTCTTGTAGCTGGTGATGGCTTTCAGGCCATTCCACACTGATTTCGAATCATTTCTTGAAAGCTGTTTTTTTTAGCTTTCCCGAGTAGTTTAACTTTGCCACTCTTATCTCCCTATTTAGTGTGTATTTGGCCTGTTTGTACAAGGCTTTGCCCCCACTCCTGTAGGCGTCTTCTTTGGCCTGGCGAAGCAGATTTAAGTTTCTGCCTGTAGGCTGGTAGAAGATGAACTAAACAGTGATCAGAGACAGTTGGTTTTTTTAAGGGTTTTTTTAATGAATCTTTGCAATCGCCTTTCCTAATAATGTGCTAGTTAGCAAGTTTAGCGGCTAAACGCGCTAAATGTGGCGAAAGTAAATAATCTCTCAGAGCAGCAGAGAGAAGAGAGGGGCGGGGCGAGCAGAGCTCATTTGCATTTAAAGCAGCCTCGAGCAGAATGAGATTATTTTTGCAGAGCTGATTTTGGCAAGGTAAAAAGGGTGTTGTTTTACACAACCATTAAGAATTTTTAACCAAAGTATATTAGAGACTTTTCATTAAGACCCTAAAGAATTATATCAACTTGTGGAAAATGGGCATCCGATGACCCCTTTAAAAGGCAACCTAAAGAAAAGAAAACAAATAACATGTTCTGTTGCTCACACTAGCAGTGAAAGAATGTGTTATTTTTTTCTCCAAAGTTCCATTCTTTTGAAGCCATAACAGAGAAAGTTGACTGACTAAAAATACTTCTGCAAATAGGGACAGTACAGTCCCCTCCAGCTATTCCTCTTGTATTCTGCGTGTTACTTTCTTGATTTAGAAATTATGGATATTTCATTACATTTGTTCAACTCAAAAGTCTATATGTGACCCTGGGCCACAAAACCAGTCATAAGGATCTTTTTAAATTGAGATTTATCATTTGAAAGCTTAATAAATAAGCTTTCCATGGATGTATGGTTTGTATGGCCGAGATACAATTATTTGAAAATCTGGATTCTGAGGGTGCAAAAAATCAAAATATTGAGAAAAACACCTTTAGAGTTGTCCAAATGAAGTTCTTAGCCATGCATATTACTAATCTAAATTTAGGTTTTGATATATTTATGGTAGGAAATTTACAAAATATCTTGATGGAACATGATGAGCCCAATGATTTTTGGCATAAAAATAAAAATCGATAATTTTGACCCATACAATGTATTTTTGGCTATTGCTACAAATACTGTTTACTCGTGCTACTAAGTCTGGTTTTGTGGTCAAGGGTCACATATTTATCTAAAAATAATTAGTTAAGAAAGCAGTTAGGTCTCTGGTTTAGACCTTTAAGGGGTGTTTATATTGACTTTCAGTTGACTTCGTAGTTGATTTGTTGGCCTGTATCCAGCAAGTCAGTGAATATGTACATAAAACAAGGGATAATCATTGCATTCATATGCATCATGGCTGGACCAATACTTAATGAATTTCTAATAAATCTAAACTGATTTTGACTAAATTGACAAAGGAAGATAATTTGAAAATATATTTTTATGAAACATGCCCCACCCCATACTATGAAAGTCAATGGGGACCACTGACTGTACCCCTGTGTTTTTCCCTGTTGCCAATCCCTCCTCTGTCCCTCTTTGCAGGTTAATTCGTGATTCCAATAATTTCCAGCCTGTTAGCTCTAACTGGATTCAGAAAGAAGTGGTTCTTTCAACAACTTCCTTCACTAGAGAAACTGAAGAGACATTCTGTGTAAAACAGTAAAACAGCACTGTTCAGAAATGTTGTTGAAGTGAGTGAAAAGCTAGTTGTTAAAACATTTTCACTAGGGAGGTGGATGCCAGTTTATTGTGTGTACCCCTCTTTTCTCCTTTTGTCCCCTCAGGGGGCAGTTTTAGGGTAGTTAACTGTTGTTCATTTCTTTATTTTCTTGCATTTTTCTAATAAAAGTTATTTTTTCTAAACCTTTGAGATCTTGAGGCCTCTACTTCCCTTATGATTTCTTGTGCTTATTAGGGAGTCAACATTCACTTCTGTTTTTTGTTTTGTTTTTTTTCCAGGCACCATAGGAAATAAAAAAAGGTGGTTCTATTTAAAAAAAAAAAAAACACACACACACACACACACAATCCAGAACAAACACACACATGTTGTGTTTCCATGTTTTATGGGTACATCCCATTGGAGTAATGGTTTTTATGCTGTACCAACCGTGTTTTCTATTGCCCTACACCTACAATACACTTAAACCTAGCCCTCACAGGAGACTGTGCACACTTTTACTTTCTCAAAAAAACTCATTCTGCATGATTTATAAGCCTGTTTCCTCATGGGGACCTCACAAATGTCCCCACAAGGTCAAAATTTACTGGTATTACTATCCTTGTGGGGACACTTGTTGGTCCCCATAACATGATAAATACCAGGTACACACAAATATACACACACACAACTGAAGAGATGAGACTATAGAATATCCCCTATGCAGAACACATTCACAAGCACATACAAACACACATGTACACCACAAGAAAAGCATAATAACATGAATGCTGTTAATGATGAGAAATTATCTGTTTTGTTTTCCCTACTTCATTTTATTAAGTATACTTAAGTAAAGTTGAAGTATATTTGTATGTATACGTTATGTAGTAAGTATACAAATATCAGTGTACTAGTAGTATACTATTTCAATAGTCATTGGGACTAAATTGGCCCACTTTCTAGTATATAAAAGTATACTTTTAAGTATACTTCAAGTATAACAGTAGTAAACTTTGAGTACACAACTAAACAAAAACATTTTATTCTAGCTTCATGCGTTCTTTTTAAACACTTGAATGTGGGTGAGTTTCATAAATTTAAAAAATAAAGTAATAAAGAAACAATATTTTGAACAAAATGCTGAAAAAAGACTGAACTGGATTCAGAATGATAATCAAAATGTAGATGGAACTGATCAACACACCAAAGCTTGACAGTCATTATTACCTCCTCATGGATCAACATTTTATTCCATAACGTTCAAACAACACAGTTTTAATGATTTTTTTTTATGTCTGATGATCGTGTTAGATTACATGTGAAGGCATCTGTTGTTTCGGTTTCTTCTTCACTTGTGTTTTGGAAATTCTGTACAGAAGACATGTAATAGCACCCCCTACCTTATAACAATGAAAACATGGATCCTCAGAGTTTAGTATAGTGTATCTTAAATATATTTAGACTTTTTCAAAGTATAAGTAAAGTATACTTAAATGTCATTTTAAGTATATCTCTGAGAAGTACATGAAGTACATCTCTGAGAAGTACTTGCAAAGTAGACTTGAAAGTATGTAAGTAAGTTTAAAAGAAGTACACTTGAATAAACTTCTTTTTCTTAAGGGTTGTGTCTGTTTTTTTTTTTTTTTTTTTTCTCTCAAAGCAGTTAGGATTTTTTTTTTTTTTTTCTTAATGAATGGAAAAAAAAAAAAATCTAATTTAATTTTCAAATTGGAATATGATACTGTAATCCAGTTTATTTTCTTTTCATGGAATCACCATAGAGATCCTATAGGCCTCTCTAGTGGCAGTAATGTCATTTTTTTTCCAGAAGAGGTCAGCAAAAATGTGTGAAATTTGTAAACAAATATGAAAAAAAAAAAAATAAATAAAAATAAATTCCAGCTACACAGACTGTTAACGTACTCTCAGCAGGTACATTTCCCTTCTAAAAATGTCTATAAATTTTAACTTAAATTGTAATTGGCTTCCTATCAATCATGTCGTCTTTCTCTCTCAGACTTTTTTTTTGTTTGTTTGTTTGTTTGTTTTTTGTTTTTGTTTTGTTTTTTTGTGTGTGTGTGTGAGCAACTCTGTTCAGTTGAGGATACTCTTCTCCATGAAGTAAGTAACAGAAATTAAATTTATGATCCATATTGGTAGATTTTTTTTTTTTTTAATTTAATTTAATTTAATTATTGGGTTTATGAATAAACATTTCTTATCACAGCTAAAAATAGTTGTGTTGCTTAATAAAACCGGAAATCGTGATATAGTGTCTGTTTTCAGGATGAACGTATTTATTTGAAATTATACGTTATAAATGTCTTTTTGATCCATTTAATTCATTCATTTTGTGCATTTGATTCATAATGGAATAAAAATATTAATTTCTTATCAAATTAAAATTTAAAGGGGTCATCGGATGCTAAGTTCACTTTTTCATGTTGTTTGAACATTACTGTGTGTTGGCAGTGCATGTACAAATCTACCCTATAATGATAAAAATCCATGCAGTGGTTTTTAATTAATCTGTAAAAATAATATCCCCTTTTTTAAATCGAGCCATTCTCAGATGCCTGTCGGTGTGCCGTCACACCAACAGAGGCCACTCCCACAATAGTTGATTGACATGAGCTCTTACCTCAGACCCGCTGTCACAGTCCAGTAACTTTCCATGTTTTGATGCCAGAGCAGGGATGTAAGTTAGACAAGAATATCTCTGATTGATAGAGGTCATACATAGAGGTCGTCATTTACTCCGGACATCTGAGCCGCTGAAGATGCAGTAGATTACATTTGTTTGTGAATAGAATGCGCCTCCCGATCTACATATATCCGTCTATGTTCGCGCAAATCATTCATGATCCAGCTTCACTTACAGCAGAAGTGTGTATAAGCGTTTTTTATGAATCTTTGCGATCGCCTTTCCTTATAACGTGGTAGTTAGGAAGTTTAGCGGCTAAATGCGGCTAATGTAAACAAGATCCTCTTTCCACCAAGAGAAGAGAGGGGCAGGGTGAGCAGAGCTCATTTACATTTAAAGGAACAATCCCTTAGAATGAGATTTTTGCAGAGCTGATTTTGGCAAGGTAAAAAGGGTGTTGTTTTACAAAACCATTGAGAATTTTTAATCAAAGTATATCAGAGACTTTTCATTAAGACCCTAAAGAATCATATGAACTTATGGAAAATGGGCATCCGATGACCCCTTAAAAAAAAAAAAAAGTTATATGAATGGCATTTTAATAAAAAAAATTATTTAAGTTTAGAGTGGAAAAACTCACAATCTTTAAAATTAAAATCATTCTTCTTTCTTACATGTTGATCTGAGAATATATTCAGAGACTGTTAGGCCCATCATTTTAAACAAACATAAAACACAATGTCATTACCGTCTAAGACAGTATAATATGATAACACATTATACCAACATCTAGGGCTGTGACGGTCGCAATGACAACCGCACCACCGCGGTCGTCGATTGCCACCGGCAGTACTGCACGTGACGTCACACAATCTATAACAAGCATAAAATACAGTGTTTCTGCAACAATTACTCTGCCGTGGCAGTTTTTATTGTCCCCGCGGGCAGCAGCAGCGAGCGCAAGTGTCTTCGCAGCTGCTGGAAGAGATCCGGGTTCAAACGCACACAATAGGCTAAAGCTTGCAAAGCTCCGGAAAAACTAATTACCATTAATGTGTCTGGGAGAAATAAGGAGATACTCACATGAATTATTAATAAACTAGTGTTTTCTGAGCCAGTGTGCAAAGATTTTATTTTAGGCAAGTCGTGATGATTTGAGAAGGCAAAATCGATCAAACAGCTGTGATCAACTCACTGCTTCTGGCCGCTTGGTCGTTATTTTAAAAAAGCAAAAACCTTAATTTAACAAACAAAAAATGTTCCAAACATATTTCTAAATTAACTTTATAAAGAAACGAAAAGAAATATAACTACGTTCCTATTAAAAACAAAACTGAGCTATTTTAATGGATGCAACAGTGTAATGGGAAAGAGAGAAAAGACTCGGGCTCCAGTCGGACTCAGGCCGGTAATTTTGATGAGCCGTTGGACAAGGGTTGGGCGAGGTTGTTACGAATTTATGCAACAAATGTTTGTTTAATATTTGCCGTTCTTATTTTGGCTACTTTCTTATTTAACTGTATAATTTCTTTGATGTTTACTTCAGTGTTTTGTAGGCTTAAATAAACACGCACGTTTGTTAATTTTTGAGCCTTGTTTGTCTATCAACACCGCGCCACCGGCGGTATTTGGTCCATTACCACCGCGGTAGAAAAAAATCTACCACCGTCACAGTCCTACCAACATCTAGTAATCAAAGGCAAAACAAGGCCAGAGTCCCATCTGTATTCCAGGATTTTAGCCTTTTGTTGTCTCCCTTAGAATTTGTCTTGGGCAACTGAGAGAGAGAGCAGGTAAACACACATACCGTCAACCCGCGACATAATTACAAACCACCATACAGTTACACTCAATAATTATACAACACAAAACATATCATATTGCATAACATCTCCAGATGTCATACCTGAGCCATTGCACAATATTGCACTATAAAAGAAGATAAATGCAATTTGTGTTTAAACGCAGATCCAACAAAGTTTAAAAAGGCTTGTTGCCTTATGCTTACAGTCGAATCACAGCCATGCCGATATGGAGTGATAATCACACAGCTTCTCATGTGATATTGATCATTTATTAATCATAAATCATTTTTACATTACTGGGGATTATTGGGGGTCGATATAAAAGTAGCTTATGCATAATATGAAGTATAATACTGCTTTGGCGGTGCAAGAACACCTAGGCGTCTGATGCATGTGCATGTGCAGAGTTCAGTAGGTGAGCGACAGTTTAAAGAGGCATTAAAGCTTTTCAGTGTTCTCTCACGTCAGTTTTGCACCACTTGTACCTACCAGTGTGACCTCCAGAGGGCGAAGTGGTTCAACTAGCTCAAGCAGATCGCATTCCTTATGCGCACATCAATAGCGTGTTTTTTGTCACAACAATTTTTTTGTATAACAATAATTACTGTTTTTGCAGTATTGTAAAGGGTTGGTGTAGGTGTAGACGTTAATGAACACAATCTAATCCGGTCTGAGCTGTATCCCTTTTAGACATCTTTGCCTGACACAAAGAGCAGAGCAGCATTTCCCACCAGTAGTGACATGTCTCATGCCTGTATATGATGCATAACAGGCTTATTGTCCACTTTGTTTTTTAAAGCATTAGTAAGCCATTTTCTGTTAATGTGTGAGACTTCCGGTTTATTAGGCGCTGTACGGGAAATAACGAGAAGAATAAAAAAGTGCAGTAAATGGTAGAACTGTTTGCACTACAACCCAGTGTGTTCATAATTATGATAATACATTAAAGCAATATAAGACACACCAGTTTTCAATATCAAGCAGCAAAATGAGTTGTTTTGCAGACCCATTAAATTTACAAATGGCCATACCCACTCTTATGGGAAAAATAAGGTGAATAGTAAACGCCTAAAACTAAAACCATAAACATTTGTTACTAGAAAAAAAAATTAATTTATATATATACTTAGTAACTAAACTTGAAATAAAAATGTGTTAATTTAGAGAGAGAGAATAAAGATGACAAAAACAAAAAAATAAATATTAATAATAATAAAACTAACATGAAATCAGAATATAATAGTATTTTACTGATACTAAAATAACACTAATGCATATAGAGCCAGTCATCTGGGAATATAATGCATATAATTGATCTTAAATATAATTAAACATAATGCATATATAATCAACTATAATGTTTATGTGATAAATATATATTATAGACAGCAGATGCGAAAGATGGTATTGTACAGTATTTAAAAAGTAAAGTATTTGATTTCAAATGCAGCAATACTCCTGTCATATTCACTATGTCCTGTATAATTAGCAGTTCTTTTTCTTTATTTGAGAATACAAAATTCCCAGAGAATATATGATTGCACGGATTTAGCAGATAACTTCCTTTTTAATAATGTTTTTAATATTTTAATGCCATAATACAATTACAGAACATGATGTAGAAATTATCATGCTGTAGAAATTATCTAAAGAGTAATATATATATATATATATATATATATATTTCAGATCAATTTCAAATATTTTTTTAATTGATTTTCAAATTATTTCAAACATTTTCACACTAACATTTTCGTCCATGTTAGGCTGTTCCTCTCTCTTGCCGAGTAAAAGAACCTTCTTAATTTATTTATTATTCCAGCTTGGAGCATTTTTTTTTCTTTTTCTTTTTTTTTCAAAAAACGCACAGAACAATAAGTGCGTTACACTTCACTGCGTGCGCAGTGGTGTAGTGGTGTCTGGAGAAGTATACTCTTAATTTATTTAAGGTATTGTTTTCGATATAATGTACTGATTAGTAGTACAAATTAGTAATCAACAATTAATCATCATGTTACCACTCTGAGTTACATGCTCTCGCGCATGCAGGCGGCATTTCTGTCACGCAGCAGGACTAAGCGGGCGCGGGTGCAATCATATTTCAAAGGAAGCCGGCGCCACGGTGTTGCTTTTATGGAGTATTTGCATTTATTCACGTGCAACTGGATAAGATACTATGTGGTCGACTGTCATGATTTTGGCTAATGCAAGACACTACTGAATGATGCGCATCAGAGTGGATTTAGAAGTGGGTATACACAAAGCCGAGTGAAGTGGGTACGCCACGTACCTGCATATACTGCACCATCGTGCGTGTTCAATAGGTGCGTCTCTTCTTCAGTAAAATACAAAACATATGCTTAAAACTCCACCTAGTTAATCTTATGAAGCTTAAAGTAGGAATTCACATGAGACAGCTTGGTACCATCCGCCTGCAGTACTAGCGTTAACTTCGCGCCACGCATGTTTTTTTCCCCACCTTATTTCCCCCTCACACTTTTCTCATCCTAATTCTACAAGTTGCAAGTTACAAAACACACGCAAAGTGCTGACCGACACTGATCACTGACGGGTACGGTGTTCTCCGATCGATTCGGGTATTACACACAAATGTTAAACAGACCGGGGGCCCGAGGTAATAGATTGGGACCCGACCCGGACCCGGCTGACCATTTAAAATATAGACCCGAACCCGTACGGGTCCCGGGTCCTACGTGAAGACCTCTAATATGAAGAGTTCAGATGCAAAATCAGCTAAGAGCCATCTCGGTCAAAAATTAGATAATGATACTGAGTGAATGCTCTTGACACATATTATACGTCCATCAAATACTTTTACTTCAAACTCGCTAAATTCCATCCTCAGCCTAATCAGAAGTACCAGTACTTGCATAGAAACCTATACAAAGTAGCCAGAAAAAAATGCAAATTTTAAAGAAATACGTCAGATGGAGTTAGAGGCTTTTGCATCTGAACTCTTTATATATATATATATATATATATATATATATATATATATATATATATATATATATATATATATATATATATATATATATATATATAAATAATTTTTTTTTTCTCCCCAGTCAATGCTAGGTTCATAGGTCCTAATAGTTTACTGTGACTGTAAATGCAAAGAGCACAAAGTTCATATGACTCACTGTTTAGTCTTCTGAAGTACTGTAATAACTGTGGGAGGACCAACCTTAAAGTTGTGGTTCACTGATACCCAGAATGTCAGGTTTTGAACAGCAGGTCATGATTGAATTGTAATTTTTGAGTGAACATTACCTTTATTTCATTGGATGAACTTCCTCCTTATAGTTAATATCTACCATATAGCCAGTGGATCATCTTAAGATTGCCGAGATGGGAAGTAACTAAGTACAAATACTTTGTAACTGTACTTAAGTAGATTTTTCTGGTACCAGTACTTTACTTCACTATTTATTTTTCTGACTAGTTTTTACTTTTACTCCTTACATTTTTACACAAATATCTGTACTTTCTACTTCTTACATTTTCAAACCAGGTTTTTCAAATCAGCATTTGGTGGATCGCCATTCGATAACAAATCTCTAACAAATTATGGATCGGTTAGTCTTAGCTACTGGCAACGTGATTCGGCTCGCGCACGCTCCGTGTCTCCGCCAAACCGTTTCTGTCAGAGTAATCATTGCAAGTGATTTGAGAATGAAGTGGAAGCACCTGGGTGGATCATAGAGGCAAAACTACTGACCTGGGGTGCGTTTCCCAAAAGCATCGGTGGCCAACTATGGTCGCAAGTTCCGTCGTTACCAACATAGTTCAACGATTCGGTGTTTCCCGAAACCATAGTTCAAACGAACATTCGGAAACAGCGTCACAAACTTACGTGGTTGGAACTACAGCTCTCGACCTGTGGTTAGAAGCATAGTTCCTTGTTAGTAAGACATATGGGCTAAACAAATTATACTCTTGGGCACAGTAAGCAAGCTAACATGCATTACAATCTATATCTTTCACTCGATCTAAATATAAATGCATTTTAATCTCTATGTATTTTTAAGCTTCCTCTGCAAGCGACGTTTTTGAATAGTGCGCATGCGTATAAATGCCTACGGGAACCCCGGAGTATGACGTAAGAGGGAACCCGCGATGAATCAAACATAAAATAAAGCGAAATGACATGGAACAAAAAATAGTAAATTAGTCATCAGGTGCCATGTTTAATATAGCTGCATTTTAGAGATCTCTAATAAGTTAAAATAGCATAAATTATTACTCGGTGACGTCATTAACAACGGCCCTACGTTGCTAAACTAATGTGGTTCAAACGACGGAGATGCGACCGTGTTCGGGAAACAGTCGTGACTAGCTTGTTCGTTTCCACATCAATGCATCGTACTATATGGAGGTTAATCAGCGAGTTACGTCGTTGTACGGAAACGCACCCCTGTTCATAACTTCAAGTGCAGGTCAGTTTCATCCGTAAACAGGCTGCTAGTTTAATAGCAGTTTAACTAAGTAAACAAACCCTGGTGAAAAAAACAGCATATGCTGGTAGGTATGTTTTGATGCTGGTTTGTGCTGGTCTTAGCTGGTCATGTTGCTGGTCAAGGACCAGCATAAACCAGCAAAGTACCATCTTAAACCAGCATCAAAACATACCTGCCAGCATATGCTGTTTTTTTTCACCAGGAAGACAAAACTACAGCTACTTTAAACGAAAGTAAACTAAATTAGGCCTACTATCATCACTCCAAATACTGTATGCTAAACGACATCATTATTATCTATTGTAAAGTTACAGTAGTAATTTAGCAAACAAATGTTATAAAATCGTTTTGTAATACGTTCAGAGGGAGCTAGGGCAGATAACAACACAACCCTTACGAAAATGAAAACCAAAATCCATGGTTACTATAGTTAAACCATGGTAACCACAAATGAACCTAGGTTTTGCTACACTAACCATAGTCTAACCATGAGATGTGTCTATGGTTGTAGTTAAATTAAAGCAGATTGTAATCAAGCCACCAAAAAAAAAGAAAAAAAACATGGTTACGTTACTTTTACTGTAATAAACCATGGTTAATTTTTAATTTTGGAATAACATATTCAGTATTAGGATTTTTCTGTAAAGATATTTGTCATGATGTAATCATTATTGTACTAATCTTGACATTTAGGCCATTTAGAAAATATAGTTTTGCTAAATCTATAGTGTTTAAGCCATTTTAAGATAAAACAATACCTGGTCATGATGTGATACTTTAAATTGAACTTTAAAGTAAATTGTAAACTTTAAAAAACTGCAAATAGAATATAATGAGGTGGTTGTTTTGCAACAAGTTAGAGACAGTTCTGCTAACAGTAAATGGCTGATGGGAAAAATGACAGGTACAAGAAAATTAGTGAAAAAAGCAAACACGCACAAAGTGAGATGCAGAGAGATATCATGAAAAATGAAGAGACTGAAAAGGAAAATGGAAGTGAATGTGCAAGAGAGAGCCTTTTTCTTATTTTGCACGGCCCCAGCCTAAGGTTTTAAACATTTATTTACGTGATAGCCAAACAAAAAATAGGGTTGCCCATGGTTTCAGAATTTTGTTGTGGGTGTATGGGATGGCCTGGATTCCAGTCTGGACCTGTTCTACATGGTGGTTGTTTAGCCTTGATACATTCATTAGCTAAAAATTTTAAATGTAAGTTATTTTGTATTAATGTGTCAATATGATGTGAGGTCCAGTTACCAGTGTGACACTAAAACAGGTAGTAGTAATGGGTACTTTTTACTTAAGTAGATGTCTGAGCCCATACTTCTTTAACTTAAGTAAAAAAGTGTAGTCAGTACTTCTGCTTTTACCAGAGTATTTTTTAACATGAGTATCTGTACTTGAGTGAAGGATGTGTGTACTTTTGCCATCTCTGTCAGATTGACTCATTAGTTGTTCAGTTTGCAGAATAATCCATTAATTGCTACTGATAACCCTCTTTATACCTTTCTCAGTCACCGTCTACGATAATGGGAAGTACTTTGCTGTGAACGCCAGCTACTCTGCCAATTCTTAGATATTTTGAGTTCCTGTGACTTTTTTTAGTTTTTGAGTTAATAAAACATTTATTTTAATTAATCTGAACTACTTGTTGATGAATGAGGCACCACTTAAATGTATAATTTTACTCTTCTACTTTTTTAAAATTGTTTCAACATTAGTGCGAACCACTGATGTGAGTTTTGAGTTTATCAGGATTGATGGAATATATTACTCGACGAAATTTCAAAGCAGCAGGTGGCGGTAACGAGCTTCACGCTCTGGTTTATGAAGGTATTTTTGGTGCAAAACAACCGAGCGTCTGTGACGGCAGAATTTGTAGTTGTAGAGAAAAGCCACACATGTGTAATAGTAAATTTGGAGTCACAGACAAAAGTTGCAAACTTGTAAAATGTTTTCTCTCCCACAAACACAAAACAACAGTTACACCTTCTCGAATCCTTCATTGCAGGTACACAAATCCTATCCTACGAATCACAAATCAAGAAACTCGTACGTTTGCATGTTTTGCTACTATTGCTGCAGTGAATATGGTGCAAAACACATTCACACACCTGCATTAAAAATGTGAAGTCACGGACGAATTTTGTACATCTGCAAATCAGTATGTGAATTCTTGTAATGCGATTTGCACACTTGTAGAATGTTTTCTTACATACATATTTTTTTTTTCTTGGATGCTTTTTGTAGCACAAACACAATTGCGTAACGACAACGGCGCGAATCTGCTGCCACGAGTCTCAAATGCTGCTTTTCTCTTGCAATTTACAAGTTTCGCGTTTGAAATATGGAGTAAAAGTGATTTGTGCATCTGTAGAGGCAACGGCGGGCACTCTTCGGAGATTAGAGAAGTTTGGCCAATCAGAAAAGCTACACTGTATCCGGTTTTTTATATTCTTTATAGTTCTTCGGTTTTGTTATGACCAAGTTTGTGGATCTTATAGGCTGCAACATTGGGGTGTATTTTGGAGCCATCGTGACGGTGATTGCATCAGGTGGTAAGTTAATTTCTAACGTCAGTTATCCGAATCAATCAGGGAAGTATAACAATTCTACACCGCCTTTTTATTGCAGGTTATGTCAGACGTTCCATAACAGCGAACAATTTGTAGTCTATTGGTCATGTCATCTGCAACAGAGGTGTATTGGAGTGATTGCATTAATAGTGGTGGTAACAACAGGTGAGTAGCTGCCATCAACTACTATATTAACCAAATTAGCCACTGGCTACTGCTCTCCACTAACCCACAGGTTGTGGAGAAACAGACTTGGCTAACAAATATCATGAATGTTGTTTATTTTAAGTTTTGTTATTGCACGGTAGTTTTTTTTTTTTTTTTTCCGATCATAAAGTATAATAACACTAACAGGATGTTGTGACTCTGTTACAGGAGATTTCTCCAAGCAAAAACACATGCTGACTATGAGGGGCAGAATCATAACATGGCTAGCTGTCAATTTTATTGAAATTAGGTAACTCAAAATACATTTGCTTTTACATTTATATTTACATTCATGCATTTGCCTGCATTAGGTACACATTTTATTGAGTTAAATGACTCAAACAGTATTTTCAAGTACTTCTTTTGTTTTTATTTATGGTCTGGATCATGTCATCTGCAATACATTCCAGTTGGAGCATTTTCTTGTGATGGCCATTGTAACGGTGATATATAGGATTTGTGTACCTGCAGTGAAGGATTCGAGAAGGTGTAACTGTTGTGTTGTGTTTGTTGGAGAGAAAACATTTTTTACAAGTTTGCAACTTTTGTCTGTGACTCCAAATTTACTATTACACATGTGTGGCTTTTCTCTACAACTACAAATTCTGCCATCACAGACGCTCAGTTGTTTTGCACCAAAAATACCTTCATACTGGTTTACCAAACAGGCGCCCAAACTAAACAGAAGGAGCCCCCTCGTGGTGAAGGCGGCGGCGGGAATTGACACTGAGGAAAACGCTGACTGAATCTGCAGAAAGTTGGATCTGTGCTCTTAAATTTTTCAACGATAATCATCACGGGTCTCAAAGTAAGTGTTTAATATGTAATTTAAATGTGTTTCAAGAGGGCTTTTGAAATAAAATGTGGCCGTTTTTTATGGAGTATGTGTAGACATGCTATGGTATATTGTAAACACGGTTATATTCGGTGCAAGGAGGAATACTGCTAAGAAATTGTATGCCGTTTTAAAGGGGAAATATTAAACTTACATGGCAGCGGTTGTACATCTATTAATGTGCTAACGAATAAAATTAAATACCATATAGTCGCCCGAAGGTCGAGTTATAAGTGTATGAGAGCGCAAAACCGCGGTCAAGTGAGCCGCCATCTGCGAACACCCGGTCAAGCCAGCCGCCATCTGGATCCCGCTGCACGTCTATTAGTGGAATTACGGTACTGAGACACGAAGCGCCCAAAAAGCTGACGAACATCTATATTTCAGCGGTTAAAAATTAAATGTGCCCGAAAACAGGGAAAAAGTATTTACAGAACTTATTTTTATTGTACATTATAGAAGATACAATTATATTACATTCAAATATATTATACTGTGGACTCTTCTGGAAGAATAAAGTATTTTAAAATACATTCTAACACTGAATATTTGCTCCTTTTTTTTACATGCATTATTAAAATTTCTTCAGTTACCATGAACATTTCAATAAATTCTTTTTCTGAACAACCATGTCTCTATCTGTGTTCACAAGGTTTTAGTGTAGAATTTTACAGAAAATTAATGGCAGTCTGTCACAATGCGATATATAGTAGTCAACATTTGAAGTGGATCAAAACCTTTTATCAAAGTTGTCCTAAAACCAAAACAATACCTGTTTTTGTCTTAGGACAACTTTGATTAACTTTTTTGATCCATTTCAAATGTTGACTACTGTATATAGCACTGATCAGTTCTTCACATTTATACATGCATTATTCAAATTTCTTCAGACTTTACAAGACTTTGTTTTTTCAAGTTTCACAAGGTTTGAGTGTAGAATTGTAGAGAAAATGAATGGCAAAGTCTGACACAATGCATTTTATAGCATATATATTCTTATATATATAAAAAAGAATCTTCAGAGTTAACAGGAAAATTTCTCTCAGGAAAATTTGACTCTGTCTAGTTCACCTTTCAGGAGTTTTTAGCCTTATTCAAATTCCTTCACAGGTTACAGCAAGATTTCTATTCATACTTCTTCAGAATGCCCATGACTCTCTCTTTGTCAAGTTTCACAAGATTTTAGTCAAGATTTCTACAGAAGATTAATGGCAAAGTCCATCACATTGCACTGACCATTCTTTCACAATTAAACAGGCATTATTCATCGAAAATTGTTAATGGCATTATTCATGAATAGAAATCTTGCTGTAAACTGTGAAGGAATTTGAATAATGCCTGTTTAAATGTCAATTTAAATGTCAATTGGTTTCTGGGTGTTTAAGTTTAATGTACAATTATCATGTACAGTTGTGCTCATAAGTTTACATATCCCCTTGCAGAATATGCAAAATGATATAGTTTTATAAAATGTTATGAAAATAATAGGGATCATGAAAATTCCATGTTATTTTTTTATTTAGTACTGACCTGAATAAGCTATTTCACAAGAAGATGTTTATTTAAACTCCACAGAACCAAATAAAGAATGAATTTATAAAAATGCCTCTATTGAAGCCGAAGTCTGTACTTATTTTCAGTAATAATGCTGAAGTTTCAGCTTTGCTTCACAGCAATAAATTTCATTTTAAAATGTCTTTTACAAACAGTTTGAACAGTTATTTTAAAACTCTTTGACACTATTAGTGTTTTTACTGTATTTTCAAGCAAATGCAGCCTTGGTGAGCTGAAGAATCATCTTTGTGAACATTTGCAAATTGTAATGTTTACAAACTAGACAAGTACTGTATGTCATTATGTGAGTAATGTAGTAAATAATGTTTAGACCAATTGCTTTGTTTCAGAAGACCTTACTACATCGCCAAGCACCAGTGGACCACCAAGGGTGTTAGTGACCAAGAGATCATGGGTCTTTAGTGTTCTACTAAAGAAAGTATGTTTGTACAGTTGTGCTCATAAGTTTACATACCCCTTGCAGAATATGCAAAATGTTAGTTTTATAAAAGCTATTTCACAAGAAGATGTTTATTTAAACTCCGCAGGACCAAATAATGACTGAATTAAAAAAATTACTCCATTCAAATGTTTACATATGCTTGTATCTTAATACTGTGTGTTGTTTCCTGGATGATCCATGACTGCTTTTATGTTTTGTAACAGTTGTTTATGAGTCCTTTGTTTGTCCTGAGCGGTTCAGCTGCCTGCTCTTCTTAAGAAAAATCCTCCAGCGCCTGCACAATATTTGGTTTTCCAGCAGCATCTGCATATTTTAACCCTTTTCAAAAGTGAATGAATGATTTTGAGATCCATCTTTTCCCACTGAGGACAACTGAGGAACTCATACATAACTATTACAAAAGATGAGAACATTCACTGATGCTCAAGAAAGCAACACAATGCAATAAGAACCATTTGAATTGGATGATCAGGGTAAATTATACTTACATTGTCTTCTGGGAGAAATGTAAATATTTATGTACCTTCTGAAGTGCAATACTAAATGGAAAAAAAAAATCTGCAAACACATTCAAAGCATTCCTGTTCAAAAGTTTACACCCCCTGGCTCTTAATGCATTGTGTTGCCTTCTTAAGTATCAGTAAATGTTTTCACCTTTTGTAATAGTTATGTATGAGTCCCTTAATTGTTCTCATTGTAAATAGATGGATCTCAAAATCATAGTCACATTTGGAAAGTGTTCAAATATGTAGAAGATGCTGGAAAACCAAATAATGTGCTGAAGGATTTTTCTGAAGAACAGCAGGCAGATTCAGAACTATTCAGGACATTAACTCACGAGCAACTATTGCAAAAGATAAAAACAGTCGTGAATCATCCAGGAGACGACACGTAGTGTTAAGATTCAAGGGTGTGTAAACTTTTGAACGGGGTCATTTAAATTAGATATTATTTTTTCTTGTGGAGTATATAAACCTATGTAGTGTTAAATTGTTTATTCAGGACAGTACTAAATAAAATAGCATACAGTTTTCATAATCCCTCTTATTTTGTTAAAATCAGCATTTAGCATATTCTGCAAGGGGTATGTAAATTTATGAGCACAAGTATACATGACAATTTCACCAGCATTCAGTATGGGATTTGTCAAAGTGTTATCATTACATTTGTACTACTTAAACTTTTCAACCCAGCACATGTTCAGATTTGTGATCATGTGTTAAAAGTATCTAATTCCTTACCTTGCTTTCTGGCCTAAACAAATTTAACATGACAACTGTACTAAAAGGGGATTAGTTCACTTCCAGAATCACAATTTCCTAATAAATTACTCACCCCTATGTCATTCAGTATGTTCATGTCTTTCTTTCTTCATTCAAAAAGAAATTAATGTTTTTGAGGAAAACATTCCAGGATTTTTCTCCATACAGTGGATTTCAATGGTGGTCAGCGGACTGAGATTAAAAATGCAGTTTAAATGGGTCTTATTCCTCATATAAAAAAATCATATTCTTTTGAACCACAAGTGCTCATTTTGCTCGCATGCATTACTTAATCATGTTGGAAACGTCATGTGCAGTTTGTTCTTTGTCAGAGCACTTGGGTTCAAGAAGGTATAGGGCGAAAAACTCATTTCGTTTTCTCCTCCAACTTCACAATCGTCCGACATCGTTTAAATTTCTTTGCACATTCGCTTTGTAAACACTGGGTGGGAACTTTTGCCTACATCACACGTGCGTGATTACACAAGTTGGGTCGAGCTAGTGCAAAACAAGGTGTGGTTAAAGTATATACATATTTATTTATGTTTTTTAGAAAATGACTGATAGTTTCGCTAGATAAGACCCTTATTCCTCAGCTGGGATTGTGTATAGAGACCTTTGAAGCTGCACTGAAAGTGCAGTTTGGACCTTCTACCCATTGGCCACCACTGAAGTCCACTATATGGAGAAAAATCCTGGAATGTTTTTCCTCAAAAACCTTAATTTCTTTTTGACTGAGGAAAGAGGACATTAACTTCTTGAATGACATGGGCGTGAGTAAATTCAGGATTTTTTATTTTTATTTTTATAAAGCGAACTACTCTTTTAACAGTGAAATATCTTTTATTTCATAAATCTTCAAATTCTTCAATCTTCAAATGATTAGCATATATTTACCTTTCTGCTGAACCAACAGTATGTAATTGAACAGAAGTTAATCATAAAAATGGGTTTAAAAAAATTTACTTGATTGACTTGAGCCAGCTCTTATCACATTATAGTCCCTCACGTCCGCTGCCTTCTCAAAACTCTGGCAATTTGATAATACCTAGAATATCAAAATCAACTGCGGGCGGCAGATCATTTTCTTATTTAGCTCCCAAACTCTGAAACAATCTACCTAACACTGTTTGGGAGGCAGACACACTCTGTCAGTTTAAATCTAGATTAAAGACCCATCTCTTTAACCTGGTCTACACATAACACATTAACACATTTCTATAATTCAGATCCGTTAAAGGATTGTTAGGCTGCATTAATTAGATCAACCAGAACTGGGAACAATTCCCATAACACCTGATGTACTCGTTGCATCGTAAGAAGAATGGCATCTACGCTAATATCCTGTTTCTTTCTTATTCCGAGGTCACCGTAGCCACCAGATAGGTCCTTGAAAGTGCTTGAAATAAATTTGAAATAAATTTTGTTTAGTAGAATGGTGCTATTTCAAAAAAAAATTGTGAATGAAACGGCGTTAATGATTGGGGTGGAGATGGGGTAATGCGAGAAAAAATCTTGGCATGCGAGCTGATGCGCACATTGTGCAGCCTTGCATAAACCTATGGAGAAGCAGTGCATTTGTGATTGAAAACTATGCAACTATGAAAAAATATTTAAGAGCATCAGGGCAAATTACCCTATCAGCATATCTGTGCTTGCGCTGAGGGGAGTTCAGTCTGACTGAATTAATTCCGACTGATGAATCTGAATGTAGTGTTTACATGAATGCTAAATAAGGTGATTGGGTTGAAGTGCACGTCCCAGAAACGCAGACCCATTTCTGGATAAATATTACATATAAACTGCTGTGTCGTGCTGCTTATATTTTGTTAACAAAATTTTTTTCAAACAAATAACAGCTGAGCTGCTGCACATGTCCATTCAAACAGCGTTGTTTTGTTTGTGCATGAATGGATGTTTTTAAACGAATCTGATTCAAATTTCCCATTCATAAAGACGGTCACTTGCTTTGTTCCTGAATGAATCGGCCGTTCGAACGAATCAATTCAATGAACGATTCAGTGATAAAATCAGTGACTTGCCGCCACGTACTGGCAGTTTTACTTCCATTTTAAAGTATCTTTTCTGTTATATAAATCATTTAATATTTCTATATTCAAAATTTTATATATATAACATTAACTTCAACATGAAGTTATGAATTTCATTGCACTCATGCGACCCCTGAGCCTGGTTAAACCATCTGAAAATACACCTTCAAGCCACTTTTGTGTTCTTCTGTGCCGCCTCCGTAGTACAAATTTTATACTGATTTCGTTTGATTGGTAACTTATTCTTATTCGACTTGTTTTTATTCCGTTGTTTTAATTAGTAATTTTAAAAAAGCTTTTAAATATATTTTTTTGAATTTAACAAAAGGTCACATACTTTTAATAAAGTTAGAAAAATGCCATTACAAAGGTAAAAACAAAATTTCCTGTGAATCACTTCAAGGAGTCAAATATCGTCTTGTAATGGGAAGGCTAATATTTGATCAGATTTTGATTATTGATTAGAAGGTGCTCCTGAAATTTTTGACTGTGCTCCTAATTCTAAAAAATTTGTTTTAATCTTTTTTTTTATTTTTATTATTATTAATTTAAAAATTTAGAAATTCTTTCAAATTTAAATCTTTTACAAGAAGTACAGCAAAAAACAGTGTGATGCAAGAATATACATATTTATCAATATTTGAGAAATTCAAAATATGAAACCTACACATTCAAAACTTTGTTACTCTGAAATTTTTAAGTGCAAGTGAAATGTTAAGTACTGTAAGAGGTCTTTTATGATGCTACATATGCTGGCGTGTGAATTTGATAGGTGCTTGATATAAAATAAATGGTGCTTTAAAAAGTCCTTGAAAGTCCTTGAATTTGGTGTTCATGAAAGAGTGGGAACTCTACAGTGTGTAGAAATTCATTTTCCACAATAAACAATATGTTGTTGTATTTTAAATATGCATTTTCACTGTGTTAAATGGAAGAGGTTTAGAAAATTCTGTTCAATAAAAGTGTTACTTAAGTTTTTGAGTTACTTGTACTCAATGTTTTTAAGGCAATCGGTTGCCACAAAATGTTTAAGTTTTGAGCCACATGATTTTGAGTATTGTGTAAAGTATTTGAGTTTACTGCTACTAAGTAATATTGAGTTAAGTAATACTCATATTTTTTTTTGAGTTTGTATAACTTATAAAAATTAAGTATTGCTAACTTAATACAATGGCACAAATTATTAAAAACTCATAATAATAAGTCATAATAACTTAAAATATTTGAGTAGATCTAATGAAAGAAAATTAAATTAAACTATAATCAAAAACTACAAGTAGTATGTAAGTGAAATTTTTAACTTCTGAAAACATATTATTTATTATTTAACATATATTTATTTAGACCCATATATTATTTCTAAGTTTATTTCTGAGTTAACTCAAAAAAAAAATTGAGCAATCGGTTGCCTTAAATTCTTTTGAGTTCTGTTAACTTATCAAGGTTTACAGTGTGTGATAATATGCAGAATCCCTCCATGTTTGTGGTTTTCCAGACTGCCAGGCTTATCCAGACTAACTCATCACATTCAAATAAACTTTAGCAAACACCAACCCCGGCTTGAGATCTAGATGATTTATACATTTTGATTTATAAATTTTACATCTAAATATAATCATTTAGGAAATATTTTTATTCAGAGGGTTTGATTCAGTTAGTTACCATATACCTTTTTATGCTGTATTCCACAACAAACTAGTGCTCGGCGGATGAGTGTTTTAGTGACCAATACAATTCATTTTATGCAATTTAATGATTACAAATGAAATGAATGTTTTTTACAAAATCTTGAAATTCACAAGAATGTATGAACAGAAAATGTGCAACATCAATAGACAAAGCTGTCGGTAGATTATAGAACAGCGAAATACTCCTGTGAGTCACTTGTAGTTATAGATGGAAAAAGATTTGTCTGTCGCTTGTGCATACCACAGAAGAGACGTACGTATGATATTTAGCTTCAGGGCTTTTGATTCATCACTCCAGGATAAAAACAGGCTTTGAAACGTGTTTTGGACGTATTCCAACTCTTCCTTCTCAGTTCCCATGGCCGCTTCAGGCTCCTCGCTATCAGAAACTATGAAACTATGTGATGTTGACGTTGAATGAAATGTAGGAGTTTGCGCAATTAATGCAGTTCTTTCAAACATTAATCAGAAGTACTTCAGGAAAACATAAACCCATAAAAACTGTCTATACCGTATCCGAATACAGTTGTCCTTTTCTTGTCTTAATTTGTATAACTATATAAATTCCATTTCTAAATCCATCTGACAGACGTCGTTCTGATGTTTGCATAGTGAATTGTAATTGTTTTTTGGTTTCCTGTCCTTATCACAAGCACTTTGAGTGACCTTTTATTATACACATGTACTACAACTATAAAATGATTTTTAACAAGCACGCCTGAATGGGTTGAGGTGTTAAAGGAAATAAGTCATACCAAAATTCTGTCATATTCACTTGTCATGCTGTTAACTTCTGTCAGGCAAGCACCGTGAAAGGAGCATAAAAGTATTCTACGTGACTTGTGACTTGTGTCAGCTCTTCCTAAGCTATTATTCACCGGAAATCTTTCACTTCACGTAAAATTACCAGCATAAGATGCAACACATTCCCACTCCCAACTCATCACACATTGTTTCTTGGTCAGGACCCCTTGGCATCACTTTTTCTGACGCAAAAGGCACTGGAAATTTTATCATCATGATAATATTGGGTAATAATTTTGCAATTTTTGCATATGTGTTGGGGTGTGATTTTTTTTTTTTTTTTTTAAATGTAAACACATTTATGAGCACGTAACCCAACCCCGGCCCCTAAACCTAACCATCTGCCAATATAAAACACAGGATATAACAGGCAGATACAACTACAGTCACAATTTATTTAAAAAGTATTAATGTGATGGTCGCAACCACTATAGTCTTTACGGTAGTCTGGTTTGATAGGGTGTGTACGGTAACTTCCTGTTTCGCGTCCTTTATGAATAGCATGGCATTGGATTTGGAGTAATGGCGGCGTGCACGCTGAACAGATAACGCCAGATGGGTTATTGTGACTTCTTTCCTAGAGGTAAATGTTTTATTGGTTAAGTTAGACGTAACACTTTTTGAAGGGGTCATCAGATGCTAAATTCACCTTTTCATGTTGTTTGAACATTAATGTGTGTTGGCAGCATATGTACAAATCTACCCTATACTGATAAAAATCCATGCAGTGGTTTTTAATTAATCTGTAAAAATAATATCCCCTTTTTCAAATCGAGCCGTTCTCAGATGCCTGTCGTTGTGGCGTCACACCAACAGAGGCCGCTCCCACGATAGTTGATTGACATGAGCATCTTACCACAAACCAGCTGTCACAGTCCGCCCTCTTTGTTTCAATGCCGGAGCAGGGATGTAAGTTAGACAAGAATATCTCCGATTGAGCGATTGAGGTGTTGTGTTGCTGGATGTAATAATGAACGTAGTGGTCGTCATTTACTCCTGACATCTGAGATGCTGAAGATGCAGTGGATTACGTTTGTTTGTGAAGGGAATGCGCCTCCCGATCTACATGTATCCGTCTATGTTCGCGCGAATCATTCGTGATCTAGCTTCACTTACAGCAGAAGTGATATAAGGGTTTTTTTTTTAATGAATCTTTGCAATCATCTTTCCTAATAATGTGCTAGTTAGCAAGTTTAGCGGCTAAATGCGGCTAAAGTAAACAGGCTCGTCAATCCACAGAGAGAAGAGAGGGGCGGGGCGAGCAGAGCTCATTTGCATTTAAA
Source organism: Cirrhinus mrigala (assembly GCA_036247105.1). Taxonomy (NCBI): domain Eukaryota; kingdom Metazoa; phylum Chordata; class Actinopteri; order Cypriniformes; family Cyprinidae; genus Cirrhinus; species Cirrhinus mrigala. The sequence continues at coordinate 46,443,818 of CM070013.1, forward strand.
GCAGCCTCGACCAGAATGAGATGATTTTTGCAGAGCTGATTTTGGCAAGGTAAAAAGGGTGTTTTTTTTACCATTTTTGGTAGTTTTTTTACTACCATTAAGAATTTTTAACCAAAGTATATTACAGACTTTTCATTAGGACCCTAAAGAATCATATCAACTTGTGGAAAATGGGCATCCGATGACCCCTTTAAATGTGTGTCGTTTTGTGTAATCATGTGTATTAAAATAGGCTGTGCAGAGGACAATGATGGTTTGTGCCAGATTTGGAATGCAGTTGTTATAGCTGCTGTTAGGTATGTGACGATGTTCGATGTGATACTTTTAAAAGTGTGACATTTTGTATAATCATGTGCATTCAAATATTTTGCAGACGGCAATGATGGTTTGTGCCAGCGTTGGGAAACTGGTTTTATATTGCGCTGTTTATGTTTAAATGTATTGAAATGTGTATTTTTGTATTTATATATTAGATGTGTTGGTGTTTTAAATGTGAGCTTGAATGTTATGGCACAATAATGAGGGTGTGTTTCTAGCTCTGTTTTATGAGCTGGCTTTTGTCACTGTTTTGAATTTCCCTTTTGTAAAGTATTGCATGATTGCACATGATATATTTAGGGTTACTGAACCCTTTTAGTTTCAACTTGTGACCATCAGAGCCTATTTATGTAGTTGTTTTAGACCTTTTGTTGAGATGTTAATAAATAACAAGGATTATTAGGGTAGAAACATTGATTGTCCGTCATAAATAGTCTTTACAATATCCCAAGTCTTCCAAGGAAAAGCAATTGATTTCTGAGGGGCCGTTTACACGATGATTTCAGCCAAAAATGGGAAACTGTTTATGCATTTTGCCTGTTCGTTTACACAACAATGGTGTTTTGGGACTGAAAATGCGTAAAGTTTTTGAAAACGCCACCATTATCGTTTTCATGTAAACATAAATGAAGTTATGTGTAATAAAATGGAATGATACCATGAAACAGAATTAAACACATGGAGAAAGGGAGGTGCAAAAAGACATGGAAAGCCAAGACACCAGCTGAAATCTATCAGTAATTAGAAAGCAATCCTGCCCTTTGTCAGTGGAAGTTAATATTAGCTGGTTCAGTCCCAACACCTACAGTACCAGGATGAGGTTGAAACAAGGGTGGCCATTTCACACAGCCAAGGAAAAATGATTTCAGAAAAAGAAAATTAAGCTGCTAGAGTGGCAGCCAATCACCTGACTTGAATCCAACAGAAAATAACAACTAAAGATCAGAGTTCATAGAAGAGACCCACAGAACCTTCAAGATTTTAAGACTCTATTGAAGAATTGGCCAAAAGCAATGTATGCGACTAATTTCTCCATACAGGAGGCGTCTTGAAGCTGTCATTACCAACAAAGGCTATTGTACAAAGTATTAAATAAATTTCAGTAGTTCAATACTTTCACCCTGTGTCATTCCATTTTATTTCACATAACTTAATTTCTGAAATTATTGTTTTTGACTACATCGTTGTCGCGTAAATGTAACCTGAGAGGAATAAACGTGATCGCTGCATCTATGCACCGTAAAGCTCATCCTGTGTGCAGTTTATTTATTTATTTTATTTTTTTATTATGATCCACATGTCAACCAATGAGAAAACAGTTGCAATATAAAATGACAAAATAATAATAAATAAATAGAAAAATTAAATAAAGAAACAAATACAATAACAGAACAAATAAAATAAAATATTAGACAGGGGTATAAAGTTAAACAAATCACATTGCATTCAAAGTAAAAGATTAAACAGCTTACAGATTTTTACAGTTTTTAAAGCCTTCTTATTACACGAGTTAGAAATAGTCTCAAAGAAATGCTGTATTTCAACAAGCAAAACATGAAAATGGCTTCTGACAAAAAAATAATACATTTATGTATTTAAAATTTTGTTAACAAAATAAGGAGATTAAGTACATACAATTTGTTTTCCTGTAAATGCACTTTTTTTGAATTAACAAAACCAAACAAGACATTTTCCCAAAGTAAGGAAAAATCTTTATCAATATTCTCAATAACAAATAAAGAGAGGTTTTTCCATAACAATTTAGGTTAATGGCAGTGCCAAAATAAATGCACTATAGTCTCTGGGTGCTGTTTGCAAAAGGAACAGTTTGTATCAATATCTTTTTTATATTTCTTTAAGAAAGTGTTGACAGGATATATACGATGGATAATTCGAAAAGAAACTTCTTTTAACTTATTAGTTATTAAGTATCTATTTGGAATCAACCAAACTTTCCTCCAGGCAATATCAGAATGTAACGCCACACCAGCAGAGGGAGCCCTCACCCACTGACTCTCTGTTACCGCTCCCTCTGCTGCTTCATGGGTTACTTCCTGTTTGGTGGCCATTTAAGGAGGCCTAAACCAAACAGGCCTCTGCGAAGTATTGTTTTGCCTGTGCGGACTCTACCAAGCGTTTTCCTATTTCATTGCCTTGTTTTGCTATTTTCACGGTTTTGTTTCTTGTCATAGTTTTGCCTTGTTCCATAGCCTTGTTTATTTGTTACTTTTGGACTGCTCACTTGGACTTTGACCTTCTGCCTGTTTATTTTGGATCTTGCTTTTGTCTTGCCTACATGTTACTGTTTGTTTAGAGATTGACCCTGCCTGTCTTGACTACGCTGTGTTTTAATAAAGCTCGCATCTGGATCTTACACACTTCCCTGGAGTCCCATTACAGAATACTTCGCCTACCAAAGATCCAGCGGCTTTTGTACACAGAACCATGGATCCAGCATCACGCCTCTTCCGTCTCCGCCAAGGTAACCAGCCCATTGAAAACTATGTAGTCAACTTCTGTGAACTGTGTCATTTGGTGCCTTTTAATGATGTGGCGCTCAAGGACATTTTTAGAGTGGGACTGAATGACCCCATTCGTTCTGGCCTGCCTGGAGGTAAAATTCACTGGTCTTTGGAGCAATATATTGACTGTGCTTTGTTGCTTGCGGGATCATCATTTACTGTGGGGATTGCGGATGAGGGACCCCGTGAACCTTCAGTAATCACTAAGTCAAAGCCTGCTCACGTCATGTCCACCAAGCCACAGCTCTCTCATGCCAAGCCTGCCAAGCCAAGACCAGCTCAAGTCATGTCTGGAATTATTCAAGTCACATCAGAGCCCTATCATGCCATGCCTGCCAAGCCAAAGCCTGCTCAAGTCACATCCCCCAAGCCAAAGTCCGCTTGCGTCACGTCTACCAAGTCACAGTTTGCTCACGCCATGCCTGCCGCTCCAGGGCCTGTACCTGTCATGGCTGCCATCCCAGAGCCAGTCCACAAGATGGCCGCCATCCCAGACCCAGTCCACAAGATGGCCGCCATCCCCAAGCCTGTTCACAAGATGGCTCCCTTGCCTGAGCCTCATCCAAATCTCATCTCGCCATGTCTGCTGCACCCAAAGCAAATCAAGTGATGGCTGATCCTTCGGTGTCAAGTCAAGTCAGGGCTGCACTTTCAGTGCCAAGTCAAGTGACAGCTGTGATTCCTGAGCCACGTCAAGTTACAGCTGTTACTTCGGAATCAAGTCAAGTTACAGCTGTAGTTCTTGAATCAAGCCAAGTCACAGCTGTTCTCCATGAGTCAAGCCAAGACACAGCTGTTGTTTTCCATGAGTCAAGCCAAGATACAGCTGTTGTTCCTAAGTCAAGCCAAGTTACAGCAGACCTTCATGAGCCAAGTCAAGTTGCTGTTGTCCGCGAGCCAAGCCAAGCCACAGTTGATCTTCATGAGCCAAGCCAAGTTACAGCAGAATTTCATGAGCCAAGCCAAGCCACAGCTGACCTTCATGAGCCAAGTCAAGTCACAGCTGGTCTTCACGAGTCAAGTCAAGTCACGGCAGGCCTCCCTCAGTCAAGTCAAGCCAAGCCATGGCAGGCCTCCCTGAGTCAAGTCAAGCCACGGCAGACCTCCCTGAGTCAAGTCAAGTCTCAGCTGCGCTTCTAACAGAGCCTCTTCACAACATGGCTGCTAGTATGGAGCCTCGCCAAACCACGGCCGTCATGCCAGAACCTCGTCAGGTCCCGTCTGACCTCCAAGAGCCTCGTCACGTCTCAGCAGACCCCCAAGAGCCTCGTCACGTCTCAGCTGACCCCCCCAGAGCCTCGTCACGTATTAGCTGACATCCCAAGCCACGCAGAGCCCACGCTCCCAAGCCACAAGTCCACAGCGTCCACACCCTCAAGGCCGGCAGGCATCCCACTATCTACTGTGCTGCCTGTAATGGCTGTTGCCATTTTGAGCGTGTGGGCCACACACTGCTGTCCAGAAGCCTCGTCTGACCACGAGTCTGCTCCAGAGCCCTCGTCTGACCACGGGTCTGTGCCAGAGGCCTTTCTTGCCAACGAGTTTGCGCCAATACCTCCTGAGGTGTCAGCATGCACTGTAGAACTTCCTAAGGAGGTGGCGTCCATGAATGAACTCACTGCCACGTCTGACCACGAATTTGCGCCAGTGCCTCCAGAGGTGTCAGCGAAAGCTGTAGAACCTCCCACAGAGGCGGCGTCCTCCTACGAACTCTCTGCCCATCATGTCACAGCCAAGAAGGCCTATCATGAACTCTCGGCCTATCATGAACTCACTGCCCGCCATGTCACGGTCAGGAAGGCCTATCATGAACTCTCTGCCTGTCATGTCATGGCCAAGGAAATCGTCTATGAACACTCCGCTCTGCTATGGATGTCACTAGTTCCACTGTGGATATCTCTGCTCCTGTCTGCTCTGCTTGCTCTGTCTGTCCCGCTATGGCTCCCTGCTCTGCCTGCCTCGCGATGGCTCCCTGCTCTGCCTGCTCTGCCTGCTCTGCCTGCCCCGCCATGGCTTCCTGCTCTGCCTGCCCCGCCATGGCTTCCTGCTCTGCCTGCCCCTCCATGGCTGCCTGCTCTGCCTGCCCCGCCATGGCTGCCGGCTCTCCCTGCTCCACCATGGCTCCAGGCTCCTCCGAATCAAACATGGTGGACTTCTGCTCCAGTGTTACACTGTCTGCCATTGCTCCACGGCCCAGGTCCTCCAAGTTTCCACTGTCTGCTACTGCTCCACGGCTCAGGCCCTCCAGTGTTACACTGTCTGCCATTGCTCCACGGCCCAGGTCCTCCAGTGTTCTACTGTCTGCCATTGCTCCACGGCCCAGGTCCTCCAAGGTTCCACTGTCTGCCACAGCTCTACGGCCCTGGTCCTCCAAGGTTCCACTGTCTGCTACTTTTCCATGGCCCAGGTCCTCCAGTGCTTCACTGTCTGTCCCTGCTCCACAATCCAGGCCCACCTCCTCTGCACGGACCTGGCCCCCCGTCCCACCCCCTGTTTTGCCTCTGTTCCCCCACCCTCCTGGACTGTTGTTGTTTTGAGCGCCAGGAGTCGCTCCTGGGTGGGGGATTCTGTAACGCCACGCCAGCAGAGGGAGCCCTCACCCACTGACTCTCTGTTACCGCTCCCTCTGCTGCTTCATGGGTTACTTCCTGAGGGGTTACTTCCAAACAGGCCTCTGCGAAGTATTATTTTGCCTGTGCGGACTCTACCAAGTGTTTTCCTATTTCATTGCCTTGTTTTGCTATTTTCACGGTTTTGTTTCTTGTCATAGTTTTGCCTTGTTTTTGCCATAGTTTTTTGCCTTGTTCCATAGCCTTGTTTATTTGTTACTTTTGGACTGCTCACTTGGACTTTGATCTTCTGCCTGTTTATTTTGGATCTTGCTTTTGTCTTGCCTATGTGTTACTGTTTGTTTAGTGATTGACCCTGCCTGTCTTGACTACGCTGTGTTTTAATAAAGTGCGCATCTGGATCTTACACACTTCCCTGGAGTTCCGTTACACAGAGACAAAAGCATTCCAGCAAACTGTAACATTTGAAATAGATACAAAATCCTTAAGAAATAACAAACATATTGATTTATTAGAAGAAGAGGCAGAAAAGCACTGTTTTCCCACAGCTAAAATAGTAGGATCTAAAGAAGATAAAATAGAAGGATAGGGGATCATTTGAAATAGTCTAATAACTCCAGACGGTATGGCATCAAAAACAATAGCAAACTCTTTAGGAGTAATGGGAATATTAAAACGACAAAGAAATTCTTAATAATTTAATAAGTGGCCATTTTCATTAAACAACTGGTTTACGAGTAAAATATCTGCCTCAAACCAACGCTGGTAAAAAAGAGATTTGTTTTTATATACGGAATATCACGGTTGGTCCAAATAAAATATTTATGAGGGGAAAAGTTGTGCTTGTATAACAGAGCCCAGGCGAGGAGAACCTGCTTATGAAAATTAGATAATTTAGCTGGTAATTTTTCAATATTATAATTACAAAGTAATAAAAAATTAAAACTGTGTGCAGTTTAAAAATTGCTGCCAGAAGAAGCGTTACGTCAGCTTTGGTTGTGATTGTGTGTCATTCTAAGGGGTTGTTCCTTTAAATGCAAATGAGCTCTGCTCACCTCGCCCCTCTCTTCTCTCTGTGAAGAGACGATCTTGTTTACATTAGCCGCATTTAGCCGCGTTTAGCCGTTGAACTTCCCAACTACCACGTTATAAGGAAAGGCAATCGCAAAGATTAATAAAAAAACGCTTATACACACTTCTGCTGTAAGTGAAGCTGGATATAGATATAGATCGGGAGGCGCATTCCATTCACAAACAAAGGTAATCTACTGTATCTTCAGCGGCTCAGATGTCGGGAGTAAATGACGACCTCTATGTTCATTATTACATCCAGCAACACAGCACCTCCATCGCTCAATCGGAGATATTCTTGTCTAACTTACATCCCTGCTCTGGCATCAAAACATGGAAAGTTACTGGACTGTGACAGCTGGTCTAAGGTAAGAGCTCATGTCAATCAACTATTGTGGGAGCGGCCTCTGTTGGTGTGACGGCACACCGACAGGCATCTGAGAACAGCTCGATTTGAAAAAGGGAATATTATTTTTACAGATTAATTAAAAACCACTGCATGGATTTTTATCATTATAGGGTAGATTTGTACATACACTGCCAACACAAATTAATGTTCAAACAACATGAAAAAGTGAACTTAGCACCCGACGATCCCTTTAAATATCAGCCTTGCAAGTTTCAAAGCGCTGCTTTGTTTACTGCGGTTACCGGGGAAACGGCTATATTCCTGGCGAAAAAGATATAGATATAAGCCGTTTCTCAATACCAAATACGCAAAGTTCGGATTTCGCAAGTTTGACTCGGGAGTATGAACTCCCGAGGACGGGAGGATGCAAGTCCTGTAATTGTGCAAATGGTACAGCAGCGTACTTGATAACGTCAGTCAGCTCGCCTTTTCTACTCCGGTTATCTTTACTGTATGTATTTACAATAAGAAGAAATATGATATCAACCACTACTGCCTCTTTTCGTTTTCATTTAAACATATTAATAGCTGCAAAAATGTGGTTCATGCAACGCGTAGACGCATTACAATAAAACAAAATAGCAGACACCACTGCCTCTTTTTGTTTTCTTCAAAATATAAGAATCGTACTCATTTAATATATATATATATGTAATATATATGTATGTATGTGTGTGTGTGTGTATTTAAGGGGCCGTGGCCTAATGGTTAGGGAGTCGGGCTCGTAATTGAAAGGTTGCGGGTTCAAGTCCCAGGTCCGGCAGGGATTGAAGGTGGAGGGAGTGAATAACCAGCACTCTCTCCACCCTCAATACCACGACTGAGGTGAGTCCCTTGAGCAAGGCACCGTTCCCCCAACTGCTCCCCGGGCGCCGCAGCGATAGCAGTATGGCTGCCCACTGCTCCGGGTGTGTGTTCACGGTGTGTTGTGTGTGTTTGATCACTTCTCACTACTGTGTGTGTGCACTTGGATGGGTAAAATGCAGAGCACAAATTCTGAGTATGGGTCACTGTACTTGGCCACACGTCACGTCCTTTCCTTTCCTTTGCCTTTAATGTGATTTAGGCAATATGTGCACTGTGTATTCCTATGTATAATAAAATTAAACATGACAAGCACAACTCTGCCTTTTTTGTTAAATGTCAGTTGTAATGAACACTATTAGCCATTATAAAAGTATAAGTATAAAATATAAGAGACATATGTAATCGGAAATAAATACAAAAGCAAACAATTCAGTCAAATGCATGCTACGAAGTCAGCGTTGAATTGCGATTGATAAATAAATAATTTATGAAGCATAACGTTGTCCTCAGTCAAAACGATATGACCTGGAATAAATAATAGATTCACGAGACCAAAAATTAGCTGTTAGATTTACCCAAAATGAATTATACCTCTTGTTTAACCACTACAGAGACATTAGAAACAGCGGCAAATGTCAGAAGGACTAACCGTGGTGAGTCTCTCTCTGCGGGATACATGAGCACTGAGCACCCGGAGCTCACATGTCCGAAATCAGCGAAACAAATTTTCAAATAGGTGCTGTCTTTATAAATAAACCGCAGATTTGAGTTTTAAACAATTATATTCTTGCCGGAAATACTCTTAAAACTACATTTCATGACACAATAACAGTAATATTTTGAAAATTATGATTGGTGCAAAATGCATCAAGTTCGCACAAGTCTCCTCTTGATGCATCCTTGATAAAAAGGGCAGAGCAAGAACACATCCGAACACATCCGAATTTGAACTGTACTTGGCTAGATGTGAACTCTAAATTGGAACAGTACTTGCACGACTGATGATATTTCCACAAGAACACAAGTACAGACAAGAACGCATATTGAGAAATGGCTATAGTCTATAGATCAGGGGTGCTCAACCCTTGTCCTGGTAATCGACCTTCCTTCCCTGACCAAACGCACCTGAACCAGGTAATTAGGATCTGAAGGAGCACTTGATACTTACAGACAGGTGTGTTTGATTAGGGTTGGAACTAAACTTTGCAGGAAGGTCGATGTCCAGAAACAGGGTTGGGCACCCCTGCTATAGATAAGGATATAGCCTACACTAAGATATATTTATATGTTACTAAAACAATGTAGTTGTTTGATAATAATTGTTTAAATTAATATATTAATAATAATAATGTAATAATATTAATTGATACTTTTGACTCGATTAAAAGATGCAGGGAGAATTAAAATGCAACGCACTGTATTAAAGTCCTGGATCACTTACTTCTCACAATTGTTTATAGACTTTTTGTTTACTGAAATCTTGTCTTTATGAAAATACGTTTGGTCAGCTGAATAATTATGTTACAACAATACAATTCACTGAACGCAGTGTACTTCTAACCATCACAGCATCGTTTTAAGTGTTGCCATGTCCACAGTTTTCTCACGAAAGTGAGTTACTTTCATGATGTTGGCACGGGGTTTTATGTATTCCTGTCAAAGCTATATGTTAAATTACGACACATCCAAAACTTTCATCCATCTGAACTTGCATTCACATGATTTCAGAGTTATTTATTTTTCCTTTTATTCCACACACAAAGCTAGGCTATTATGTGGAAACAAAGTGCACAAGTCCTGTTGAGTCTGACTGATGTGCTGGATTAGAACTGTTTCGGGAAAGACACATAGCTTACAGGTTGCACACATGGGTGAGTTAACATGACCAATCTTTAATTCATGGGTAAACTATTGATTAATGTGGGGAAGGTAACAAAGTTTTTACTGTGTTGAAATTTTAGGCAGTGTGTAATTATAATGACGTAGTTGAACAACGTCTTATCTCATGTTTCATCTGCATTCACATGCCTTGTTAATGGATACCTTTGCAAGCCCTTCCCGCTCTTTACATCTGAAACTCATCCAATGACAGAGCAAGTGAAAACAAACTTGTGGGGAGACAGATTCTTCTTATCAGTATGCCAAAATGTTTCAGTGGAAAGATGATGAAACACATTGTTTACACATTCACTCCAATCATTAGCTTGGATTTGGTGTGTGTTCCTGAAAGCTATCACAGCTTTATTTTATACAAATGTTTGTATTTAGTCTCTAAAGAAATCTTTACACAATGTTGTTTTAATGTTTTGTTTTTAATGTATTTATTTTAGAAAATGGAACTGATTTATCCTTTTACAGAAAAGCCATGAACACTGCTAGAGCTGTTTTTTGTTGTTGTTGTTGTTGTTTTTTTTATCTATTAGAAAAGAAACACAACTCTAGGTAGTTCTTCAATACAGTGGCTAAATTAAATTAAATTTGCTTGTTAAGTCATCTAACCCAACAACATGTATGTTATACACCACCTAAGCTACTAAAAGATGTGCTTCCAGAGGATCCTCTTCTGAATATTATTAATTTGTCATTATCATTAGGAAATGTCCCAAAAACTTTAAAAATGGCTGTTATTAAGCCTCTCATTAAAAAGCCACAACTTGATCCTAGAGATTCAGTCAATTACAGACCGATCTCAAATCTCTCAAAATTTCACAAGAGCAACATGTTGTACCACAAGGCTACTAAGTACTAAGACCGTTGCTTTTGATGCTTTGCATATTACCCTTAGGTGATATCATCAGGAAACATTGTATTACCTTTCACAGTTACGCTGATGATATTCAGCCCTGTATTTCTTCGCAGCCCAATGAAGCGTACCAAATTGCAAAACTAACAGAATGCATAGTTGAGGTAAAAAACTGAATGACTAGTAATATCCCACAGCTAAATCTGAAAAAAAAAAACAAGTGTTAATTATCCAATTACCAAAAACCTCTGCATGTAACAACCTATAACATTGTGTAACACTCGATGGCTGCTGCCAATTCTTCGTCATCAGTTGCCTAGGCGTGCTATTTGATAGCAATCTTCTGTTATCATTCATCGTTGTTATCATAAATCGTTCATTCATGCATTCATGACCTCAAGGTTGGATTATTGTAATGCTTTATTGGGCTGTTGCTGAGTGCACTTAATGCAGCAGCAGCTAGAGTTCTTACTAGTATGACCATATTAGCCCAGTTCTGTCAAGACACATTCCCACACCTCAAGACATTGTTCAGATGTTGTATTTATTTATTTATTTATTTATTTTGTTTTTGTTCTTAAAATGCTCTTGTGAGAATTAATTTCTTATTCTATTCTACACTTCTGTTGCTAATTCAAAAATGTTATTTTAGACCTACACGGAGGCTTGAGCTATGGAAGCTCATTTCCGCCACTGAATAAAAATGTCAAAGTATTTTTAGGACTTTTTATCTCACAATTATGGGCCAGTTTTACTAATAGCTTGCATCAGCGCAAACCGTCTTTTGGCGTTAAATTAGTACTGTCAGGTTTTACTGAAGACGCACTGTGAAGAATTAGCGTTGGAAAGGTGTGGACACATTTTTGCGCCTGACCTTATTGAATATGCATTTGTAGGAGTTTCCCTTTCAGGAAAGTATTGGAGGAGAGTATTCAAATAAAGTCACACAATGCGTTTGACTAACGTTTGCGTCTAATTACTGACATTTGCACCGTTATTAAATGCCAAAAAAAAAGTATGTTTTCAGCTATTTTGCACTTGAAATGGTTTGCTAGGAGGAGGCACCGCAGAGAACAGAGAGCATGTGGTAGAAGGGAGAGGATTTTTTCCCACATGTATTAATTTTATTTGGAATGCCAAAAGAACACATTAACGAAACATATCGTTTGCCAAGCCGTGTTATTTTTAATTTGCTTCAGGAAATAAGAGATGACTTGGAGTCAACTAGAAGCAGGGGCGTAGCAGCCAATTTAAATGTGGGGGGACAGTATGGTGATGTGACCCAAGGGTATTCATACAGTATAATAAATTCTAAATAGAAGAACAATGGGCATTTTACAGCACCAAAGTGGCAATTTGAGGAACATACCAGGATAACTTACATGAATCTATTTCTGTGAAATCATACTCATAAAAATACATAAATAAATAAATAAAATACTGCAGGACTTGGACTGTAAGACCACTGCGGAAATCTATACTTTTAGAAAATCTCACCTGTACACATTCTGGAGAGGTCGAGCAATTATCCTCCCCTCTCTCTGTCAGTGACACCACAGCCTGTCTTTCCTACAGACCAGTTAGGACATGGCAGCAATGAATTAAAAGGCTAAAATTTGATCAAGTATGACATAAAGCTAATTTTATTTAACTTGAACATAAAATTAAAAAAAAAAATGTTGAATTATTTAAATGTTTAAGGAAATAAATTAATGCATAATTCCTTAAACTACTGGCAATTATTTCCATTTAAGAAAATACTGCCTTAAAATAGTCAGTCCTCTTTTTTTTTTTTTTTTTTTATAAAATCTCACCTGTACACATTCTGGAGAGATCAAGCAATTGTCCTCCCCTCTCTCTGTCAGTGACTTCACAGCCTGTCTTTCCCACAGACCAATTAGGACATGGCAGCAATGAATTAAAAGACTAATTTGATCAAGTATGACATAAAGCTAATTTTATTTAAAAACTGGAACATAAAATGGAAGATGCTGAATTATTTAAATGTATAAGAAAACAAATTAATGTATATTTCCTTAAAATATTAGCAATTTGTTCCGCAGTAGTAATGAATTAAAAGATGATAAGATATGATAAGATATTCGTTGCAAAACAAATTTGATTTGAAAGGACAATTCTACTCTGGACGCGAGCAGCACGTGGGCAACCAAAGACAGCAGAACCCGATAATCTGTTATGTCTCATTTACCAGGCGCTTTTACCCAAAGCAACAAGTAGGAAAGCGTATCTCGGGGTTTGTTATAGTTTGGTAATCGAGGTAATGAACATAGTAATACCACGCACAGACATTTCAGGCTTCGCATTTGGAGCTGAATCACCCAAGATTCGCAATTCTTTACGCCCGTGAATCGAATCTTTTTGGAATCGACTCTGGGCATCGCTGTTCATTCCCCACCCCAGCTGCCTCAATGCAGCAGTGTTTGCGCGCGCTGACAGTGTCCGGTATTTTATGAAAGATTAGACAAAGGTAAGTGTGAATATATAAAAAAAATGAAATAACATGTTTATAAGAATATAACATTAAAAGCTGTTCGATGTTGTAATATTTTTAAACTGTATTTCTAGCATGGCATTGTTAAGAGTAGTTTATTAGCCTTTTTCACAAAAATCGGAAGTGACGTCAGCGCAGGGTAAAGTCAGTTCCGCTACTATGAGGCGCCACGTAGGATTTAAATCAAACTTCGCTTATCAATACATATATAAAACACGTGCATATACACCTAGAAATTACTTGCATATACATGTATACTGTTGGATGTTCAAAATATATATATGAAATACACGTGCACACTATTATGAAATCCATACCAATACATCTTTTATTAGTAATCAATACATATACACTTGTGAATAACTTGTATATACATATAAACTTAACGCATGCATACGCTAAAAAACACTCGCTTATACATATAAACTTGATCCATGCATATACACCTACAACAACACGCACATATACATATAAACTCGCTGCATGCAGACACACCTGTACATACTCGCACATACATATAAACTTGACCCATGCATATACACCTAAAAACACTCGCACATACATATAAACTCGTTGCGCGCATATACACCCATGAAACACTCACGCAAACATACAAAATAAATTTCAGGTAAGATGCATGCTTGAGTTGTGTATATACATATATGCAAGTGATTTCATATGTGGATGTGCGTGAACTTTTCAGTGCAAACGGAAGTCATTTCAGTGTAAACGGAAGGCATCTCAGTGTAAACGGAAGGCATCTCAGTGTAAACGGAAGGCATCTCAGTGTAAACGGAAGGCATTTCAGTGTAAAAGGAAGCAGCGGCACTTCCGGCGGAATCTCCAGATGCCGGGGCATTTTAAAACGCTTAATGTGATTAATGCATTAAAATAGTGTTTTAAAAAGACCTTTAATATAGCATACGATGTACCAGGGGCGAATTTCCACTGGGCACTTTTCAAAATCCCGTTCAGCACGCCGAGAGTTCGCGCGATCGTTCAAACAAAACCGAAAGTAAAACGCGCACGCGCCTTCAAAAGCAATTTTAATACCTTGCGTTTAGAGCGCGACTCCCCGATGCGTGCAAATTAGGCTACATAACATATTTAGGATGTTATTAGTATGCAGGCTATTGTGAAGTTGTTTATTTAATATTAATTGTATTCTATTTTTGCATGTTTCTGTCAAGGACTTTAATTTTGGTGTTGCGTCCTCTGAGAAGGAGGGTCTTATAATGTGAAGGAGGAGAGCAGAGTAGATTGTGGGGGGCACAGAGATTAGTGTTGATCTCTTCCCGAGTTCTAGGCCTTTGCTCAATAAAAATTACTAGTCGTCGGTATTTTCAAGTCTATCGTCTTTATTTACATCCACCCACGGCAGCTAAAACTCCACGTCTTACACTATTATAGGTTGTGTAGTTGTCTATAGCTCTCTATCATGTTTGAAAAATTTTGGTCTCTATTTAAATTGTTTTAACTATGTTATGTTCTACTTTCTGAGTATGAATTATTACAATGCAGTAAAAGCATGGGCGTCGGAAGCAAAATAAATGTGGGTGGGGAGTATATGCCATTTTCTGTAGTGTGGTGCCTTACTATGTATATTACCTCTGCGCACTAACGTGACAACACTACAAAACGGGGCAATTGAAGTGTGTTTCTAGTGGCGTAAGGGATAAAGCGAATATCCAGTGTTTTTGACGCAAACGACCCGAGTTCGCGTCCACCTATTGCCGAAATCGTTCTTCTGCCTTTTCACATCTCATTTTACATCGGAAAGGCATTTGTTTTCAATAAACATAAAAATGAAGGAACTAATCTAAATGTTAGAATAAAGTATCGAGCAGGATTAGGTGTATCTGAGCAGCAGATACACTCAGATGCTTTATTTACTTTGCTGTGTTACAGAAGTGCATTCGTCATGTGGAATGGATTTGACTGATGGCGCTCTAAAAAGTGCGCAGACATATTCGCCGAATTAGAGAGGTAAAAGTGGGTGGGTCCGATATCGTTGGTCTTTAAAAGTGGGTGGGTCCTGTCCCACCCACATTCAATGGTTTGACGCCCATGAGTAAAAGACAACAACACTCAAGCACCATAAAAAGTTTTGCTACAAACTCAACTGACTGGCTTTATTCTCTCCTGTATGATTTCATAAGTCTATATAACTATATATATCCATAAGTATATATATATATATATATATAAACATTCCTTTCTTAATCGTATTAAGTGCGAACAATAAATGCAGCCATAGTAGGCTGCTCTCTCAGTATTCAAAGTGCAAACAGAGACTACACTTTTCAAACATGATAGAGAGCTATAGACAACTACACAACCTATTGTAGCCTACATACTAATAACATCCTAAATATGTTATGTAGCCTAATTTGTACGCATTGGGGAGTCGCGCTCTAAACGCGGGGTATTAAAATTGCTTTTGAAGGCGCGTGCGCATTTTACTTTCGGTTTTGTTTGAACGATCGCGCGAACTCTCGGCGGTGCTGAACGGGATTTTGAAAAGTGCCCAGTGGAAATTCGCCCCTGGTACACCGTATGCTATATTAAAGGTCTTTTTTAAAACACTATTTTAATGCATTAAGTCACGTTAAGCGTTTTAAAATGCCCCGGCATCTGGAGATTCCGCCGGAAGTGCCGCTGCTTCCGTTTGCACTGAGATGCCTTCCGTTTGCACTGAAAAGTTCACGCACATCCACATATGAAATCACTTGCATAAATGTATATACACAACTCAAGCATGCATCTTACCTGAAATTTATTTTGTATGTTTGCGTGAGTGTTTTATGGGTGTATATGCGCGCTACGAGTTTATATGTATGTGCGAGTGTTTTTAGGTGTATATGCATGGATCAAGTTTATATGTATGTGCGAGTATGTACAGGTGTGTCTGCATGCAGCGAGTTTATATGTATATGTGCGTGTTGTTGTAGGTGTATGCATGGATCAAGTTTATATGTATAAGCGAGTGTTTTTTAGCGTATGCATGCGTTAAGTTTATATGTATATACAAGTTATTCACAAGTGTATATGTATTGATTACTAATAAAAGATGTATTGGTATGGATTTCATAATAGTGTGCACGTGTATTTCATATATATATTTTGAACATCCAACAGTATACATGTATATGCAAGTAATTTCTAGGTGTATATGCACGTGTTTTATATATGTATTGATAAGCGAAGTTTGATTTAAATCCTACGTGGCGCCTCATACCGCTACAGGTCTGTGCCTATTATATTAATATGCTCTTGTCTCAAATAATGCCTTTTACCTTTACCCGTTGTTATATAATCAACAAAGAAACAACATTTTACTTGCTTGTAATTTATATGGGCACTCAGACCGGTACTCGTCAATATAATATATGTGCAACATAGCGCCAGCTATAGTTTCTGTTTTCCATCTCCGGTATATTTAAGCGTATTTTCTCAATTTACTCAGTCATTTCCCTCGAATCACTACATCATGGTAAATTATGACAGCGTTTATATCCAAATGCACACTTCCCCAAGAATAAATGAAACAATTCTGAGTCCGGATGATGCATAAACTCAATACAACAAGTAATCCAGATCCAAAAGGAATAAAGCCATTAATCGGAGTCATGTCTTATTTAGTATTATATTATTTTATTATGTATATCCCTGGGCACATTATGCAACGTACATTTACACCCTAAAGTTAATAATGCAAAGGAGAGCAAGTAGAAAATACAATATTCCTTTCATAATAATAATAATAACAATATTAATCGTGAAAAAAAATGATGTGAAGAGTCATAATGCACAGCCAGCACCAAATAGACAGTACGGCAAAACTTAAAACTGTACTGTATTATAAGTGTTAACATTCATAATTAAATAAACATAGTATTTGTGATGACCAGACGCTGACACAAAGTTTTTGAATAAATGTTTGCTATTTTTAGAGTAAAACACCGGTATATATAGTATCATAGTATCTATTTTGTAAAAATAGACTTTGATTCCCGAACTTACTCTTGTTCAGTACGGCCGCTGCTGTCACCGGAAAAACGTTTACCCTGCAAGCGCCAATCCGGAAGCCAGAAACACGGAAGTGTGAACAAGGCTAATTCCCGCTTCAGCTGCTCCGTTGCTGCGCGCGCTGATTTTCTGAGAGATTTACCTCAGACAAAGGTTAGTATGCATGCATAACGTCATTTTTATCAGACAAAACATGCTATATCATTTCTTTCGAACTGTATTTCTAGCCCGCTGCCGTTTCGAGCTGTTTGTTCCCGCTTCAGCTGCCTTCAGTCAGCGCGAGGTGACAGCCGTCGAGTGTTTTTAGAGAGATTTATGTCAGAAGAAGGTAAGAAAGAATTTACAGAAACGTTTTAAATACTCCGTTTACCAAAACATAACATTGCGTGTTTTAATGTATATATTTGGGTGGGTTTATGCTGTAAAATGAGTCTAGCTATCTTGGTAAGTTGCTAACGTTAACTGTTACTTAGCAACTGCTACATACATTTTAAAAAAGTTTTTTTTTTTTATTATTTTTTTTTTTAAGCTTTTTTTTTTTTTATTAGTAAAATGCACATGTGTATTAATTAATGTTAGTTTAGGTAGCGTGCTTTCAAAGTGCATCGTAAATTTCACTCCTTTTGTTCATGCCTATGTTCTAGTTTAAGTGTAGATCATCTACCATGTATTTTGTTTTATTATGAAGTGATGTTTATATAATGTATATATATGTTTTAGGTCAGACAGTCAATGCTGCCATTCTTCTGGAAAACTCCACTAGCGTGGATTTGTGCCTTGGGGACAAGACATCAACATCCCAGATCTTTGCCATTGTTATGGGCCGTGCCACTGAAGTGGACTCGTTGCCTGGGAATTTCTCCAGCTTGCAGTATATTATATTGATGGACATAAGTCTTCATGTGTGAATTTTTTAAGGCCAACCGTTTTTTTCTGGCCACTTGTAACATGTTTTAAACTGTCATATGTATTGTCTGGTGGGCACTTTGTTTGGCTTAGTTTTAATAGCACAATGTTTGGAACGATTCTCATGTGGTAATAATTTTTGAGTGTTCTGCTGCTGCAATGTTGACAAAGAAAAAGAAAAGGATGATATACCATATTACTAATATTTCGTCATTCATTTCAAAGCTACAAAAAACTAGGGGAAGGGGAGGATTTGACCCTGCAGCTGTGGACAGAGGAAGTGTCTCACTCCTTCCTGCGTTTCTTCTCATGATTGTAGTCTTTGGAGCGCCCACTAGCGTTTTCCATTCTTCTGGAAAACTGCTGCTGTTATGCAGTCATCAATTAGGTAATTTGCACACAGAAATGTTTTTTTGAATACATCACATTGCAGAATATGCATAATGTTACACTCTAAAAAGTGCTGGGTTAAAAAATAACCCAACCTTAACCCAGCTGCTGGGTAACTATGGAACAGAACATGCCCAACGGGTTGTTTTGACCCAAGTGCTGGGTTTAACCATTTGACCCAGAATGCTGGGTTGTTTATTTGACCCAACCAGTGGGTCAGGTTAACTGTGTTGCTGGGTTAAACGTAACCTAAACATTGGGTTATTTGTTGTCTTATTGCCTTGCTACCTTTATATTTACCAATAATAATAAATAATCACAAAAGAATGTAAAATTATTAATGCTTTTCTGTAATACAGTTAGAAAAACACAAAAAATGCAACTGTAAACATCAATTTAATGAGTTTTATTTCTTTTTAAAACAATTTTCAAATGGGTGCAGCTGTCACACATTTTATCCAACCATTACAGACACATAAAACAACAATTTTAGTAGATCAGTTACTTTAAAACACAAAACTGTGTAAACTAGGCACTGTAGATTCCGATTCTTTGTCAACATTGCAGCAGCAGAACACTCAAAAATTATTACCACATGAGAATCGTTCCAAACATTGTGCTATTAAAACTAAGCCAAACAAAGTGCCCACTAGACAATACATATGACAGTTTAAAACATGTTACAAGTGGCCAGAAAAAAACGGTTGGCCTTAAAAAATTCACACATGAAGACTTATGTCCATCAATATAATATACTGCAAGCTGGAGAAATTCCCAGGCAACGAGTCCACTTCAGTGGCACGGCCCATAACAATGGCAAAGATCTGGGATGTCGATGTCTCGTCCCCAAGGCACAAATCCACCATGCTGGTCCCCACCTGTTAATTATACAACACTTAGTCTTGAAGACACTTAGGCCTGAAAAAATGCTCATTTTAGAAAGAAGAAAATTTCAAACTGCATATTTTTAGTCAGTTTGCATTTCCAAAAATACATTATATATATATATATATATATATATATATATATATATATATATATATATATATATATATATATATATATAGAAAAGGAAAAAAAAACTTACAGGTTTGTATGTCAATGAATGGCTTCCAGAATTCTGTGGTTGTGGTTCTATGGACCCTTCCTCCAGAATGGGCAAGACTTTGAAAGCACTCCCCCCTTTAGCATCTAAACCATAAGAATAATAACTTATCTCATAATCAAAACAACACATTGAAACACTTTCATATGAAAGATTCTTCATTCCTTTAATGAAATTATAATTTAAAAAAAAATAACTAAAAATTATAATGGTATTAATGCAAATGAATCCCCACCCCCATTCAACTACTGCAGGTTAAGTTTAGGTATGGGGTAGGATTCAGGGACATAGAATATGCTCATGCAGAATAAGGCATCAGTATGTGCTTTATAAGTACTTATTAACAGCCAATACACAAACTAATAAGCAGCTAGTTAAGTGTTACTGTACCATTGTATTTACCAGTTGATGTGTCAAATACAGTTGAATTTTGTTTCTATAGATTGACATATTATAAGAAATACCTTACCTGAAGTCATGTCACCCAGCTCTTAATGCACCTTTCCATCTTGCTGGGCATAGGCAACAATTTGGTCTGCAATTGTAGCCCAGTCTACAAAAAGTCTGCCTCTGGATGTAGCTTCCTGAAGTCTTGTGAAGTCTGATAAAATTTGAAAAAAAAAAAAAAAAAAAAAAAAACACAAATGTGGTTAAATAAGTTTAAGCTTTTAAATGTTAGATTGATTGTTTGATTTTATTGTCATACCAGTAACTATGGTTATTTTAATGAAAAGATCAAATTCTAAAACAAATCATGGTTATTGAATGTTATTGAATGATATAACTTACCTTCAAAGGTTTTAACCAGGGTATCAAGCTGCCTTTCCTTCAACTTCTCTATTACAAAGCTGTCCACCTTCACCAGCAGGAATCTCACATATGTAGAATGAAATTTCAGATTTAGAAAATTAGAATTTCACAAATCTGTTTTTACAATGACTTATTTTATATAGAAAGCAGGTTAATGCGTTTACATGCAGCACAATCGTTTAAACACAGATCAGTTCTATTATGCTGATATCGCGAGAAAGCTTCTCAAGCATTTTAATATCGCAAGATCTTGTAAACGTTTTTTTTTTTAAACGTTTTGCGCAGTAGTGCCAAATTACACCAGTTTGATTGAATTGTTGTAAAACTTTGGCGATCTTCAGCGTTAGAACCAGGGCTTAAAAACGAAAAAAAAAAAACATTCGGTTCACTCCGAGCATAATCGATATTATAACGTTTCTGTTCTTGCGTTCCTCATTAAACAATACGTTCCGAAAACGGTTTTCTAGAAAAAATACCGGTTCATAAACGTTATTTTATTACACGGCGCGATAGATAGATAGATAGATAGATAGATAGATAGATAGTGTGTGCCTTTTAATAACATGTTTGGCATTGTGTTTACAAATGATTAAACCAAATTCCGTGTTCGTGTCATTTGAACTTCTTGTCTTTAAAACCGAAAGTAAACGAGTTCACCTGGAAACTCGTTACAAATGCGCTAATAATTTTTTAAAAACAGTTTTCTTGTTTGATAATACTATAGCGAAAAAAGCCCCTTCAAGACCATCCGCTTAACATCCTGACCACACGTCTTAATCTGCGATAAAAACCTGTTGACTTATTCCTTACCTAATATGCATAATAGCCTATTATAGGCTATTTTCACTCAAACAAAACAGAACTCCAGATAGTTATGATTTTATATTTAATGCATAAAAGTAAAAGAAAACGTAATGCATTGTAACATTATAAAACAACAACAGATTTTTTTTTTTTTTTTTTTAACATTTAACACAACAGATCAACAACTTAAATTATAATATACCAAACAGGCTACTGGAAAAACTGGATGGGCTTCAGCAAAATATTTTATAAAAAAAAAAAAAAAAAAAGTCAATCTATAGCCTACTTAAAGTCCATATACTTTGGGTTTATACAAAGAGAATGTCCTCTAGGACTGGATAGGCTTCAGCAAAATTAATATTTTATATAAAAAAAAAAAAATGCAGTCATTCTATGGCCTACTTAAAGTCCATACGTTTTGTTTAATCGTACAAAGAGAATGTCCTCTAGGACCTGTGCATTCATTGACGACCTCAGAGGGGAAAGAATGTACTTGAGGCATGAAAATGCACGCTCAACACTTACTTGCGTTACAGGTAGCGCAATTACATTCATAGCAAGTTTGTGCAAATCTGGCTTAGTGGTAGCAACGCTTGCCCAGTACTTAAAAAGACACTCACTTCTCTTAAGACGGGGTTCTCTCGAATACATATCCAAAGCAGATGAGACTGACACTCGAGTATGTTTTACAGTTGTGATTTCTTTTTCTTTTGCCATCAGCAGCTGTTCGATCTCGTCGTCATCGTCGGATGCCTGCGATGGACTACGTTGTACAGTGTTGTTGTTTGCCGACAAATTTTGAATGGCATCCCAGGCACGACTTAAGTGAATTTTTGCCCTTTCGGATTGAAGATCGCTGAGGAAAAACCTGTATCTCGGATCGAGAAATAAAGCAGCCACAAAGGCATCGTTGTCAAAAAGCGCTGTTTGTCGTGACTTAAGACATTGAACCAGTCGTTTTGCAAAAAGATTGTCAATTCTATCGGTGCACAAGACGCAATGAAGCCAAACACCGTAGAAGTCGCCGGCGGTGAGCTGTTCCGACTGAAGGCTTTTCGTAGCAACTTTCGCTGGTTTTAAAGCGCTTACCAAGTTGGCTATTGCTTCCCATTCGTTTCCACTTAAATTTACTTCTTTAATATTTGGTGACATGTCCTGGCAAAAATTCTTGAGCTCCAAAAGCCGCTCTAGCATATCGTGTGTTGAATGCCAGCGCGTTGGGCAGTCCACAATGGCTCTCTTTAGCCCCATCCTTTTTAGAAGAACAACTACGTTCTGTGTGCGTAACTTTTTCGCAACACGTCTCGCTTTAGAAATCAAATTTGTTGACCGTTGCTCTTTTAATGCATCATCAACTGCCAACTGCAAAGTATGAGCTGAACACCGCACACTGCGCAACACATGTTCTTGCATCACAGAATCAAGTTCGATGGCCAAATCCGGTACCAATTCCTGACTTTCGTCTTGGATATCAGTCTCATCCCCATCCTCTTCTTTATCCATGGTATCAGCCTCATTTACCTCATTACACATGGTGTCCTCTTGTATGTCAGATAGTAAAGACACTGCCTTTATCATATTAGCGCCATTATCCGAAGTTATTGAATAAACTTGCCGTAATTCAACATCATATTCGTGTAAGACATCTTGCACGACGGATGAAATGTATTCGGCCGTGTGTCTGTCATTGAGCTCTCTTACGGCCAAAGTGCGCAGAACAATTTTTTCTCCGTCAGTGTATTGTACATTTACGCCCAGAACTGATCGGTCTCTGCACGTGGCAGAATCAATTTTAAGCATTAGTAGCCTGCCTTTTAAGTCGTTTTTCAGTTCTTCTCTGCCCTCCTGAGCAACACTTGACACCATGTCACGGATATTTGAGGAGTTGATGACGAAATTATTTCCCATAGCGTTTTGTAGTGGCTCGATAATTTTTCTAAAGCCAGTGTCTTCCATTAATGTAAATGGTCTCCCGTTGACCGTCACAAGCTCTATGCACGCATCTTTTAGACATTCTGGAGACATTTGAACATGTAGGCCTGTTGTCTTTGGCTTTTTCACTACGACCGCGTCTAGAGTCGTTTGTCCATCAGCTGCTGACCTTTTATTGCTGGTCGAATCAACATATTTCGTTGGATGTTTACGTTGAATGTGTCTCTGCAGGTTACCGCCATGATTCCCAGCTATTTCTGCCCCGCATCCTTCAATATTACAGATCGATTTATCAGACGATTTGTCATACGAAAAAAATTGACGAAAGGGATTTTCTTTATGGCGACCCATCTAAAAACAATAGACAATCAGTAATTTTTTTTGTAATTTTAACTACAAGTTTTAATTAGGCTACAATAACTTAAACCTAAACATACCTTTGCACATGAAACAGCCAGGTGCTTGGTAACCTTAAGCTGGTCGCATCAGAAAGGGCTCTGCTTATGACGTCTGCTTCGCGGGCATTTCACGTTGTATGCGTCACCGTCGCATTTGCGCACACAATTTGAATTCATGTTTTTGGTCTGCCAAATTGATATAATAAAGAGAACGATAAAAATACCGTTATTAACCGGTTAATTTGGAATTTCTGTTTCCGTTTCTGTTCAGAACGATTAAAATTGATTATGTTTTCGTTTTTGTTTTTGTTCCTGTTCAATGTCATTTGTTTTCGTTTTTCGTTTTCGTTCCTTGAACCGGTTCAGAGCCCTGGTTAGAACACAAATATTGTATGCACTGGACCGTTTGTCAAACATGGTGTTCTTGCATGCTATGATTTTGCTTTGATGTCTTAATTGTGACACGATTCTATATTATACGGAACGGTTGGCAAAGGCAACCCAAGCTAGCATCTCACCGCTGAACTGCATTTATGTCTATCAGTCTCCATTCTGAATGGCAGAATCAACACTGTTAAAAAAAAAAATCAGACGACATACCCATTTAATTTTTATACTAGTCTCCTAGTTTGTAAAGCAACTCAAACATTCACAAAATAGAGGAAGAGTAAAAGGACCTCATAAACAGTGGCGTCTTGGTGCCTGAAGAAGTGGATATACGCCCCAAATGCAAATACACGCTGAAAAGAATAACTGTTACGAATCTGGTCGGTGTTCAGCGGACCGCTCACCACCAGATGTCGCTCTCACCTTATCCTCGCACACAGACTGTTATACTACATCCCGGACTACATTCCCCATCATGCAGCGCGCTGATTTGGGCTACACCTGTGACCAATCAGTGGCGCTATAAAAGCCCCGGTCTCTCCCCTTACAAGCCACGGAGTGTTGTTGTGATTAGCATTGTTGTTGTTGTTCCTAGTTTCCTTGTTCCCTAGTTCCCTAGTTCCTAGTTCCCTGTGTTTAGTTCCCTCACCTGGCCATCACGTCTCGACTGTCTCGCCGTCTGCCCATTGGACTATTGCTCGTGTCACGGATTCTTCTCTCTCGTCTCGCCCCCTTACGGATTATGTTCGCCCCTATTCGACCCACGTCTGTTTCACGGACTTCTTTGTGCCTAGCCCTGATATCCCTGTTTACTGTTGTTTGACCCTGCCTGTTCGACCATGTATCTGTCCCTCTAATAAAAGCTTGCACATGGATCCGCTCGCCTCTCATCTCACTCACTCCGTAACAATAACTTACTGACGTCTGGACGTGATTCTCCGCAGTCTCTGATTAAATCGGTCGGGTTTTCTCTGTGTCAGAGCCTCCCCTGACATGCCCTCGCATGTGAACAGGCAGCTGGGTAGAGGAGTGGACGGAGTGGGCGCGTGCGCATTTAGGTGCAATCATCAAACATATTTCAAAGAAAGCCCGCGCCATGGTTCTGACCGCATTGTCGTTACCGGGTGTCTTTAGAGAATATTTACATTTACTCACAAGCGATTAAATGAGCTATTCATGTGGTGGACTGTCACGATTTTGGCTAATGCAGGACACCACTCGATGCGCAACAGAGGGGATTTAAAAGTGGGTACACGCAAAGCCAACTGATAAAGAAGTGGGTATAAGCCGTATACCCTGCACTACACCACTACTTATACACCACGAAACTAATTAAAGTAAGGGGCATAGCGTAGCTAATGCAGCTAACGTTATCTGAGGAAAAAAAGAGCGCGAAAATGCACAACATAAAAATGACGGGTATATCGAACTTACCCCGTATTTCTAACATATGCCTGTTCTCATGAAGCGTTAAAAAAGGGACACGTGTACTGTATATAAATAAAAATTTGCACGTGCACACACACACCTTTTATTTAACGATAAAGCGTTTGTTGAGGCAAAAAAGTACCTCACTATAGGCTGCTACTTAACGTTCATTAATCATTCACAGGATAAAACGCTAACCCCGCACAGTGGCATATCAAATATTGCATTAAACAGTGAAAACACCGTGCTTTAAACCACAACTTATTAAAAAATAAAGGTAAATAATCATATAATCATATTAACTTACCGTATAATCCTGCTTGCTGCGAATTCCGTGACCGCCTGACGAGGAGACGAGTGAAGAATCCAGAAAGTTCGATGAAGTGGAAAAATAAACAAACCGGTTGGGTTAAAATAACCCAACCCGTGTGTTCAGTGGTAAAAGAACACCTAGAGTCTATTTGACCCAGCATGATCAACCCAACTGTGTGTTTACAGTACCTCAAACAACCCAGAATTTTGACCCAGCACAATTAACCCAACAATGTGTTTACAGAAATAACCCAGCACTTTTTAGAGTGTATTAAACAAAATAATATGTTTTTTTTTTTAATTAATTTATTATTATTTAGGACTGGCCTGATGAAGCTATTTCATTTAACAGATGTTTATGTTTAGTCTGCAAGTCAGAATTATAGCTGATTTTAAAAAAAAAAAAAAAAAAAAAGGAATAGTGGTTCATGTCTTTTTTTCTTCAGTCGTTAAGAAATTATGTTTTTTTGAGGAAAACATTTCAGCATTTTTCTCCATATAATGGACTGATATGGTGCCCAGATTTTGAACTATCAAAATGCAGTTTAAATGCGGCTTCAAACGATCCCAAATGAGGTTGTAAACTATCCCAGCCGAGGAAGAAGGGTCTTATCTAGCGAAACGACAGGTTATTTACATTAAAAAAATACAATTTAAATACTTTTTAATCTCAAATGCTCGTCTTGCCTTGCAGTCCTTGAACTCTGTGTATTCTGGCTCAAGACAGTTAGGGTATGTCGAGAAACTCCGACCGTATTTCTCCCTCAACTTCAAAAATAATTTCAAAACCATCCTACATCACTGCAGAAGTTCTGACCCAGTCTTTGCAAAGTGAACATGCAAAGAAGATCAAACACCCTTAACAAAAAAGGTAAAACAGTGATATAGGACGATTTTGAAGTGTAGGGAGAACATGAGAACATGAGTTTTTCGACATGCCCTAACACAGAAACTGCCAATTCTGACTTTTTTCGCAATCGCGAATTTACATCTCACAATTCAGACTTTTTTTTTCAGAACTGTAATATAAACTCGCAATTGCGAGAAGTCAGAACTGCAAAATTCACAATTCTGACTTTTTTCTCGCAAATGCGAGTTTGTATCGGCCAATTCTGACTTTTTTCGCAATCGCGAGTTTACATCTCGCAATTCAGACTTTTTTCAAAGAATCGTGTGATGCAAATTCACAATTCAGACTTTTTTTCTCAGAACTGTGATATAAACCCGCAATTGCGAGAAGTCAGAACTGCAAGATAAAAACTTGCAATTCTGACTTTTTTTCTCGCAAGTGGGAGTTTGCATCTCGCAATTGATTTTTTTTTTCTCAAAGCTGTCATATAAACTCATAATTGTGACAAATAAATCAGAGCTGTGAGATAAAAACGCAATCACAATTTTGACTTGTTATTCTTGCAAATGCAAGTTTGTATCACGCAATTTCTGAGACTTTTTTTCTCAGAATTGCATGATAGAAACTCTATTATACATTGTATACATTTTAAAATCTTGCTAATTACTTCCTAGTTCCTCAGTACTCTCAGAGTGCGAGCTCTCATCGCATTATAGTTCTTAAGGTCTGCTGCGTTCTCAAAACTCTGGCCATTTGATAATATCTAGAATTCCAAAATCAACTGTTGGTGGCAGATCCTTTTCCTATGTAGCGCCCAAATTGTGGAACAAGTGTTGTTTGGGAGGCAGACATACTCTGTCAGTTCAAATCTAGATTAAAGATTAGATGGTGGATCAGCACCTAAAGATGACCTTTATTGCCCTGAATGCCAGTGGAGACCTTGCCAACTAGATGACAGAGACAGATCCCCTGCGAAGACCTCGGCACAGACTACGAGAACCAGATGAGTTTCTGCACAATTTTGGCTTGTGTTGCAGCCTGGAATTTAACAATGCCATACTGTATACCTGGAAAGAAGATCTCCACTGGCTAGAGGCCAGGTATTTTTGATGTTTGGGTTCACTTCTGGCTTGCTTAGTTGGAGACACTTAATTTCTGGCAAAATTGTCAACTTGATTGCACAGATACTATTTGACCTAAACTGAGCTGAAGAGTGAGATCAATGATGCAATGCACTGCAATGCAATGATGCACTGACTTTAACTGGAAAATTGAGTGTTTACTTTCTTCCTCTTGCATTACTGACACACTGTTTTTTTTTTCTGTTAAACACTGCATAGCTGTTTGATGAATGCTAGATGAACTAACTTTTACTAAGAATTATTTTCAGGATAGGTGCAAACACTTTTTTTTCACAGCACTATATATATAGAGAGAGAGAGAAAGAGGCATTTGACCCACAATTCAGTAGATGCAAGAATTAACAAATATCACTTCATTATATATTTATAAACGACTTGAAATTTAAATGACTGGAGTTTGCGCTTTTTTATTGTGAAGACTGAAATCATGGATCTGTCTTGACTTGAAATACTTTCGGTAATTTGGTATTGCCAACTTTATCTGATGCCAGCATTAGAATCATATGAAGGAAAACTGAGCTTATCTTGGCAGCACAAATGTTTTTTGAACTGAAACAGGATCCAGCCTTCCCAGCAGTTTCCTGGTTTCACAACCATTCAGTGCCAAAATTCAGAGGAGCTCGGAAATGTCTGTTGTCTTGGGTAACAGATATCATGCTTTTCTTATAATAATGTCTACAAACAGCACAGCAGAAATAAGGGTGTTTGACATTTCTCTTTTTTGACATACTTGTACTTTTTCAATTAGTCATCAGAGATTTCACTACTACTTCTATGTTACTGCAATAGTTCTCTTGAAAGGAACTGCCATATCACACATACAATAAAACTTAAATGCTTAACTTAAGCTCTGACAAGTGCAACAAACCATTCGGTTGAAAATGTCATTTGAATCTACGAAACATTTCTTTCTAGGTTAAGTTGAAAGCATGTGTGTTTGGATTTACAGTATGATCAAAGCCAATGCTATTCTTCATCACTGCAGAACAGAATGCAATTGCATCATTATGTTTTATGTTTTACTGTTCATGTTTTATGCATTTGCCAGACTTTTATGACTGTTACATGTGTAATTGTAAAGGTATTTATACTTGGCCTGTTAATCTTTTTTTTTTTTTTTTTTTAATAGAACAGTTTTTCTAACCTTGACACAAAATATCCCTACAAAATCTTAAAAAAATGTGAGTGTG
The DNA here is from genome assembly GCA_036247105.1 of Cirrhinus mrigala. NCBI lineage: Eukaryota > Metazoa > Chordata > Actinopteri > Cypriniformes > Cyprinidae > Cirrhinus > Cirrhinus mrigala. The sequence continues at coordinate 46,472,453 of CM070013.1, forward strand.
TTTGTTTTATTTTTTTTTTTTTTTTTTTTTCATTGAGCATCATATCATGAATCAGGTTTTTTTATGGCCAGTGTAATATGATATCATGAGAATATGGAGCTGAACCTCAAGAGGAAAACACCTGAATTTTATCCAGGATCTAAAACTGAATATGCAATCTGGTGCAGATCCTTTTATTTATAAGGCAACAAAATTAGATGAAATTCTGATGGCTTGTAACATAAATTCGATCTTCAAATACTTATGTAAAATAATATAATTATGGTCTGATGGTCTGATCATAAAAAGTGATGTATGACAGGGGTGCTCAACCCTGTTCCTGGAGATCTACACTGTACATTAGTCTAATATGTACTGTATATGGCTGCTTAACCCTATAAAGACTACTGTGTCATATTTAATATATACACAGTACTGTGCAAAAGTCTTAAGTCAGTTTTTTCTATCTTTTGCCAGTAGGAAGTATCAGTTTACATTTCCAAACCTTACTTTTGCCATGTAGAATGACATGTAGAATCAGAAAAACTGAGACAGACTAAGAACTGTAGCAATGTCTCCAAAGCACTTAAAGACACTTTCACCTTTTTGGTGAAAATACTAAAGGCCTAAGACTTTTGCACAGTACTGAGTGAATATGCATAGTAGTGTTGTCACAATACCAAAATTTTGACTTTGATACCTGTCTGAAATATCACAATACTACTACTGAACCGATACCTCGAGAAAACATAGAACAACAATAAAAGTAATTGAATAATATATGATCCAAATGGAGATCTTTGCTATGCTGGTAAGTTAGCATAAAGGATAAAGCTAAATCTTATTTCATGATATTGTCATTTTATTTCACAAGAACAATTTATATCATGACATAGTCATTTTTTGTCATTTTATCTGTTAATAATAAGAACCTAGATGCAAGTAACAAACTAAAGGACAACTACAATAAAACAAAGATACAAATGAAATAAAAATAAATAGGGCTCTATAAAAGCTGTTTTATGTTTTCCTAATTTCCATTTTAATTTTTCTAGGCTCATTTTAATGGCTACATAAAAAGAAAATTTATCAAAAAGCATATCTAACTAATTGAAACCATGAAACTAACAAAAATTACATGTTTTTAAGGCCCTATGAAATAAGTTTTATTATTTTTCTCAGTTTCAGTTTTGTTTTTGAATCTCTGTTTTCTATTCATTTTCTGGATTCTATTTTAATCATTTCATTACATTTTAATAATCAAAAGCATGTCATAGCATGCTATAAAGGATAATTAGATTTGATAAAGAATTAATTTATTATATGCTATTTATTTATTTTATTTTTATTTATTTATTTATTTTTTCAGAAATACTATGTTATGTATATACAATTTTCTGGTAAATAAATTCTGGTAAATTGTTTTTTTTTTTTTTTTTTCTGGTAAATATTCCTTAAACATTGTTTTAATAGTATTTTATTAGTAGTAGTACTATCTTTACGTTAAGTAATATATTTCTGACTGTCAAGTTAAATCTAACTTTTATTTTGACGGGTTACTTTAAAGACCTTTAGGGTCTTCCTTATATGACAATAGTTTTCCGCAAAAGAAACGGTAAAACGCTCAAGAAGTGACTCTCAGAGCAGTTCTAGAGATTATGTTCATGTGTTCATGTACTCCTATATTGAGGCGGCAGAGGCTGAAAACACCGCGAGTGTCACGGATATGTGTGTAGTAAACAAAACTGCGCGTCTGCGCCATTGACTAACACAGACACGCAGAGATGCGGCTTTTATTAAAATACATTCTTAAAGTACCAGTACTAGATAAATGCGGAATCGTACCGTTTTTAAAAACAGGGTATCGCCATGCTTTTTAAGTACCGGTACATGGTGCAATACTAATGCGTAGGCTTTACAGGGTAATTAAGTAATATACATTTATGCATTTGGCATAGGTTTTTATCCAGAGCAACTTATGTTGCATTCAAAGTTTGCTTTTTATTAGCTTATGCATTCACTGGGAATCAAATCCATGACTTTAGCATTGCCATACCATGCTGTACTGTTTGAGCTATAAAAAGACCTGTCAAAAATATCTGAATATCATTGCATTAGATGAAAAATGACAAAATATGCACTCGGATGCTGCAGAAGCTTCACTATACTTAAAATTTTTACATCAAGATACATTTATTTTCTACTAAGTGTAGTTCAAGTCTATTAACACATTTATCGACATGTCGCTCGAGACTGATATAAAAATTGTAATTAAACTTTGAGTACTAATTGCGCACAATGCACGTTTCTTAATATTAAGCCTAAAATATGTTTTAATGTTTTGATGAGGATTGTATGATCTATAAATAATATCGGTCTTTAAATGCAAGATACTTAAAGTGTACCTAAAGTATACTTGCAATAGTTTCACTTTAGCACAATCAAATATACTTCAGTATATCTTTAGTTGGACTTTAGCACTACTTCCAGATAATTAAAATAATTATTAGTTGTTCCTTGGAGTTCAGCTCCAACCCTGATCAAACGCAACTGAACCAACTAATTAGGATCTGAAGGAGCACTTGATAATTACAGACAGGTGTGTTTGATCAGGGTTGGAACTAAACTCTGCAGGAAGGTACACCCCCGATCTAAACAGGTAAATCTAAATTGCTTCAGCCCAGTAAGTGTTCATGTAGAAATATTACTAACAATATGATAGTTATTCACATATTTATAACAATCAGTAAAGATTTTACAGTAAAAAGGAACACAAGCTAGAGGTGGACAGTTTTACAATTACACTTAAAGGCCTTTCACTTGGTAAAATAGTATGAACTATCAGATGACAGAAGAAATGTAGTAACTTGTGTGAAACTGATTTGATCTTAAATAATCATGCATATGTCTGACACAGTAGGATTTTTATTAGGTTGAGATGTTTTATTCTTATTATTTCAGTAAAATCCAACAATTATTTGGACAAGTTTTTTTTTTTTTTTTTTTTTTTTTTTTTTTTGTCTCAGCTGACATTTGGCAACACTACATTTACTGTTTCTAAATTCTTTTATCTTTGAGTGAAGTAATATAATAGTTTTGTAGCCATTTAGAGAGAGAGTTCCTTGGAAGAGAAGAATAATGAGAAATCGTGATTGCACAATAAACTTTCGCATGTTGTGTGGGAGTGTCGGCCTTTAAAAGGCGAGTGTGCACAGTGTGCAGTCAGATTCACAACTCACTGACGACAGCACACAGTCTATTGATACCTTTACAACCATTGCTCTGCACCATACTGATTAAGAATGAAAACGTTCACTGCATCAGCCTTTGTGCTTCTGATCTGCACAGCTGCACTGCTGTCCACAACAGAAGGTAAGCAGACTAACATTCATTCATCATGCTTTCTGATATGTTTTTGATGAATCTTTCATGCTAATCTTACAGCAACTCTCCCTCTGTCACTGCAGGTAGACCTAGACTTAATCTACGCTGCGAGTGCCTACAAACGTATTCAAATCCACCAATTCCTGTCGTAAGAATACTGTCGTTGAGGGTGATTCCTGCTGGACCACAGTGCAAAAATAAGGAGATCATGTGAGTGTGAAACTTCTTAAAGCAACACTTTAAATGCAGACATGTAAAGTGTGCAACCAGTCAAAACACTCTTTATGGCTTCTTTAAAAACGCTAGAGCCATTATAGTTAACTAAATCTAAAAAACAATGACTAAAACAAGCAAAAAAAGTATTAAAACTTGTCCCAAGGTGCATCCTCTGATACTTTTAAACATACTTTCAGGAGTTCACATGTGTGTTAAACACTTGTTGATGCTTTTCTTTCAATTTCAGTGAATCTTCTATATTAAAAGGTTAAAAAAATGGGTCACCTGAATTAATCAAATTTGGTCATAATTTACTTACCTTCAGCCTGTATGAGTTTTATGATTTAAAAAATTATAAAGGTTTTGCTTTAAAACATTTTGCTTGGCAGTCGTAGTCACCATTGAGTTTTATTGTACAGAAAAGAGTGGTTTGGACATTCTGCTAAGTAATTTATTTTTTTGTTTTTCACAAGTTATACAAATTTAGCAACATTTAAGGGGGAGTAGATAATGAAAGATGAAGTCTATTTTTGGGTAAACTGTTCAGTTAAATGATAAAGTCAGAATGTGACTCATACATGTCATTTTATGCAATAGTAAAGTGTCATTCCATCGATTTTTAAAGAATTTCACATTTTTCTTACAGTGCCACAATGAAAAAAGGAAAGATGTGTCTGGATCCTACCGAAGACTGGGTGATTTCTCGTGAATTAGAGTAAGTTCTTGTCTATATATGATGGATCTAATTATCTGTCTTGAAATTATTAATTAGCATGATTTTAATAATAATAATTCATGCTTTTAAATTCTGACTTTGTGCCTTGGTGCACCTTTCATCCTTTAGACACTAACATGCGTCTCTTTATATTTGCAGAATGAAGAACAGGATCCCCCCAAGCCAATAATGAATTAATATCAGAACTAAAGAAACTGATTCAACTATTCCTGCTGTAATGTAGAATGTTTTTTTAGTAATTTTGAAATTTCTGAGTGATATATGAAGTACTGAACGTGAAAATGTGCTCTCTACCACCTATTTTATCAAAGGTGAATTTACTGTAACTTGCCTGGTCTTAATTATATTTTATTAAATTTTATTTATTGTTATCGTGTCACTGAATTGTAGTTTTTATAATGCTTATAAAGTTTGTATTGGTTTTGAATAAAAACTGCCATAATGGATATTTTAGTTGGTCTTTATTGTGCATTTGTCATCTCACAAAACATTAAAACATTACAGTATCATTTCCTGAGCTGTTCACAATTAGATGAAGTTCACACAAAAATTATATTTGCCTGCATGTCTTTCTAAACCTGCAAGACTTTGGTTGTTCTGCAGAACCCAAAATGAGACGGTCTAAAAAATGGTCTGTGTTTATTTGCATGCTTTACAATAAACAAGGAAACACTTTACAATAGACTTTGGTCTTTCAATACGTCAGAAAGCTGTCATAAAAAAGGATCATAACAATAGGCCATATAACTGTAGATATCTTAGGAAGCCAGTCAAATGTTTAAATCTCGTGACACCTTTATCAGAGAAGTAGTAATGTGGTTTGTGAACAAATTAGATCCTGGACCTGTTTTTTTTGAATAGCAGCCCACTGGAAAAGGTTCAAATTGGCTAACTGGCTATGTGTATACGTAATTAATCTTACTATGTGTTTACTGCACTGATGATATTAATCATCTGTGATTGTGTCAGCTGTATTTTTAATGGAACAGTTTGTTGAAACTTTAGACAAAATATCTTTAATAAAAAAAAAAAAAAGTTTGCATGTGTTTTTGGCCCCAGTATCATATTTCATGCATCAGGCTTTTAATGTAGTGAGAATATGGAGCTCAAACTCAAGGAGGAAAAAACACCTAATTTTTATTTAAATCCTTAAAACTGAGCAAGAAATATGCAATTTGGGGCAGATGCTTATATTTATATGAACAAAAAAGATCAAATTCTGATGGCTTGTACTGTAAATGAGATCTTTACAACAGTTTAGCAGACTACGGACATAAAATGATATAAATATCAGTTGTCACTCTATATCTCTCAATAATATGTCTTAGTAAGATGATATTTAATTGATTAAACCTTGTAAAAACCAAGGTTCTTTCAGTTGAAACAGCTCAGACTAACATTTTAGTCTGGGATTAGGCTTGTCTGTGAAACCGTGGGCTGGTTTTTTACTCAAAGCTCTGTAGTTTCAGAACATATAGGCTAATGCAGTACAATGATGATTCAGAGACGAACAAACAATTCTCAGCAGCCTGTTACGTCCCTGATGTAAAAAGTCTAGGGTAAAGGAGCAGCAGAGAAAAGTAAAAATAAAATTGGTTGGGGTGAGTGCATATCAGTCCCCTGCTCCACACGACAGACACAATAAATTCCAAATTAACTGGTATTTTATTGACAAAAGTATGATTAACAAAGTAGAAACTGGAAGCAAAATAGACTTCAGGAGGGGGAAAGGCCAAAACAACAAACAAAAGGACCCTCTAACTAGTTAGGGAGTAAGACTGTCTAAACTGACAACATAAAAGAAAATTAACAACAGAAATGTACACTAACTCCCTAACTAAACCAAAAACAGGAGAAAAGAGGTTCACAGAAATAAAATGGTACCCACCTCCCTACAGCTTCCAATACACAGGAACTCAAACAATAGATCAAAAAGGGGCTACAATAAGCCATAACTTGTAGATTTTACACAAGACCAAAGTCTGTGACACAACAAACAACAACACAAGGCAGGCAAGGGGAACAGCACTCTGGAAGGCGAGCTTCAATGTGGCTGGCACGCTGAGCAACCTTTGTTTGCAACCTCAGCCCAGTAGCGAGCAGCAGGTGAGAGCGATCACCTCCCTTTCCTCCACACCTGAGTAGCAGGTAGAGCACACACACACAAAAAGAGAGAGAGAGAGAAAAGCACACCACAGCATACAGCATCCAAATAATATTATATAAATAACCACGGAACGTAACAAGCCTAATGATCATAGTTGATACTTACTTCTGAACATAAATTTTCTAAAAATATGGTGTAAGTTGCTTTAGTCCAGTAAGAGTTTCTCTTGAAATATTACTATTAATATGAAAGTTATTCGTTTACTTCATAGCTTTAACAGCAGAAAGAGACACGTGAAACACAATCTCCGAAGGTGGATAGTTTTACAGTTAAATTCAAAGGACTTTTACTTAAAAACATAGGCAATAAACAACACCCCCATTGAAGACCAACTCCTACAGATATGATAAGCTCTCTTTTAAATAAAACGTTTCAAATCAGCAACAGAATGTGACATGCATTTCCCTGTATTGGTTGTTTCTTATAGCCTCCAAGCGTTTGAAACGCATATATTTTAGGTTCGTAAAGCCAATGCGCATGTGCAGTCAAGCGTGTGCGTTTCAGAACACTGACTGTTTCTGTGGGAACCAAGCAGCTGCGGTGACCCGATAATGACTTCACCAATTGCCGATTGGCTCTTTTATTTAGAAGGCGGGACTTATTTCGCCATATTGCGCATTGCGGTCAGTGTTGCCAACTTAGCAATTTTGTTGCTAGATTTAGCAACTTTTCATACTACCCTAGCAACTTTTTTTTTCAAAAAGCACCTAGCAACAAATTTAGCAATTTTTAACATTAATTTGGCTACTTTTAGCAATTTTTAAAAAGTGACTCAAAAGAGCAGTGGTTGCAGGCTTCACTCAGTAGAGTGTGGGGGTGGGGCTACATAAGGTCTAAATAGCCAGGCACAGCTGCAGCAGCAAAATTTGTTGGCTGAGTGCAACAGCAGTAGCACACATTTCACATTTTTAAGTGAATTAATTAAGCGTAACCACAGTTAAAATTTAGTTACTGTAGCTGCTCATTAATTTTGAACTGAACATGTCTCAATCGAAATTGTACAGCCAGAAATACAGAAAAGAGTGGGAGTCTGTACCTGAATTTAAAGGATGGCTGAAGCCAGTACCTGGGGATGACTGCCGAGCATACTGTGCATACTGCAAATCAGATATGCTTGCAAAAATGTATGACATTAGAAAACATCGTGCTACAGCAAAGCATATAAATAAATCAAAACCATATAACCCTGCAAAGCAGTCTACATTACCACAGCTAGTTAGGAAAGTGGATAACTGCAAGTGCAGAAGCTACTATGGCAATGGCCATTGCGGAACATTGTTCACTGCTAGCATGTGACCATTTAGGTATGGCTTGCAAAGCTGCCTTTTCAGATTCTGTGGCAGCAACAAACTTCCACATGCATCGCACCAAATGCACAGAAATGATTAAGGGAGTATTGGCTCCTTATTTTCTGAAAATGATAACATCAGATGTGGGGGATGAGAAGTTCAGCCTGCTTTTGGATGAGTCGACTGATGTCAGTGTCTCAAAATACCTGGGTGTGGTAATTCGGTATTTTAGTGCTAAAAAAAAAAACTTGTGTCCACATTTCTTGGGCTGGTTGAATTGGAGGCAGGTGATGCCAAATCAATAGCGAAGGCAATAGTTGAGTTTCTCGAATCTTCAGGGTATTGGCACTGATAATGCCTCTGTGATGACTGGGGTGCACAATGGAGTCCACAAGATTTTAAAAGAGGAATGTTCTTTGCCCAATTTGATACTCATTCGCTGTGTGTGCCATTCTTTACAATTGGCTGTCAGTGCAGCATCCAAAGAAACCATCCCAAGATGTGTTGAATACTTATTTAGGGAAACATACAACTGGTTTTCGATTTCCCCAAAACGACGAGAGGCATACAAAGCAGTGTATGCCACTATTAATTGTGCTCAGAAACCCCTGCAGATCACCAAAGTGTGTGCCACACGCTGGCTATCGATTGAGCCTGCAGTAACTCGTATATTGGACCAATGGGAAGAACTTAAACTCCACTTTGAGTTTACCAAGAGCAGTGAGCATTGTTACATGGCAGATGTGCTCCATGCCATGTACATGGACAAGAGCAACTATGTGTATCTCACATTCTTAAAATCAATCCTGGCTGACGTACAAGTTGCAGTGAAGTCATTGAGGGTGAACATACAGATCCTGTCAAGCTTTTGGACAATCTGGTTAACCTCTTATTATCAGTTTGCAGCAAAGTAGTCAACCCTATGGCAAAGATTGATGTTCTGAAGGATGCCATTGATGGTCATCTTAGTCCAGCACCATATCTTGGGTACCTTTTTGAAAGTACACTGTCCCAGCTCAGTCTTGCCATGGAGGATGAAAAGGTCATTCGAAGACGATGCATCAATTATGTCATTGCTCTAAGCAAGGAACTGCAAGCAAGGCTCCCAGACAATCTCGAAATCTTACGAAACATGGCTCTGTTCAGTGTTAAGGAAACACTGAAGCACAATAAAAGCAACACTGAAATTATAAATGTAGCTGAGCTACTGGGGTACCAGCCCCAGACAATTGACAAAATTGTTTCCCAATGGAGAAAGATACATTTGATGAGGTGGGAATCAACTGAAAATACCATTGAGTTCTGGAGTGAAGTATATAACTACACAGATGCTTCTGGGTCAAAACCATTTGAAGAACTTTGCAAAGCGGCACTGGCTGCCCTCTCACTGCCACACTCAAATGCAGAGGTTGAAAGGCTGTTCAGCCAAATGAGTGTGGTCAAGTCAAAGTTAAGAAACAGACTGTCACTGCACACTCTTAATTCCATACTCCTTGTGCGGTATGGACTGAAGCTGGCTGGTGAAACAGCATAAGCTACCCTATGACGTACTACAACAGTTTGGCACCACTGCAGCATACAGTTTTAAAGCTATACCATCCTCTTCTGCTGATACCAGCTCAGTGACAAAGCAGCTGGACAGTGAAGATGAAGATGATTTACTTGTGAATCATCGAAATGGAAATCAAAGATTGCCAGAGGAAACACTGTACAGCTAACCAGCCAAGAAGAACCACCTTCCTGAGAGATGCCTAGCAACACACACATATCACATCCAAGTTAAATTGCTAGCTCAGATTGTTTTTCATAACTGTTAATTTACTGATATTTGTTAACATGTATAATTGTTGGTAATTTAGGTAGCAATAAATTCCAATAGTGCTATAATTGTTGTCACTTTCACAAACGTGTTAATTTCACAAGTTAAAAAGTACACAAGCTGTGATTGTTTAAAAGAATGTAACTGTTCATTATCAGTGTTATATTTAAAAATAAAAAATTCTTATCAAAAAGTGTTTGTATTACTTTTACAAATAGTCAACTATATTTTTCATACAAATCTAAATGGACATATTTCAAATAATGTTTTTGCTGAGATGGCCAGTCAATTTGAGAAAACATGAATTATTTTGTATACTACATAAAGATGTAGTTTTGAGTTGCGATTACGCAATGACGTCATCACGCAAAGTAATATGTTAATAAGAACCTATTTATTGTGCATCTGGATGTAATGTTTTAATATAATATAATACACGGCGCCCCAGAGAGTAGAGACATGACGGGCTTGTCAGATACTACGTGATGCCGTCACTGATATGCAAATTAGTGTGTGACGTCATCTGGCAACATTTAGCTACTTTTCGGGCGGGCTTTAGCTACTTTTTATTGGAAATAGTTGGCAACACTGATTGCGGTTTCTCCCGTCCCTAACATGAGCGAATCGTCTCGGTATGTTTACAATCGTTGCTTTCATTCATTGTAAGTCGGGAAAAATGGCTTTTTGCAGTCAGAGGGTATAGTTACTATATCTACCAGCAGGGATGAATGGCATATTGGTTAAGCATATTTGTAAGTGTATTCATACTTTCATTTTAACATGATTTATGGATAATCAAGTAGAAACCTAGGTTTCTTCAGTCCAAATGTTATTCTTCTGTTTAATGTATACATATAGATTTCATCAAAAAGATGTGTACTATTTTTTATTTAGAAATGTAATTGCTTTTAATATAATCTATCAGTCTTATAACAGAAGGCATGTAGCAGATTGTGTGCAACGTGTAGAGGCCCTAAAATGTATGCATAAAATATAATATAGTAAGAATTAGGCCCAAAAATTATATTTAAATGAATCAGTGCTTAAATGACTCAGTAACCTAACAATTGCAAATCCACTGATGCACTGCTTTTTTAATATACAAGTTACATTTTTGTTTGTATGTGACTCTGATCTGTAATAAAGAACAAAAAGCTGCAGGTCTCCTGAACGCGGCGTAGCATGCACTAGTCAGATTGCAGCTATCTAGTCTGTGGTTGTTCTGGTCTGCTTAAGGCTAAGATTAGTAACTGGGTGTGAATAAACTTTGCACGGTTTGTTATTGTTTAAGTGTGGTAAAAGTGATTAATGTTTTAGTGCACATCTCCTTGTAATCATCCTTCCTGGTGACTGGTGTCTGTTTCATTTTTGTGCATTGTGCATTGTCCAAGAACTATATTGTGTGTACATTATCCCTGTGATCGTGCATCATCCCTTACTTAATGAAAATCCAAACTTTTTTGACATTCAAACCCCTTTCACTTAAAATGCTAAAATTTCACAACACACATCTGCATTGTAAGGCAGAAGACTGAGTTAACAGACGTTCTTTGTACTCATTACGTGAACTAAAAATGATCATATATTTCAAGCTGAATATAGATTTTAGTTCTCTGCATGCTTTCTGAATAGGGAGAATAAATGTTGAAATTAAGTTTTATTTAATGTGTTTTTTTTAACAAGATTATTATATAGAGAGGATGTGCTGCAAAACTTTAAGAATATATAGTCTCTTTGTTGCTTAACTGTGTATATATAAGTGTATAGTGATAGTCTCTAGTTACTATCACATGCAAGTCTGTTAACTGCAAAAGAAGAATTAGGATGTCCATGCAATGAGATTGCGACAGGTAAACCAAATCAAAATTTTTAATTTTACGGTAACACTTTACGGTAAGGGTACATGAATTACCATGAATTAATGCATAAATCCATGCATTAATATGTCATGAATTATCAGGAACTAACATGAATTCAAAGTCTTTCATTCATGACTTCATGGATGAAAAACACCTTAATTAAGACATTAACTAAGATGGGTACATCATCATGATTTATGATTTATTACACATGATCATGATGTTTTCTTTGTTCACAAAAAATTAATTAACCTAAATAAAATTCTCAGCCCGAGTCCGACCCGAGTCTGTCTCCCCCCCCCCCCCCCCCCCCCCCCCTTTTCCCAACACAGCTTATACTATTGTTTCAGCTATTAAAATAGTTCATTTTATATGTAATGGCAAAGTGATTATATTTATTTTCGTTTTTTATTTTTAGTTAATTTAGAAAAACATTTGAAGCATTTTTTTTCCTGTTAAATATATATATTTTTTTTTTTAAAAGTAAGGACCGATTAGCGGAAGACTGATCATAGTCTGTTTGATCAATTTTGTCTTCTTAAATCATTACGACTTGCCTAAAATATACACTCTAAAAAAAAACCTAATTTTACAGAAAAAAAACTCTCAATTTTTTCACAGTAGTTTTCAGTTATTTCAAATTACATTCAAAAATTAGTAAAATTACAAACAATAATCTGTAAATTATCAACTTCACTGTTGTTTTAAGTATTATTCCATTAATGACAAATTACAGTAATTCTCATTTTTATGCAAAAAATTACTGTATTATTTACACAGTATTTTTTTCAGTTTTCTTAAATTACATACAAATTATGTAAAATTACAAAAATAATCTGTAATTAAATAATATAGCTCTTTATATTAAAGGTTTATAACCATACTAACAATTTATTGTTGTTCTTTGTAATTTTCCCACACACCAGTTGATCCAAATTGCCAGGAAATTGTGAATAAAGATGACAAAAGCACATTTTTACAAGCTCAAACTCCCAAGAAAACTTCAACAAACACAGTGATCAGGATATGCATTTGTTTGGAGTATGTGAGAGGAACCTGCTAGACATTTGAATATAGAAAAAGCAGATGTAGAAAAGTTTCTGAATGTATCCAGCATGCAATTTGTGTGGAAAACATTCAAATATGCACAATTTAGAATCCTCAATTTGTCAAATGTGCATGCAACTATATGAGGTGACAGGACTAACCATTCTGCCGCAAACACGGTGTTGAAATGAATATCAATACATGCATTATCAAACTGCTCATTTATTGTTGAATTAGTTGGACAGCAAGGACAACAATGTTCATGATGAAACAATGCTCATAGGGCCAACCAATATATTGTCTTTAATTAACTAAAAAGTGGGCTGTCTGTTTGTGAGATGTTCAGCATTTTCAGTTTACATTGTCTCATATCACAAATGCTACAATGTCCTACTGCAGTCAATTGCATGTAATATCTACACTATTAAATAAAAGTCTTTAGACAAATTTTGTTACTTGCATGCAATTATGGCAGTATTTTTAAATAAGTGCTATGGTGGACAGAGGATTAACCAAAAGGCTGTGTAACACTGAAATGCCAAATACAGACAATGCCCAAGGGGTGCTTCTAAAGGAAATATCCTTTATTTGTTCAAATACAAAAGGGTGCTTATTGGTCATCAGCATATTTTATTGAACTTGTCTGAAAACGTAGTACTAACTGACCTAACTGTATGTCTGGCCCTAAACCTAATTTAACCTTAAAATAAGAGGGAAATTAGATGCACCTAACCCTGGTTTGTAAGCATATGTGAAATAACCATATTAATTAATTAAAATGTATTTAATTAAAATGTATTTTAAAATTAAAGTAACAGCCTAATAGTAAAAATAAACAGACACATTTGTAATCTTTTATTAAATACAAGGTTTTTTTCCATAGTTACAGCGCTATTTGCTGTCTCTCAGTGTTGCTTTGAGCGTGATTGGTTAATCTGACCCTCACTCAGGAATCTGGCCAATGACTAGTGAGGGCGCCATTTTCCCGGTCAAATTTGAACATACACTGCTGCAGTGTGTGCCGTTGATCGGCTTCTGCTGCAGTCTGCGTCGGTCCGTCCTATAGTAATGGCTTTTACGTGGATTATTTTATGCCTGACTGTTTAATTTATATTTTAAGCGAGTTTGGGTTGTGGAATAACGACTGAGAATAAACAAACGTGAATATGGACACAGACTTCTTCTACCAGCAGCTAACAGACATGCAAACTCCAAAAGGTAAGTACCTTTTAGTTTTATATAATGTTTAATGAAGTGAGATGCTGATTGCGATTACATATCTCACCATGTCTTACCATTATGTGTTATTGTGTTTTGTTAGTATTAGCTAATACTGTTAGCTAGGCTGGGCGATATATGACCATGTATTGCCGATGATATGAAGTGACTATCGCAATATATATCCTTGTAGCACAGTACTGCTTAAATGTACATTACTGACACTTTGATAAATACGCGTGCATGAATGAGGAATAAATAGCAGGACATGGTGGTGATAAAACGAGTAAATAACAATAGACACAGAAAGCCGGACCTCACTTAAATACAGACAGTTCTCTCAAAATTCACTTGACTTAAACAGTCGCTAACGTTTGAAGTCAAGATAAACATTTAGGCGGAAACCCGGTTACGTGTCAGTATACTGGATCTGTGCATTTTGTTCTTAAAGTGACAGCAGTATTATTTAGTCTAACGTTAACGTTACCTGCAGTCGGTCATAATTTTAATCAAACAACAAAATACTAAACAGAAAATTACAAAATGTATTTAACTTACCTTTGTTCTTTTGTATTAGTTTTATTTTTTGTAATTTGATACTTTGATCTTATGTTTAATAAAATAAAATAACTATATTGTGATTGTTATTGTGAAATGACATTTCTTATAGTGTAATAATAATGGTTATATCGCCCACACATGCAGTCAGCTAGTTTTAAAATCAAACTCATAAAAAGTGACAGAACTTTGAAATGAGTAATCTGAGAACACTGTCATGTTAACTCATTTGACAGAGGACCTGAAAGCATGATCCATGGAGAAGAATACTGTGTGTAAACCAGGATTTTGGATCAGCTGTGTAGATTTTGTATGGAGCTGGTGAGTACATTCTTGCAAGCCCATGTCTCTGTCAGTAATTAGTTTTATTAAACAAATTAATATTAATTTGTGTGTGTGTGTGTGTGTGTATGCGTGTGCTTCCCCCTTATGATCCAGAAGTTTGGGAATGAAACTCTTCTACCACATGATCTTCAGAGGAAGTGAGTTTTCATGTCTAACATTAGGACATACTAACATTAAATTATTTTTAAAGGAATGTTCACAGTATTTGTCTTCCATGTTTTTAATTTGATTAAATACCAGACAAAACATGTGTCTTCTGACATAATCTTTTTTCTTTTTCTTTCCCCCCAGGTGATCCAGTTCATTCCTGGCAGTTTGGAGGAGGACTGCTCTTTATCTGCTGTGTCTGTCACTTCTGGTGCAGAGTAATGGACCTTTTGTTGTATGTTTTGGTTTGACTTATTACACTAATATAGCTAGAATTCAGAATTAAAATACATGTGTTTATCTATCATATTATCAGAGCTACCGTGGTGCCCAAAATTATTAGAACACCAGTATTTTGAACAGCTAAAAAAAAATTATTTTGGGCCCCGATCACATGTTTTTTTAGGTCTGAAAACGCGAGGCGCACCACACTGCTTTTTTTTTTTTTTTTTTTTTTTTTTTTGACATTGCTAGGCAACCATCAAATCAGCAGTCCTGTCAGTCTAATCAAAGAATTATAGCGCTCTAAAATCTTTGGTTTTTGCTGTTAAGTAAACTGTCATATTAGCAAAAACCTTAAATACAGCTCCTGGTAACCCGCAAAGTTTCTCCTCCGTCATTGCAGTCTGCGGACTTTCTAAGCAACGGTAAACTTTCTTCACCACAACGGAAGGCCCACCTCTCCATTCATACGATTGGACAATGGAAAAAAAACACAATGACGTCAGGTGCTTTTCTGCTCAGAGTTGCTTTTTTTTTTTTTCAACTTCAGGCACTCAGAGCCGGCAAAAACGTGAGGCACAGCAAGCGGTTAAAACACGAGGCGCCGGGGCGCATAAACAGCGTACGTAACACTCACTGCCAATAGAAAACAATTAAAAAAGGCACCTCTCACTGCAAAAAAATGCGTTCTGTCTGATCGGGGCCTAAGTCAGTTATTTCTATCTTTTACTGTAGTGTGTCAGTAGGAAATATAAGTTTACATGTCCAAGCATTCATTTTGCCATTAAGTGTAATCGGTGAGATTTGGTCCGACAACAGCCAGTGCTCCACACAGAGATCTGATCTCATCATCTAAATCCAGACTAAATCCGGAAGAACTGTGGCAACATTTCCAAGCTGCTTTTTCAATTAACTTATATTGACTAAATTAAATCAACATTTGGTGTGACCATTCTTTGCATTTAAAGCAGCTTTTGCCCTAGGTAAACTTGCACATAGTTTTTCAGGTAGCTTTGCAGGTAAGTTTCTTCAAGTGTCTTGGAGATGTTGCCACAGTTTTTCTGGATTTAGTCTGTCTCAGTTTGTTCTGTTTCTTCATGTCATTCCAGACAGACTGGATGATGATGAGATCAGATCTCTGTGTGGAGCACTGGCTGCTGTCAGACTCACTGGATTATTACAATTAATGGCAAAATTAATATTTGGAAATGTTTTTAGGTGAAAATACTAGTGTTCTAATAAGTTTGGACACCACAGTATATGGAGCCCACAGGAATCAGTAGAATATTGTGGATTAATATAAAACATATGTGGAAAATACAAGATACAAAGCTCTCAGCAGACAGCACAAATTGTTTACCTTTGTCCCATCTCAAAGGTAAAATTATGACCTCATCATGAGAGTAACCGAACTGGTAAGACAGAAATGCAATTCCTCCTGGGGGCTCTGAATAACTGTTTATGAAGAATTCATTGATGATGTAAATTTACATCTGAAATATAAAATAGTTTTTGACTCAATCTTGACAATTGTGTAGATATATCGTTTTTTCTTCAGTTTTAAGTTGAATACACTGTATTTAATTCAACATTTTGATGAAACTGGTCTATGTTCTTCATCAGTACAGTATTTTAAATTTTAGTTTTATATGGCATTTGTACAGACTTTGTATTTTGTCTTCCAAGTTCCAAATAAAGCTGTTAATTTTCCATAGCATATTGAGTGTGCTTTGACACTTTATTAAGGGTTTTTGATTGTAATGATTTGTAAAATAACAGTGTATCTCTGTAGAACATTAGTGCTTTCATTGTAATAATCTGGGAAAAATCTGTAAAATAAGGGTTTTACAGTGAAAAAAGTCCTGTGAAAAAACCGGTCAAATAACTGGCAGCTACATCTGTCAAACAAAAACCGTAAAATTAGAGTAAAATATCGTAATTGAAACAAGAAAAAAATCCGTAAAAAAATCTTTCTCCATGCTGCTTTCAATCCCTTAATGCACCTCAAGAGCGTTTAAGCTCAACTTCCATAGGAATTAATTGAAAACGCTCACTTCGCCGCGCTCACTACGTGCCATTGGAAACGCACCGTAAACGCCTTCTGAGATGGTCTAGAAAGTCTCTTTTCATCACCATAATTGGTGAATGTCTAAAATATAAAAATAAGGAGACGCCTAAAACAGGCCCGAAGCCCTGCCTGCATCTGAAATATGACATAAAAATTGGGCCTAAAAAAGTTGAGGCCCATCAGGCTCGGGCTAAAATGCAGGGCTCTAGACCAAGTCACCACTTTAGTTGAGGGGCCACAAACATGACGAAGTCATGAGAACCTAATGCTTAGTTAATGATGACTATTGAATTTGGATGTCAACAGAATTCAAGTCCTATGTACTGTGATTGGCCAATGTTGGGGTCTGGTCACCATTTTAGTTGAGGGGCCACAAACATGATGAAGTCATGAGAAGCTAATGCTTAGTTAATGATGACTACTGTATTTAGATGCCAACAGACTTCACATGCTATGTGCTGTGATTGGCCAATGTTGGGGTCTGTCAATTTACCTATTTATTTTTTTGTGAACAAAGAAAACATCATGATCATGTGTAATAAATCATAAATCATGATGATGTACCCATCTTAGTTAATGTCTTAATTAAGGTGTTGTTCATCCATGAAGTCATGAATGAAAGAGTGTGAACTCATATTAGTTCCTGATAATTCATGACCTATTAATGCATGAAGTAATGCATGGTTAATCCATGAATTTATGCATGAATTCATGGTAATTCATGTACCCTTACCGTAAAGTGTTACCAATTTTACTAACCTAATCTGAGTTTGTTTATTACCTCAAATTTTGAGTTCTGCTAACTACTTATGGTTTACAGTGTGCACATTCACTTTAGAAACATTTGTTTTTCTTATCAGTTATAACACTGTACATAGCTATTGTTATTATTACTTCAATTAATTATAAAATTGCATATTATAATGCAATGTAAACAACATATTATAATCTTCCCTAGTGAGAAATACATATACTAAACTGTATTTAAGATACATTTATTTAATGCTAAGTGTACTACAAATACATTTACATATTATGCACTTGATAAAAATACCTTGCAATTGTACTTTTAGTGTACTAAACTGGCATACTTAAAGTCTGCTAAATTGGAACAAATAATTTGTACTTAATGCACTTTAATTGTGCAGAAGAAGTGTAGAAGTCCAACTAAACATATACTTATGTATATTTAATTGTGCAAAGGTGAAACTATTGCAAGTATATTTTAGGTACACTTTAAATTTTTTGCATTTAAGGGGGTCATCGGATGCCCATTTTCCACAAGTTGATATGATTCTTTAGGGTCTTAATGAAAAGTTTATAATATACTTTGGTTAAAAATTCTCAATGGTTGTGTAAAACAACACCCTTTTTACCTTGCCAAAATCAGCTCTGCAAAAATCATCTCATTCTGGTCGAGGCTGCTTTAAATGTAAATGAGCTCATTTGCTCACCCTGCCCCTCTCTTCTCTCCATGGAGAGACGAGCCTGTTTACTTTAGCCGCTAAACTTGCTAACTAGCACATTATTAGGAAAGGCGATCACAAAGATTCATAAAAAAGCCCTTATACTCACTTCTGCTGTAAGTGAAGCTGGATCATGAATGATTCGCGCGAACATAGACAGATATATGTAGATTGGGAGGCGCATTCCCTTTACAAACAAACGTAATCCACTGCATCTTCAGCGACTCAGATGTCGGGAGTAAATGGCGACCACTATGTTCATTATTACATCCAGCAACACAACACCTCAATCGCTCAAACGGAGATATTCTTGTCTAACTTACATCCCTGCTCCGGCATTGAAACAAAGAGGGTGGACTGTTACAGCTGATTTGAGGTAAAACGCTCATGTCAATCAACTTTCGTGGGAGTGTCCTCTGTCAACGACAGGCATCTGAGAATGGCTCGATTTGAAAAAGGGGATATTATTTTTACAGATTAATTAAAAACCACTGCATGCATTTTTATCTTTATAGGGTAGATTTGTACATAGACTGACAACACACATTAATGTTCAAACAACATGTAAAAGTGAACTTAGCATCCGATGACCCCAAGACCAATATTATTTAAAGATCATACAATTCTCATCAATAGTGACATTAAAACATATTTTACCCTTAATATTAAGAAATGTGCACTGTGCACAAGAAGTACTCTGGGCAAATCTAGCGTTATGGATGTGACATTTTGCATACAGAATATATGTGTTACCAATATACGAACCATCTGTTTATAGTTTAATAAACCCTTTTTAATAGAGTCTAAACATCAGGAAAATATCAATCTATGCACAAGTTTTCTGTGTTAAAAAAGGGAAATAATCATGCGTTATGGATCTGATTTAAAAAAAAAAAAAAAAAAAAAAAAAAAAGGACATAGTTTTTGAGAGACTGCATACTTTGTAGGATTTCTGCAAATTAAAATGCCCAACACATAGAGAAGTGATGGCTCTTCACAGAACATATAATTGTTACTTTATTTTGATCAGGAATATGTACTGTTATGGATGTGACAAGCCTGAAAACAGCACTTACCAGACTATGGAAAATCATGCACTAAAAAATAAAGAAAATGCTTTAAAAACTTTTTCATAGTAAGGATGACTTTTATATGGAATTACCCCTCTAAATAAAGTTTAATTACAATTTATATCTGTAAGCTTCAAGCAACATATAGCATTTTAAATGCATTTTAAATCTATTACTTTTTTTCTAGGGTTTACAGCCTTACAAATAAAAACTAGAAGTTGAGTTTGACTTCCCAATTGAGCATTTCTATTGTTTAGCTTTAATAGATCAACTGAGGCAAACACAGAAATCAAATGATAAAGATGTTTCTGGATAAACACAGTTTTTGCCTTGCCTTCCTTCTGATCCCACAATTAGGAAAGAGTGGATGAACTCTTTTTAATAAAGTTCCAGACCACGTCAGTAAGACTTCATTTTACCACAGATTTGTTTACAAACAAGCCACAATTTGACAGAAAGACTGAAACTGCTATATCAACTATACTGAATCCAAGTGATGTCGCACCATACAAGTATGAGTATTTTTTGGGTTTTTCAACTGTTAGCCAATCAGTGGGTGTTTACATCCAAATCAACAATCACCTGTTCAAACATAGCGTTCCCATGAGCGGGTTCCAAACAGGACAGAAAATGATGTTTTTGAATGTAAAAATCTTGACAGTATTACAAGTGGACCTCAGAGAAACACAATAAAACAAACCCAGTTCATGAACCCTTTAAACATCTGGAAACAGTTTGATGGGAGATTTTTTTTTTTCTACCTCTTTTAGCCTTTTCTGCTCCAAACAATCTTGCATTTATGTGTGAATGCAGAATGAGATGCTGTTCAAATGAATGAGCTTGTTTGCATTTGCCAATGTTCTGTAAACATAACAGGATCGCCTCAGCATGCATTTGCTTAACATGTTTAACTAGTTTCTCACCATATTTGCATATTCTGTTTTCATTCATCTGTATCCACATTTTATCTAGTGTAGTTACAGTGCTTTTCTAGCTTTAAATCTTTTATGTCATTTTTATGACATGTTATTGGCTTTTCATAAGTAAGTTTTTGCAAAAAAAAAAAAAAAAAAAAAAAAAGCCTCTTGGGTTCCTTCGCTGGAATCTGGGTTCAGTGAAGGAGGGCCTGTTGCTCAATCCATTTTGAGTGTGATGTCAGCAGTGGGGTTCTTTATAAGAGAACGTCCTGCCAAAGTATGCACAAACACTATTAACAGACAGACAGGTCTAGTTCTTGATGAAATATCTGCCAATTTACTCTTCATATGTCAATGCATTAAACACACACAACAACGATGAAGTTCACCACGGCAGCCTTTGTTTTTCTGACCTGCATGACACTGCTGTCAACAACAGAAGGTAAGTGTTTCTGAATGCAACTGATAGCATCCATTGTTTTTGATAATATTGTATGTGTTTATTATTTTTTAAGGTTTTAAAAATGCTGATGTGAGCTGAATAAATATTGTAAGAATTTACAAGGCACTAATACTCTTATTTCTGTCTCGTTTCATTCAGTCATCGCAGCCAAACTGCTGATCCAACACCTGCGCTGCCAGTGTGTTAAAACGTATTCGGGAAAACCAATTAACCCTAAACTGATCGAGAGACTACAAAAGATTCCTGCTGGACCACAATGCAAAAACATGCAGATTATGTGAGTGTGATGTAAACCAAAGATCAGTGCAATGCAGACATCAAATTAAAGATGTGATTATAGAGACCAGAATGTGCCCAACAAACTTTCTTTGTCTCACACAGTGCTACTCTGAAACAAGGACTGACCTGCCTCAATCCTAATGATGAGTGGGTGAAAAAGATCATCTGAAGATCATTTCCCATCTGTGTTTGCATGCAGATGCAATGATTTTTCTAACTGTATGTTGTAGCACGCATTTTCTTCTGCATATTTCTGTAAGCTGTGAAATGCAACACTTAAATGCATACGTACCTGCAGACTGTTTGGATGCATTCTCTCATTAGAGAATCACATTTTGCCGAAGCGAATTTAAATTTTTCTTGGCGGAAAATGTTGTATTATGATTTTGGCTGAAAACAACATTGCTAATTAACACTTTGCTTGAACATGGAACATCTTGTAATGTAGAAAATAAAATAAAGATTTTTGTTGTTCATTTTTCAGTAATGTCACTCCCATTTTTGAACACAGACATAAAAATGCACTATCCAGACTTAAATTTGTATAATTCATGAATGAAAACATTTTGTAATATGATTTTGATGTACATTTTCCATGGTAATTTCAAAAAGCCTTTTAAAGGATGAATTTTGAAATTTTAGGTTTTGAGCTGATATATAATTTCTTATGATATCTAAAGCGTGATACGGAAAAAGGCAACGAAGAAAGTCTTTTGTGACAAAGGTCAGAACTCATGTTATGATGTAGATTTTTTAAGTGGCACTCTTGACATATATTAATCTATTACTTTTCCTACATAATTTCTAACAAAAAAATATGGTAAAATATCTATTTAGGAGTCTTAGACCTTTCCAACAATGTATAGTTTGTCATGATTTGATTAGGATTTATTTATAATATGGTGAAGTAAACTTAGGCATCCCACAGGGTGGACGGTGACAGTTAAAGGGTTAAATTAGATTTAAACATCTGCAGCATGACTGAATATCAAGGCACTGATATGTTTTATTTTCTAGCTATAATAGAGGAAACTGCATTAAAAATGAATCAATATCACAGAAGGAGGAAGGTCATATGGGTTTAGTGATATGAGTAAATGGTCATGCTGTTTATTTTGTGGTAAACTATTGCTTAAACATGAAAAAAAAAAAGGGTGTGAGATTAATATTTGCTTATGTCCTATTTCATAATACAAAATAAATGATGCAAGATGCTTATTACTTCCACTGATCTGTTCTCTGAAGTGCATAATAGTACATACAGTAAATGCTTAATGTACCTCTGTACCATGTTTTCTCCAGCATGGAAGTCATAGCGTAACAACTGAGTGATAAATGCACCTGTGCTGTAACTTGCCACAAGGTTTTTTGATTGACTTACTTTTTTTCATGCATTCATGCACTTTTTTGGCAGATTTATCTTTCCCAGTAATATGATTCACTCGTGATGTGTGTTTCTCTCATGCGCTGTAATAAGACATGCTGCTCTGTTTAGTCTCACAAAACGCAGAAATGATTCATTAGAGCATTTCTGGAATTTTTTCCACAGATTAAGAGCTACTTGCAACACATAGTGACACTTTGTCCATTTTTGGGGTAATGATCATTTATTTTGGCATACAGTAGGACAATAAAATAAAGTGGAATATTATCACAAAATACGTTTTTGACAGGGAGGAGAATCCCTTCCTTTTGTTAATGGCATCAGTATATAGTTAACATTTTTTTTGCAAATTCTGTCACTTCAATAAATTACTGCTAAACAAGGTGCACAAATGGTGATTGTAACTGTAATTGTAATTTCACAAATACTTACAAAGAAATAGCAAGTAACACGCTGAATACTAAAAGCAGGCGGTGGAAACAAGATACTCACTGCGACATTTGATATTCACTTTCCTCTTGTTTAGGGACTCATTATTCTGGCCTATTCATCAGATCTTTGTTAAACTTGTTCTGCTTATGTCTCAGTTGTTGAACTTTTTATGTTAATCCAAATATTTGCAAGTTAAGACATTTGCTGTAAATAAAAGCAGCTGAATTCAAGAGGCTCTTTCTTTCTTTTTTTTCCTGAGTTGCTGACACTCAGTATCAGTATATGATAGATATAAATAGATATTTGGGTAACACTTTAATATAACCTTTATTAAATAAATCATTATCAAACATTATATAGGCTATTGCTTAATAGGTCATAAGTTCATAAATATTCAGATTCTAAAACATGAGAAAATCTGCTTGTTAATGTTTACTAATTAAACATTACCTAATGATTAACAGAGCATTATTTCACGTCAATTAAAATGCTTACAAATGTCATTAAACGTTTAATTCATATGCACTTCTTGAAAATCTTAACAGCTTTTGTTCATGTACAACACTTTTGCTGCTGTTGGCAGCAACATTGAAATGATCTACAAAGCTATAAAACATGCAGTGTGGTGTAAAATGAGAACAGTATATTGCAAAATATAAAACATATTATTTTACATGACTCGCTGCTATGAATGTCTTTAGCAAGCATTTAGATAAACCTAACTAAACACTGTTTACACAAGAGTTGTTAGAGCAAACAATGAATAGTTTCTACTTTAGACTGGGTATTGCAAAAACATGAACAAATAATTATTAAGTGATTCATTAAAAATGATTAATTAATTTTCTATCTTTTTTATCATATTTAACTATTCGAAATCTGTATTGGTCCATCTCAGATTACTTTATTTAATTCTTTACAGAATTTTAAAGTGAAAGATGGATAGATTTTTCTCAGTCCTGTTACCAAAACTCTTATGTCTTTTAAAAAGCATGTTTAAAAATATGTCAACAAATTCCTTCATTTTCCCCCCAGGCAGGTGTTTATTTTAAAGAAATTGCTGGTTTCATGGTCAAAAAAATAATATTATTTAAAAAAAATAATAATAGTAAAAATACATCACTATTTATCTACACAAGGTGTGTTTTTCTAAAGTAAACAAACCCATTTTTTCATTTTAAAGGTGATTTAAACCTCAAACTTATTTAGTTATTTATTTATTTTGTGATGCAATTTAGTTGCATTTAGATGCAATAGTTTTTAATACTTTGTTTTAATTAAACATTTTAAAGTTGCATTTGGATTAATGTTCAGAACACTTTGCTTAATAATAAAATGTATTTTATAGTTAATTGTTATGCATATTTGTACATGTCCTGGGGACAAAAACGGCACCCATTCGGTGGAATATATATGTCCTTGACAGGCTGAGTTAATGAATAATATGTTAAGTAGAATAGTATGTGAAGTGCTTAAAATTGTTAATCAATCTTTTTTTTATTTTTTTTTCCACAATATTTGAAAATGTAAGAAAGAGCATTAGGTAATATGTGAACTGAAATTTAATGACATTTGTTAGCATTCAAAAGTACATTAACAAATAAACTTGTAATCATGGTATAATTTCTGTTAAAATCATTTGTAGATTAATTTTACATGTACATGATTGTATGAATTGCACATTTATTGGCATTTGTAAACATTAACTAATGATCTATTAAGCATTATAACATGTTTGTTAATGGTTATTAATATTAATTAATAATGAAGCTTTAATCATAGTAAACCATCGGTCAAAATCATTGGTAACACTTTACAATAAGGTTCATTAGTTAACTACATTAGTTAACATGAACTAAGAATGAACAGTACTACTACAGCATTTACTAATCTTAGTTAATGTTAATTTCAGCATTTACTAATGCATTGTTAAAATCACAAGTTGTGTTTATTAACATTAATGCACTGTGAACTAACATGAATAAACAATGAATGACTGTATTTTTATAAACTAACATTAACTTAGATTAATGAAAAGTGTAATAAATGTATTGTTCATTGTTCATTCATGTTAGTTAATACATTAACTAATGTTAACAAATGACACCTTATTGTAAAGTGTTACCAAATCATTTGAGGTTTTTTAGTGCATGATCATTTATTGAAAGATTAAGGTCATTGGAAAGCATTTCGGTTTACAATAAAGACTGATCGGTTAATCATTAGATAATGTTTTATAAGTACACAGAACATTAAAATTTTATCTCTTTTTTTTTTCTAGCTATGTGAATTTTATTTTTTGATCTGTTAAACATTATATTATGTTTCTTAATGATTTATTAATTGAAGTTATTATAAAGTGTTACCAAATTTTGCACATTTTTAAATGAAAGATCAAAAGGATGAATGATGCAGATTTTTTTTCACAGCCACCTTTGCTCATATTTACCAAGGGTGCCTAGACAGATAGACAGATAGACAGATAGATAGATAGATAGATAGATAGATAGATAGATAGATAGATAGATAGATAGATAGATGTTTACTGATGTGTGTATTTTACTGAAGAAATTAATCAGCTGTCTGGGACGTTCCTTTCATGATTGAGGTCAGTGAATGTCACACTTTTAGCAGCACAACAGGCTGTGCAAACAATTCATACACACAAACACACATCCTTTATTTGAGTTTATTGCTCTTTTACAGCTTCTTTTCCAGTAAGAGTGGGAATGGCCATTTGTAAATTCAATAGTTCTGGCTTTCAGTGTCATTCACTTCCAGCTATTTTAAGTTGTTCAAAACAGCTTGTTTTGCTACTTTATATTGCGTGTGTCTTACCATATTATTTTAATGTATTATCTTAATTATGAACACACTGGTTTGCAGTCCAAAAAGTTTTACCATTTACAGCACTTTGTTACTCTTCTCGTTATTGAACTACAGCAGCTTGTGAACCAGAAATAAAAAGAACAGAAAACGACTTACTTGGGGAATGACAAATTAGGTAGATAGGAGACTTCTCAAGTTAGTATTAATATTAACTTTTGTCTCAAAAGTTAAAAAATTATGCTGAAGAAATCAGAATCAGAATAAGAATGAGCTTTATTGCCAAGTACGCTTGTGCATACAAGGAATTTGTTTTAGTGTCATTAGCTTCCAGTACACAGAGACTGCAACAACATACAGACAATAAAAATAAGATGAAAATAAAATACACATATGTAAATATAAATAGACAAAAAAGTAGAAAAATAAATTGGGAAATAAATAAGTGGTATGTACAGTTGTGCTATAGATAATATAATGGAAGAGAACAGAATAGAAAGGAGGTAGAGGCAGTTGTTCCTCTGCGTTGTGTTGATTTTTTTTTTTTAATAAAGGATTTTCCACACAAAGCTGGTTTTTATCATGGGTGATTTAATTGTAGTGCCTGAGTAGTAAAACACATAAGGTACAGACACTGTTATCTGCGATGCAATGCTCTGCAGTGCCTCTGTCTTCTAACGGCATCGCCGGAAAGAGGACAATTCACAACATACATTTATGTTATATATAATAATATCAATAATATTTAACAATGATGATACGAATAAGTGGAATTTGTCAGCATTTTCACATTCAAATAATTCAATAGAGCATTACAGTGTTTCTTCGATACCAATTAACATACCCGAGTAGTAAAACATATAACCTACAGGCACTGTTATCTGCAATGCCACGCTCTGCAATGCCTGTTAACCACAAAGTATGTTAAGTGCACCAGGTAGTTAATTTCTGAATACACAGCATCTCACTTCTTCAATATAATATCCATTACTTTTATAAAATAGAATATCTCTCTATATATACACACATATAGTTGTATATCATTAAACGCGTTATTAGCCGCTTAGCCGCTAATACATCTTTCGCACGTGTTGCACACACAGCGCCGCCATTACACGCAGCTCGCTCTTCACCCGATAACAGCTATCAAACTTCATTTAACACATTAATAACTCGAAATAACAGTTTGACATAACGTCAGATTGAATACTTTCTCAGATTTGATCTTTTAAACGTGACGTGAACACTTATAAAACTTGATATACATCAAATGAGAGAGAGCTCATGAAATCATACCTCTCTACTCCAACCGCATCGCCGGAAAAAAGTCGAGCCTAAATTGTAGTGATGGGTCGTTCTTGAACGATTCGTTCATTTTGAACGAATCTTTAATGTGACCCGGGACGGACAGTCCGTCCGCGATGATCGTTTCAGTCGCGCATGCCATTCATCCTATTAGGTCCTGTACTTAGAATTAGTTCACCTGTTTTTAGAGTCGTTCGTTTCACCTTATTGGGGCTGTCACGTGATGACACACCGACTCAAAACCGAAACTCAAAAGAATGAACTAATCAATTCTCTTTCCGGCTCAGGCTGCATAGGTTAACATTACGGGCTGTCACGTGATGAACGTACGACTCAAACCCGAGGATCGAGAAATTAACTCAATCAATTCTCTTTCCGGCTCAGGCTGCTTTAGGTAACATTACGGGGATGTCACGTGATGAACGAACGACTCAAAAACCCGAGGACTCGAAAATGAACTAACATTCTCTTTCCCGCGCAGGCTGCATAGTTTAACAATAACGGGGTGTCACGTGATGACGATCGACTCCAAACCCGAAGACTCAAAAGATGAACTAATCAATTCTCTTTCCCGGCTCAGGCTGCATAGTTTTACATTACGGGTGTCACGTGATGTACGAACGACTTCAAACACCCCGAAACTCAAAAGATGAACTAAATCTATTCTCTTTCCGGCTCAGGCTGCATAGGTTAACATTCGGGAGTCACGTGATGAAAACGAACGCTCAAACCCAGGACTCGAGAAATGAGCTAATCAATTCTCTTTCCTTCCGGCTCAGGCTGCGTTTGGTTAAGGCTAATTGGGCTGTCAGGTGATGAACGAACGACTCAAACCGAAATCTGTCAGATAAGAGGGTGGAGGTGAGCGAATCAGAGACTAAAGACACAGGTAAACAATGAATTAATATTTTCCTGTTTCTAATAAGCACTATAGTTTTTGTTTTGTTTGTAGTGTGATCAACGTTTGTGTAAGCATAATTGTTTAGGGAATAAATACGTGAACATTTTAATTATATTTGGCTAAAATGAACAAAATAACAAAGGACCGAAAAAAGAGACGTTCATTTTGCTTGTACGGAGACTCAAAGGACCGAGTCGGTAAAATGATCCGAACTTCCCATCACTACTAAATTGCTCTGCGATTTCCTTGTATCAATTACGTATGACGTCAGCCGACGTGCATACCGTGATTATAACCTTTGCTAAGAGTTATTTATCATTTTTAAATAAGAGGTTCAACAGTATATCCAAACTATTTCATCATCCAAAAATCTTAAGGCTAACTTTGCTAAGAGCGCACAATCTTCTTTCAAAATAAAATACCCTATAACAAATAATAATGTCAATAAAATAAAGTACCATAAATAAATAAAATGAATAATCTGGTGTAACAACATATCCCTGCTACACTAAGATGGGGGTGGTAACTAATAAATAAAAAGTTATTGCACAATGGGGAGAACATTTATCTGTTCATAAGGTGGATTGCCTGGGGCTGTTTTTGTGCCTGGGTGTCCTGGTGTTTGGGCTCTGTAGCACAAGCCAGATGGCAAATGTTCAAAGAGGGGATGACTTGGATGTGAGGGATCCAGAGTGATTTTCTGAGCTCTCTTTCTCACTCTGGATGAATACAGTTCTTGAAGGGTGGGCAGGGGAGCAGTCTATAAATACCAAACACAAAACAAACAAACAAACAAACGAGTCAACAGCCTTCATTCTAAGAGTTTTAAAATGAATGCGCAGCTCAGACAATTTGATTTGAGAAGAACTAGATCAGAAATGTTTGAGATTCACAATATAATTATTACAATAATATTTTATCAGTATCAGTTTATGAGTAATCAGATCAATAACTTTGATGAACAACTTTTTTGCTCATTTGTAAGTCTCGTGTCTGCTAAATGCTCAAATGTAATGTAAATGCTAACAAATATTATTTTAAATGACAAGTGTTAATATCAAGTTATTAACCCCTTCAGACCCTGCGTCCATTGAAATGGACATCACATGATTTTTTGTTTAAACCAATAAAATTTTATGTTTTTAAAATATGACCAATGCCTGGTCACTGATTGGTCCCTGATCAACCAATTACAATGAAGATCTGACTCTAAAATCTAACTTAATCAGACATCACAAAAGAGAGACATGATAACCAACTACACAGGAAGAGGAGGAACCCCATATTTTACCTTTTATATGCAGAGTTATGTTAATGGTAGCCTCATCAACTTGCACCGGTTGTAAAATTAAGACTATAAAATGATAATATTCAAAGTTATTTTGAAGATCTGTCAGAGTTGCAGGCACAGGATTTTTTTAAAATTTACTGTCCATCGCAATGGACATCAGGTCTTAGCAGGAACCTCATGTATTAGTTGTATAACAGGTTGAGAAATTTGTGCAAGCATTTCAAAGCTAAATACAGAGGTACAAATTCAAATGTTAATGTTTTATGAACATTGATGTTAATTAATGAAAATAATATTAATATGATTTCATTTATGTCTTCAAAGTGACCTGTAGATCAATTTTTCATTGGTTTTATTGAGAAACAGCCATAGTGGATGTGAGATCAGTGAATACACAGCAACACACACACTCACACCCCCTCCACACACACTGATGTCTTGATGCTATAATGCACACAATCATATATTTATCAAAACAATCAGCAAGTACACATAAACCCATACATATACATGCAAAGACATTTTTACATATACTCAGATTCACCCACTTCCATCAAAAAACAATTTTTTTGAGACTTCATATCATCTTACCTTTTTTTTCCACATTCTTATGGCATTGTTCATTCTTACAGTGTGTGTTCTGTTCAAAATCTTAAACACTAGTTCAACTATAGTGCACAAACTCTACTTATTATGTATGGTTAAAATATGCGGATTTTTCAGTCCTGACGTCCATTGTAGTGGACATGAGAAAAATCTAATAAAAAATGAGTTTGCACAAATCTTTTTTTTTTAGACTTATTTATATGTTGGAGAAGAGCAAATATCAAGAGGAAAAAATTTTTTTGTTCAGTGAAAAAAATTCAGGTCTGAAAGGGTTAAGCAGGTTGATTAACATTTATATTACATTGAATATTTACATAATTACAGTGTTTAATATTTAAAATGCCTATAATAATATATAATTTTACATTTTATTCTAAATAATTGTCTGATTAATGTTGCGTATATTTGGGCTATTAAAAAATCCCATTGTGGTAAGCAGTCAAACGCAAATCATGCACTTGACGTGTATCTTTGGGGTTAAAACAGTCTGGGCCTCGAGGGGGATTTTGGACGTGGTAACCTCAGCCGAACATGAGATGTCCCCAGATGACACACGGCTGATGAACATGTGAACAGATCCCAACCACATATTTACACATTAGGCTTCACACGCAGTCACAAACACACACATAACGATTGGGGAAGTGAAAAAAAATCACTACTTTGTAGATCACGAGGCCTTTGAAATCATAATATATAAAGCCGTGCAGCAGTCGAAATAACAGCATTACATCTTCAGAGTTTCTACACAGAAATCAACTGCAGAAGCTTCAGCAATCATGAACGCATTCCTGATCTTAACCGTTATTGGAGCCAGCATCCTTCTGTCCGATGGTAAGATCCCTATTTACTATCTGCTTATTATATTTAGCTTAAATTAGCCTACTAATAATTAGCTGATTTGTTAATGCTTTACCAGGTCGAAATCAATTCCACTGGCCATTAGTCAGCAGGACAAATAGTCAATTTTTAATTTGTATTTATTTATTTTAACTGAGGCTGCATTCATGTTTTTGCTCACATCTTACCCGGATCGGAATTTGTTGGACACGTGTAAACAAAAATCTGCACAAGATCCGATTTTTTCCGCAAAGCTACATTATTTTTCTAAGCAATGAGGTGATAATGGCAGTTTATTAAACCATCAACTGAACTTGTCCGCAAGATTCACACTCGCGATCTCTCTCTCTTTCTCTCTCTCCCTCACGTTAATCCATTCAGATGTATTTAAATAAATATTATCTTGGCGGTACCTTTATTGAGCTGTAGATAAAATAACAAACGACCGTTAAATTACCGTTATTTTCCGGTCTTTATCCGTTCGTTCACATGCTGTAAAACATCCATGCTAGGAAATAATAGCCCAATGGCCACTCGACCTTAATTATATAAATAATTTTAATAGCACAGCTATTCAAAAGCGTTTGTCAGCGATCACTGACAATCATTTTGGGCGGGAATTATTGTAAAGACAGATATGGAATAGCCTACCAGTCGTGAGTGAATGTAAACAGGTGGGCCAAAAAATCGGATATGGTCAAAAGATCAGATTTGTGAGATAGAATTGCAGTACAGTTAACTGAGTGGAATTCGCTGTTTTAAATCTATACCCGATTTATAAAAAAAATCGTACCCGCTCACTGGGACTGTGGGTAACTTCCAACAGGCTGATAAGAAACTACGCTGTAAAAAAACAATTTGTTGAGTCAACTTAAAATAATTTGTAACCTGGCTGCCTTAAAATTTTAAGTTCAGTCAACTCAAAAAAAAGTTTATTCAACTTGAAATGTTAAATTATACTAAGTGACAACTTAGATATTTGAGTTGAATCAACTTAAAATTTTAAGGCAGCTGGGTTACTTACCCATCTGTTAAGTTTAGCAAACACAAATATCTAAGTTGTTACTTAGTACAACTTAACATTTCAAGTTGACTAAACTTATTTTAGTTGACTGAACTTAAAATTTTAAGGCAGCAGGGTAACAAATTATTTTAAGCTGACTCAACAAATTGTGTTTTTTATTTTTTACAGTGTAGTAACTACTATGTACTTTTTATTGTACGAATGTATCATTGAAATGTTTACAAATTTATAAAATTGGTTCGAGATAAGGTTAAAAAAAAAAAAAAAAAGATAAATAATGGATTCACAGAGATCATCTACTAGCGGTAGAAACCGTTAAAATTTCGAACTTTGTTCACGTGATTTTGGCAGTTTCTTTAAATACATGCTTCGGAGCATATATAAAACAAATGATTCACAGTGCCTTGAAAGCAAGCATTGCTACAGCGACTTCGAAACTGGTATTTCAAGGCAAAAACTTTATTCAAATGCGAGTTTCATTCGAAAGGTGGCTGGTTACTCTCAGGTTCATTGTATTGAGGTGGGTCCATTCCATGTGGGCTACATCATCTACATTTCAGCATCTTCTGTGGAACCATGATGACCTTGCTTCACATTTCCTTAAAACTGTTGCACGCTAGTATTTTACAAATCCCTGTTTGCACAAGACCATAAAAATCATATGTCAGTTTAACAGTTGTGTAATCGCCGGACACACTTTCTCAGCCGACTAACTTTTGTGTCATTGCTTCCTCAATCCTCAGCCGTGCAGCCTCTTGGCGCGGGTTACAACAGCCGCTGCGTTTGTCTGAAACTGGAGTCACGGATCATCCCGCAGGAGAACCTGCGACGCGTGGTGATCCTACCAAGAGGCCCGCATTGCAAGACTACTGAGGTGATGTAAGTATTTCCTCAAACCAATCACGTGTCTTTCTGTAGTTTTTCAATTCACCTCTCAGGTATGAGACCGGGCGTTATGAATTCAAACATCGGAGAATATTTTGACTTTAGCCCACATTATCCACCTTATTTTTCGACGCAGATGTAAGCTGTTTTCTGGTAATGTGTGAGATTTCCAGTTCATGAGCCGCTCTAGGGAAATAACGTGAAAAATAACAAAGTGCCAAAACATTCTCACTGCCAACTCGTCACATAGTGACAGTTGGTCAGGACCCCTTAGCGTCACTTTTAGAAGCACATGGTACCCCTTTAGCGTCATTTGTCAATGTGCAGGGTCCTCAATTGATTTAAATAAGAAACCT
Source organism: Cirrhinus mrigala (assembly GCA_036247105.1). NCBI lineage: Eukaryota > Metazoa > Chordata > Actinopteri > Cypriniformes > Cyprinidae > Cirrhinus > Cirrhinus mrigala. The sequence continues at coordinate 46,505,552 of CM070013.1, forward strand.
TTGGGATCAATTTGCTGATGCGAAAGGCATTGGGAATTTTATTGTCATGATTTATTTACGTGTTAATTACTTGTTTTATATTGTTCAGGAGTGGGCAGGTTTAGGGTAGGGGTAGGGGTAGGGGTGGGGTTAGGTGCTCCAAAATAAAAGTATAAATATATATAAAATGATTTCTGTTTTTGCAAATGCATGAAAAGCATTAATTGCGACGCATAATGCAAACAACTAAAAGCAATGGAGGGCCCTGCATGTCCAAAAGTGACGCCAAAGGGGTACCCTGAGCATCAGAAAGTGACACCAAGGGGTCCTGACCAAGTGTCAATATGTGACGAGATGGGAGTGAGAACGTGTTGGTTTGCACTACAAAACACTGTGTTCATAATTAAGCTTATACATTAAAAAAATATGGTAAGACACACCAGTTTGCAGTATTAAGCAGCAAAACGAGCTGTTTTGTACAGCTAAAAATAGCTGGAGGAGACCGGACACCACACACATTAAATATACAAACGTCCGCACTCTTTCTTAATGGGAAAATAAGGTGGATAGGCCTATACTATTGAATTCCGTTATTTGATCATTATTACATATATTTTCACATCGGGTTAAATATAAATATTCATATTTTATTTTTACCAAAACCCCAATAATTTCACTGTCGAGATGTTTTTGAAAAAAGTCTGTTATGCTCACCAAAGCTCTACAGTAAAATCAGTAATAATGTGAAATATTATTGCAATTTAAAATAACTGTTTTCTATGTGCATATATTTTTAAATCATAATTTATTCCTGTGATTAAAGCTGAATTTTTAGCATCATTACTCCAGTCTTCAGTGTCACATGATCCTTCAGAAATCATTCTAATATGTTGATTTGCTGCTGCTCAATAAGCATATTAATTTTTTTCAGGATGAACACAATTTATTAAAATGGAAATCTTTTGTACCGTTATAAATGGCACCTTTGAACAGTTCAATGCATGCTTGCTGAATAAAAGTATTCATTACTTTTTACTGACTCCAAATGTTTCAACGATATTGTACCTTCTACATATCTTTTTTTTTTTATCTTTCAGTGCTGGTTTGTCAAGTGGAGAGAAGATCTGTTTGAATCCCAGGACACAATGGGTTAAAAAACTCATTCTCTTCATTGAGAAAAAGGAGCGAGTGGCCAAAACAGAGTAGAGGATGTTTATGTTGTAACCAATATTTCATTGATTCTCACTACTCGCAAGACTCTCTATAAAAGTTTTAGCACTTGTATACTAGTTTTACCGTCTTTGATTAATGGTGATTAATATGTGTTTGTCCTGACAATTATTTCAAGATGAACCAAAATGTGTCTGCTACACTACACATACCGTCTTGTACACTGAATGATTCATTGTCTTCATTTTATACTGCTACAGTCTCAGTCTTTCGTGTTGCTTGTAATTGCCGTTTAATGAAAAGACATGTGGAATGAATGGAAGATGTTTTGAAATAAATTTGTTCTTTTGAAAACTTCATTATGCTCAGTTTCCTTGCAAATGAGTAACATTTTCACAAGAAAACATTTCCAGTTTTTCTTGTGTGCTATATTTCACAACGCAGCCCAGTCCAGATAGACTAGAACTGGCTGAACGACAAAAAGTTTTAATGAGAGCCTGATGCAGTGACTAAATCACAAGGCATACATTATCCAAAACATATTCAGTGTAGGTGATTCTGACAGTCTGCTTTCTGGAAAAATTGACCTGCCGTCTTGGGATTTTGTTGAGCACAATAACAGCAGACATGCCTCTGAGAATGAAACTTCATAAACTAATATGAATACCAAAAATGTAGGATAATACTGTCTGCAGATACTACTGATAACAGAATTACGTCTTATCTGTACTTAGTGCTCATGAGAAAATAATGCTGATCATTTGATTTACAGAAGCAGGAAGCAGTTGAGTCACAAAAATGATTTTCACATGTTATCAGCTTGTTTGCATTTGGATGTGCAGATAAAAGATCATTTAGCAGATGTGCGTGTTTCCACACTCTGAAAAATGCAACCACACCCCACAGCATCCCATTCACAAAAACTAAAATCGGATATGCTTTCTGTCAGCGTTGTTTTGTAATTCTATTACATTTACATTTAGCTGTTTAGCAGATTACAAATGAGAACAATAGAAGCAACTAGGCAATAAGATGAGACAAGAGACAGACAAGAGCTCCTTGTCTGAATGGGTGACACACATCTGATTCTGGTTTGTAGTTATGCTGGTTGGTGTGAATGAGGGTTTCTTTCAAACAATCAAACAGAGAAAAACTTCCTTTTTCACATGCGGACACTGGGATTTCTCAATAATCCCAGCACTTATCATAATTATCATAAAGACTGTTGGGGAAAGTTACTTTTAAAAGTAATGCATTATGATTTGCGTTACTCCCTAAAAAAAGTAACTAATTACGTTACTTAGTTACTTTTTATGGAAAGTAATGCATTATGTTACTTTTGCGTTTTTAATTCTGGGCAGGGCTTGCTTCTTTGTTTTTAATATAAACAATTCTAATGTAAAAGCCCTTTTACACCAAAAGTGAAATGAATTCTCCCAGGCTGAAAGAAAAGTTCATTTATGCAGGAGATCACTCTTCAGTTATGAAAAAATGAAGCACAAATGTTAGTTTATCTAAAGTCATTTTTGCTTTTTAGTATGGTTGAATTGCATCATCGAAGATCAGCAGCAAAGACACTGGTTAATAAAATGGGATTAAATACATGAAGGATTTTTGTTTTATTTAACATATTTAAGGTTGCGTCATATTCCGAGTTTGCATTTCACTGTTTTTTTTTTTTTTTTTCATTTTGAGGAATACTGAATCTGTTTTTTGTGAGTGAGATGAATTAATGCATGTTCACATTTACTCTAGAAGACAGTAACATCATGTTTACTCCCAATTTCCCAACAGGAGACTTGTCAATCAATAAATGGGATGAATTTATTGACTGTTCTTCATTTTAAGTCAATGTAAAGATGCAGTTGAGGTAATTTTTCAAAAATCTGTTTATAAATGAAAATAAACTAATTATGTATATATAAGTATAACAGATATATTGTATTTGTGACCCTGGACCACAAAACCAGTCTTGTAGCAATAGCCAACAAAACATTGTATGGATCAAAATGATTGATTTTTCTTTTATGCCAAAAACCATTAGGAAATTAAGTAAAGATCATGTTCCATGAAGATATATTGTAAATTTCCTACCGTAAATATATCAAAACTAATTTTTGAGTAGTAATATGCATTGCAAAGAACTTCATTTGGACAAATCTAAAGGCAATTTTCTCAATATTTTGATTTTTTGCACCCTGAGATTCCAGATTTTCAAATAGTTGTATCTCGGCCTATATTGTCCTAACAAACCATACATTAATGGAAAGCTTATTTATTCAGTGAGATTTATAAACTAATCATTTTCAAAAAACTTACCCTAGTGACATGTCTGGTGGTCCAGGGTCACATTTGTCATCTTCTATTAAACTGTACACAACCCAAAAGAAAATTCAGCAAAATGTGCAATAAAGTTTTTAATGCTTTATTTGAACATTCAGTTGAATTGAAATATTATAGCTGGACCTTAAAATTTACAAAATTAATAAAGAAAAGGAAAAAAAAACATCTATGTATCTAAATTATATGTTTTACAAAAACTGTCCCAATTTATCAGAGTTCACCCTATGAAAAGGATGTCCCAGAGCAATAGTTACTACAGTAGCGGCAACAGCGTGATTGTTGCGTCATCACAGTGCGCCTGAGCGGCACGAGTTGTGGAGATTCACCCCAATGTTCGCAGCAGCTGTGCTGTTTGTGTCGTTTACGAGTTTTATCAAAGATTTTTATGGTGGATGTATTTTTAAATATGTTTATAAGTATAAAGTATAACAGTTGTTCTTTGCTTCCTCTTTCAGTTTGACGTCGGAGACGATCTTTAGCAGCGTAACATCAAGCTTACTTTAACTTTTTCAGTATCCGTGATCCCCATTTTATCGTGACACAGTTATATTTGTAACATTTTGATGTGCCTTTCGGTGCTTTGTGTGGACTATTCATCCATCCCACTTTAGACATAAAACCAAATGGACGAAGACAGCTGTTGTTGTGCAGAAACTGAGTCAAAAGTAAACGAAGTGGCGTATTTATTGGACGTCCTGCGTATAGATGTGGATCTGGAGCCCGTGCGTGACCGAGAGGAAACCGCCTGCTCTGTAAGACGAGTCTGATGTTGACAGTAAGTCATAACACGGAAATAAATTTATTTCCCGGGTGTCACCTGTTTTACTGCTTCTGCAGAAGAATGTCATGCGCAAGCAGCGGAACTGGGAAAGGAGGCTGGAGGCGAAAAAAAGCAGAAGAAAAGAGGAGAAAGAAAGAAAGAAGCTCAGCAGACAAAATAAAGGTGATCTGGCGTTTAATGCATGTTACCTGACTATCTTACAGTGAAGTACATTTTCATGTCCCATTCGTATGCCTATATTGCAATTTTAAAGATAAAAATTACGAAATTCATGGTTTTATGTAAAATTTTATTTGTGGTTATTTATTTTATTTAAATACATGTGACCCTGATCCACAAAACCAGTCTTAAGTAGCACGGGTATATCTGTAGCAATAGCCAAAAATACATTGTACGGGTCCAAATTATTGTATTTTTTCAATGCCAGAAATCATTAGGATATTAATGCTGCGTTCATGCCATATAGTAATTTCCCTAATTTCGAGATGACAACATGTGACGTTCTACTCGGAGCTGTTTTATGTCCTCAGACTCAGAATTATGCTTTTCTATGGCAACACCATCAACACCTAAACAGAGCCTACATTGTTCAGGTGGTACAAGTCGTAGCTCTCAGAAGACTCCCAGTTCACAAGATGTAATTATGAGTTTTACGACGATTTGAACGCTTTCCGATATGGCGTGAACGCACCTTTAGTAAAAATCATGTTCCATGAAGATATTTTGTAAATTTCCTACTGTAAATATCTCAAAACTTAATCTTTGATTAGTAATTTTGATTCTTTTGCACCCTCAGATTCCAGATTTTCAAATGGTTGTATCTCACACAAATATTATCCTATCATAACAAATCATACATCAAAGGAAAGCTTATTTATTCAGCTTTCAAATGTTGTACAAATCTCAGTTTCAAAAAAAATTCGACCACAATATGACTGGTTTTGTGGTCCAGAGTCACATATAAATTTTTTTTAAAGATATTAATGATGGTAAGGGCATTTATAATGCTATAGGCATTATAAATATTGTTCTTTTAAACTTTCTGTTCGTTTAAAGAAAGGCAGCTATATATTTTAAAGTATTAGCTCACTTCCAGAATAAAAAAAATTTCCAATAATTTACTCACCCCATGACATCTAAGATGTTCATGTCTTTCTTCTTCAGTCGAAAAGGAAAACATTTTTTTAAGGAAAACATTCCAGGATTTTTCTCCATATAGTGGACTTCAATGGAAGCCAGTGGGTTGAAGGTCCAAATTGCAGTTTCAATGCAGCTTAAAAGGGCTCTACACGATCCCAGCCAAGGAGTAAGGGTCTTATCTAATGAAACGATTGGTCATTTTCTAAAAAAATGTAACCACTGACCCAGTGGTTACAATGCGAAGAAAGTAACAACGATGTCGGACGATTTTGAAGTTGGAGGAAATAATCAGATGGAGCTTTCCGCCCTACCCTACCGTTTTGAGCCTAAGTACACAGACGTAGAACTTACTGTGCGCATGTGCAAGCAGAGCTAGAGCAAAATAAGAATTTATGGTTAAAAAGCATATGTTTTAATTATTTTTAGAAAATGACATATCATTTTGCTAGATAAGACCCTTATTCCTCGGCTGGGATCGTATAGAGACCTGTGAAGCTGCATTGAAACTACTGTTGTTTCCCATTGAAGTCCACTATATGGGAAAAAAAAAACCTGGAATGTTTTCCTCAAAAAACGTCATTTCTTTTTGACTGAAGAAAGAAAGACATGAACATCTTGGATGACATGGGGGTGAGTACATTAACAGGAAAGTTTCATGCTGTAAGTGAACTAATCATTTAATGATGTTGCAGACTTCCATTTCGAATAAATGCTTTTCTTTTGAACTTGCTGTTCATCAGTTTCCACAAAAAAAAAAAAAAAAAAATTAAGCAACACATCTGTTTTCAACATTGATAAGATATGTTACTCAAGCAGTAAATCAGCATATTATAATGATTTCTGGAGAAACATGTGACACTGAAGACTGCATTGCATCAAAGGAATAAATGACATTTTAACATATTTAGCATATCATAATTATATTTTTCTGTTATTGTGACCCCAAATGACTCCAAACTTTTGAACAGTGGTGTATATTGTATTACAGTCTGGAAGCAAAACTGCTTTTTAACTGATTAGATGTCTATCTTGCAGGTGCGACTAAGCAGCAGCTCAGTAAACGTGTCATTAAAGCGATTACCAAAGAGAGACTAGAGGAGGCCAGAGGAGCAGGACTGCGCCTGTGTGTTGATCTCAGCATGACTGACTGCCTTTCTCCCAAAGTGAGATTTACTGAACAAACACAACATGATTTATCTTTCGAAGTCTGGCAGGTTGATACCTGACCCTGCTTGCTTGATAAACAGAGCGAATTTTTATTTATTCATAGTTTTTCTCACAGGAAATCAGCCGGCTTGCATGTCAGATCAGGCGCCTCTATGGATGCAACAAGAAAGCCTTACAGCCATTCTGCATTTTTCTGACGGAGTTAAAAGAGGACAGTCTGCTGTATAAGGAATGTGTTCGGATGAATGATGGCTTCACTAATTATTTGGTTAGCAAGAATTGCCTAATCTTGATTTTAAAGGGGTCATCGGATGCAAAGTTCACTTTTTCATGTTGTTTGAACATTAATGTGTGTTGGCGGTGTATGTACACATCTACCCTATAATGATAAAAATCCATGCAGTGGTTTTTAATTAATCTGTAAAAATAATATCCCCTTTTTCAAATTGAGCCATTCTCAGATGCCTGAGGCCGCTCCCACGATAGTTGTTTGACTTGAGCAGCTTACCTCACATCAATTAGACAAAAATCTGGGTTCCCACGCTTCTTGAAAGTACTTGAATGTCAGATAAATTTTTAGTAGAATGGTGCTATTTCAAAACATTTTATATATGCGCAGTCAAAGACTAAATGAAACCGCATTAATGATTGGGCATTATTGCGCAGCCCTGCATGAGCCTATGGAGAAGCAGTGCATTTGTGACAGAAAACTAAGTATATTTAAGCACATCAGTGCAAATGACCCTATCAGCATATTTGTGCTTGCACTGAGGGGAGCTTCAAAGGTTTCTAACGTACTTACAATGTGTTTTTGCAGCGATGAGTAATGTATCACAGACACAACTACATTTACATGCACAATTTTTGGATTAATTATGACTGATGAATCTGAATATAGTGTTTACATGAACGTTAAATAAAGTGATCGGGTTGGTCACAAGCTTCAAATTGGAATAGATTTTTTTTTTTTTTTTTTTTTTTACGTGTGCACACTGTGCAAATATATTGTTTCCCATTGTTTGCACATAATAACCACTCTTCTACACTGTTTCTTTATTTATTTTTAACAGCAGAATTAGTATTTATCCATTCCTGGATAAATATTACATATAAACTGCTGTGTTGTGCTGCTTATATTGCAGTAAAAATGCCCCTGCCCGTGCACATAAGCAGTCGTCTGTGGATGAGCTGCAATGATTAAGGGAGTTTGCAAATGATATTGATTTAATACAACAGTTCACTAAACAAGAAGTCAATATTAAGTGACTTGCATTGTCTGAACACTATTGCCTGATTTTGCTCTATTTCATCAACGAAAATTGATGAAAGCTGAGCTGCTGCGCATCTCCATTCAAACACAGCGTCGTTTCGTTTATGCATGAATGGCCGTTTTTAAACAAATTCAATTACCCATTCATAAACACAGTCACTTGCTTCCTTCCTCAATGAATCAGCCATTCGAATGAAACAATTCAGTGATAAAATCAGTGACTTGCTGCCACCTACTGGCAGTTTTACTTTCATTTTAAAGTATCTTTTCTGTTATTTAAATTCTGTTATTTAAATCATTTAATATATTCAAAATTTTATATATAAAACATTAACCTCAAAAAGAAGTTATGAATTTTATTGCACTCTTGCGAGTGCTGAGCCTCATTAAACCATCTGAAAATATAATTATAAGCCACTTTTGTGTTTCTCTGTACCTCCTCTGTAGTACAATTTTCTTATACTGATTTTATCTGATAAATTAAATTGGTAACTTATTCTTATTCTGCTTTTTTTTTTATTCTGTTGTTTTAATTAGAAATAATAAAAAAAAAGCTTATAAATATATTTTTTAAATTTGACAAAAGATGAATTTGATCATTGATTAGAAGCTGCTCCTGAAATTTTTGACTGCTCCTAAGTTTTTTTTAGAATTAGGAGCACAAGTGCTCTTAAAAAGAGACGTGTAGAGACTTGTTTAACCATTTTTTATTAATTTAAAAATTGAGAAATTCTTTTAAATGGAAATATATTTTACAAGAAGTGCAGAAAAAAAACAGTTCAATGCAAGAATATGTTTTTATCGATATTTGAGAAATTCAAAATTCCTTTGAATACGACTGCTCAAAATGGTCTAAATTTATGAAACCTACACATTCAAAACCTCGTTACTCTGAAATTTTTAATGTAAATGTTAAGTGTAAGTGAAATGTTAAGTACTGTAAGAGGTCTTTCATGACACTACATATGCTGGTGTGTGAATTTGATTGGTGCTTGATATGAAATAAATGGTGCTTTAAAATGTCCTTGAAAGTCCTTGAATCTGGTGTTCATGAAAGAGTGGGAACCCTGAAAAATATCTCTGATTGAGTGATTGAGGTGTTGTGTTGCTGGATGTAATAATGAACATGGTGGTCATCATTTACTCCCGACATCTGAGCCGCTGAAGATGGAGTAGATTGTTTGTTTGTGAAGGGAATGCGCCTCCCCATCTACATATATCCGTCTATGTTCGCGCGAATCATTTGTGATTCAGCTTCACCTACAGCAGAAGTGAATATAAGGGTTTTTTTTTTTTTATGAATCTCTGCAATCATCTTTCCTAATAATGTGCTAGTTAGCAAGTTTTGCGTCTAAACGCAGTAAATGCGACTAAAGTAAACCGGGTCGTCAATCCACAGAGAGAAGAGAGGGGCGGAATGAGCAGAGCTCATTTGCATTTAAAGGAACAGTCCATCAGAATGGGTTGATTTTTGCAGAGCTCATTTTGACAAGGTAAAAAGGGTGTTTGAGAATTTTTAACCAAAGTATATTATAGACTTTTCATTAAGAGCCTAAAGAATCGTATCAACTTGTGGAAAATGGACATCCGATGACCCCTTTAAAAACTTTTAAAAACAAAAACAGAATCATAGATATATACAGCAACTGAGTTTGGTTATTGTGTCTCTATATCTCATAGATTGATGTGACTGAGGAGAGCTGGTTTCATCTGTTTCCCTCTGAAGATGTGATATATTTAACCCCGGATGCAAGTGAAGGTTCATATCGCACCTATTCTATACTGCATTAAAGGAGAAGTCCACTTCCAAAAAAAAGATTCACATATATAGACTCACCCCTTTTTCATCCAAGATGTTCATGTCTTTCTTTCTTCAGTCGTAAAGAAATTATGTTTTTTGAGGAAAACATTTCAGCATTGGACTGCTATGGTGCCCAGATCTTAAACTTCTAAAATGCAGTTCAAATGCGGCTTAAAATGATCCCACATGCGGTTGTAAACGATCCCAGCCGAGGAAGAAGGGTCTTACCTAGCGAAATGATTGGTTATTTTCAGAAAAAATAATACAATACTTTTTATTCTAAAACGCTCGTCTTGTCTTGCTCTCCCTGAACTCTGTATTCTGCCTCAAAAAAACTCTGATCGTATTTTCTCCCTGAACTTCAAAAATAATTTTAAAATCATCCTACATCACTGCAGAAGTACCGACCCAGTCTTTGCAAAGTCAGCATGCAAAGATGATCAAACACCCTTAACAAAAAAGGTAAAACGGCAACATAGGACGATTTTGAAGTTGAGGGAGAACATGAGATGGGAGTTTTTCGACATACCCTAACTGTCATGAACCGGAAAAAAACAGTCCAGGCAGAGTAAGACAAGACGAGCGTTTGACATAAAAAAGTATAGAAATTGTATTATTTTTATGAAAATAACCAATCATTTCGCTAGATAAGAACCTTCTTTCTCGGTTGGGATCATTTACAACCGCATTTGAAAGTCATGAACATCTTGGATGACAAGGGGTTGAGCACATCAAGTCGTAAAGTTAAGATAAAATGAATGTGAATCCTACAATGATTAGCTTACGATAGCTTCATTTTAGTCCTGCATAAATGCTTTTATGTTTCCCTGTTAGCTTTAGAGTATGTGGAGGAAGATAAAGTTTATATCCTTGGAGGTTTAGTGGATGAAACCATACAAAAGGTAAGACTCATACTTGTGTTCATATCATAATTTATTAAAGAGGTCATCAGATACAAACACTTTTACATGTTGTTTGAACATTAATGAGTGCTGGCAGTGTATGTACACATCTGCCATATAATGATAAAAAATCCATGCAGTGTTTTTTAAATAATCTGTAAAAATAATATCCCCTTTTTCAAATCGAGCCATTCTGGATGTGGCGTCACACCGACAGAGGCCACGCCCACGATAGTTGATTGACATGAGCGTCTTACTTCAGACCTGCCTTAAATCAGCCGTAACAGTCCAAGCAGGAGCAGGGATGTAAGTTAGACAAGAATATCTCTGATTGAGCGATTGAGGTGTTGTGTTGCTGGATCTAATAATGAACATAGTGGTCGTCATTTACTCCCGACATCTGAGTCACTGAAGATGCAGTGGGTTACGTTTGTTTGTGAAGGGAATGCGCCTCCCGATCTACAAAAAAACGCAAATCATTCGTGCTACAGCTTCACTTAGAGCAGAACTGAGTATAAGGTTTTTTTTTTTTTTTTTAATGAATCTTTGCAATCGCCTTGCAATCGCAAGTTTAGCGGCTAAAGTAAACAGGCTCGTCACTCCACAGAGAGAAGAGAGGGGCGGGGCGAGCAGAGCTCATTAACATTTAAAGCAACCTCGACCAGAACAGGACAATTTTACAGAGCTGATTTTGGCAAGGTAAAAAGGGTGTTGTTTTACAAAACCATTGAGAATTTTTATCCAAAGTATATTATAGACTTTTCATTAAGACCCTAAAGAATCATATCAACTTGTGGAAAATGGGCATCCGATGACCCCTTTAAAGATACATTAATGAGAGATTTTATAGTGATTTAATGCCATTTTCTTTAAGAAAATAAGCTACACAAGGGCGAAAGAGCTCGGCGTTCGCACGGCACGGCTGCCGATTGAAGAGTACATGGTGAAGAGACCAAACCCCAAAAACTTCCACTCCAAAATCCTAGCCATCAATCAAGGTGATGACTTATTCTGACTCAGTTTTTACATACCGCAATCATAATCCTCCTCATCCTGTAGTGAAACTGAGTGTGTAATCAGCATGTGCTGTTGTTTCAGTGTTTGAAATCCTGCTGACATTTTGCGACACTAAAGATTGGACTAAAGCGCTTGCCGCTGGAATACCTCCAGGAAAAGGTTACATGGTGGCATCAGCAGCGTCTACAGACATCATAAACTCTCCAGAGGAGCTGTAGACACTCACAGAGTTTATAAGGCCCTAAATTCATCTATATTAGATAACTTTATGTCTGACTGAAGCAGCTTGAATTAGTAATATTCAAAATGCTTAACTGCAACTTTTGTATCATGTTTTATTTTGAAATGCTGTAATTCAGTTGTCTCAGGGAAAGTATCTGCACAAACTGTCAAAATCTGTCAAAATACTGAACTGATGGATATTTTGTCAGCATTAAAGCCATTGGATAACTAATATATACATTACAATGTCTCTGCCCCTCTTTTTTACTGTATTAATGTTTTCTATGTGAAAAGGACATTACAAATGATAACACTAACAAACAACAACTGTATCTATTTGTTAAAGGAGAAGTCCACTTCCAGAACAACAATTTACAGATAATGTACTCACTCCCTTGTCATCCAAGATGTTCATGTCTTTCTTTCTTCAGTTGTAAAGAAATTATGTTTTTTGAGAAAAAACATTTCGGGATTTTTTTTCCATATAATGAACTGATATGGTGCCCCGATTTTGAACCTCCAAAATGCAGTTTAAATGCGGCTTCAAACGATCCCAAATGCAGTTGTAAACGATGCCAGCCGAGGAAGAAAAAAACAGAGATGGCGAAAGTACACACATCCTTCACTCAAGTAGAAGTACAGATACTCTTGTTTAAAAATACTCTGGTAAAAGTAGAAGTACTGGCTACACTTTTTTACTTGAAGTAAAGAAGTATGGGCTCAGACATCTACTTAAGTAAAAAGTACCCATTACTACTACCTGTTTTAGTGTCACGCTGGTAACTGGACCTCACATCATATTGACACATTAATACAAAATAACTTACATATAAAATTGGTTAGCTAATGAATGTATCAAGGCTAAACAACCACCATGTAGAACAGGGCCGGACTGGGATAAAAAAATTCAGGCTGGGAAATCTCACACTCATCCAGGCCATCCCATACACCCACAACAAAACTCTGAAACCATAGACAACCCTATTTTTATTATTATTATTATTATTATTATTATTGTATGGCCATCACATTTAAATAAATGTTTTAAACCTTAGGCTGGGGCCGTGCAAAATAAGAAAAAGGCTCTCTCTTGCACATTCACTTCCATTTTCCTTTTCAGTCTCTTCATTTTTCATATCTCTCTGCATCTCACTTTGTGTGTGTTTGCTTTTTTCACTAATTTCCTTGTACCTGTCACTTTTCCCATCAGCCATTTACCGTTATGAGCAGAACTGTCTCCAATTTGTTGCGAAACAACCACCTCATTATATTCTATTTGCAGTATCAATTTTATTCAAGTTCAATTTAAAGTGTCACATTATGACCTTAAAAATGGTTTAAATACTATAGATTTAAGAAAACTACATTTTCTAAATTGCCTAAATGTCAAAATTAGTACAATAATGATTACATCATGATATCTTTACAGAAAAATCCTAATACTGAACATGCTATTTCATTATTATGTTTCTCTTACCAAAATTAACCATGGTTTATTACAGTAAAAGTATAGTAACCATGTTTTTTTTTTTTTTTTTTTGGCGGATTGATTACAATCTGTTTTTATTTAACTACAACCAAAGTTTTTTGATTAAAAAGTATTTAAATTGTTTTTTTTTTTTTAATGAAAATAACTGATCGTTTCGCTTGATAAGACCCTTCTTCCTTGGCTGGGATTGTTTACAACCGCATTTGGGATCGTTTGAAGCCGCATTTAAACTGCATTTTGGAAGTTCAAACTCTGGGCGCCATAGCAGTCCATTATATGGAGAAAAATCCTAAAATGTTTTCCTCAAAATACACTGTGTGCAGAATTATTAGGCATGTTGATATTCTGGTCATATTTTTTTTCCAAACACATTTTACCAATTCCAAACCACATCAGTCTTAATAACTACTATTAATTTTGTATTTAATCATTTGTAAGTGATATATAATTGTCCGTGAAGGCTGGAAGTGAAAAACTCCTTATATTCAGGTGTGCAGAATTATTAGGCATGTTTTCGTTTACAGCTAAAATGAGCCAAAAAAGAGATTTAACCCAGACTGAAAAGTCCAAATTATTAAATGCCCATGAGAAGAATGCAATACTAATGCATTACAAGAATTTGCAAAGTTAAGGCTTGACCATTGGACAGTGAAATGCTTGTTGAGTCTGCATGGTCAGAAAAAACAGGTGGAGAAGAAAAGATGCATGTTAACTGCAAACTGGAAACGGTTCCTGATGGTGTCACACCTAATTCTTCACCTTAATTCCTAATTCTTTTGCAGTTAACATGCATCTTTTCTTCTTCACCTGTTTTTTCTGACCATGCAGACTCAACAAGCATTTCACTGTCCAATGGTCAAGCCTTAACTTTGCAAATTCTTGTAATGCATTAGTATTGCATTCTTCTCATGGGCATTTAATAATTTGGACTTTTCAGTCTGGGTTAAATCTCTTTTTTGGCTCATTTTAGCTGTAAACGAAAACATGCCTAATAATTCTGCACACCTGAATATAAGGAGTTTTTCACTTCCAGCCTTCACGGACAATTATATATCACTTACAAATGATTAAATACAAAATTAATAGTAGTTATTAAGACTGATGTGGTTTGGAATTGGTAAAATGTGTTTGGAAAAAAAATATGACCAGAATATCAACATGCCTAATAATTCTGCACACAGTGTACATAATTTCTTTATAACTGAAGAAAGAAAGACATGAACATCTTGGATGACAAGGGGGTGTGTACATTATCTGTAAATTGTTGTTCTGGAAGTGGACTTCTCCTTTAATCTTTGTCAAAAAATGCAGTTTTTTAATGTCAAACATATAGGCAGTTAGATTATTATTTCTTTTTACTATATATATATATATATAGGGTACAACGGGGCTAAAGGCGCCTTTGATATTATTTTCCTTTAAACCAATACATAGCAGAAAAACGTGGCGTAGCACTTTCCAAAACATCTGCTTTTCAAGGTAGACGTGCAAATTTGCCTGATCTTTGACACGATTGCAGGCAGCAGCGTAAAGTCGATTCTGTGCTTACTTGATCTAATATTTGATGTTTTTTAAAAATGTTGTACATTTATGTAGCAAATGAGAATCACTAAAATTCTTGAATATATCTAGAAACAAAGGTCTATTTAATGATTTACAGTTTTGTTTAAGATAATTAAAGCAGCAGTTTTTTAATAACGAAAGAATATGTAGAAGTATGGTATTCGGGGTAAAAAGCACCCCTACTGTTGGGGCTAAAAGGCACAATAATTAACATGATAATTAATAGAAGGCTTACTTTTCCATTTGTTGACATGACATTGTTAGATTCAGATGGTAAATATCATATATTATGTTGGGTGTTCATCTTAGAGATAATCACCATGTTTTGAATGAAACCATCATATTTACAAACATGCTATTAATCATATCATATAATAAAATATAATTTGTTGTTACTACTGTAAATCTACATTCAGTTACTGTGGAATCTCATTCAATGCTTTCAGAATCTACATTTTAAAATATGTTTTATATTAATATATTTTAAAGAAAGTATATTTATTGAATAAAAATTCATTATTTTATTTATCAAAATAAGCAGAAAATAGTACAAACTTTGATAAAGTAATTGTTTTGATCAAGTATTAACTTAGACATTATTTAAAAAAAAAAACAAAAAAAAACAAACAACAACAACAAACATTATTATAGCTAAAGTATTTGTATCAATACCGTGTGCCTTAAAAGGCCCCCCTTGCCACCTCATACATTCATAAGATTTTTAAACAAAATGAACAACTTGAAACTTGTTGCGGCATAAATGTTCAAGACAAACGTATGTATTTTTCTGCAATCATACACTTTGGCCGCAGTGAAAAGCACCTTTTTTTTTTTCTTCGGGTGTGCCTTTAGCTCCATTTTACCCTATATATATTATTTAATCGAATACATTAAGAACATTAAATTAGGCCTGTATCTTTGTAATAGCCACTCTTAACTAAAACCATGTTTTGTTTAAGTGCTTAAGCATTAGCGCAACCTATTGGCTGATATTTATAACTGCACAATATATAGTTTTCTGGAACCATAACCAAAGCCTGTTGTAGATCGTACTTATTTAAAGGAGTAATTCACCCAAAAATTATTTTTTATTGAAAATGCGCGCACCTTCAGGCTATCCAAGATATAGATGAGTTTGTTTCTTAATAATAATCCACAAGTAACCCAAACCACTCCAATCCATCAATTATCTTGTGAAGCCCATAGACGCATGTTTGTAAGAAACAAATCAAGATGTTTTTAACTTGAATCTGTTGTGTGAATTTTCAGCAATTGTTCAATTTGGGTGAACTACTTAAACACCTGGACTCTTGTATTCTTCCAAAATGCTTTTAATAAGACATACTGTGATTTTTTATTTTCCACTGAAACAATTTTAATACTTAAGTATACCATTCAAAAAGCAGAACGATACTTAATCTCTTATGATTGTCAAGCTATGTACTAAAATAACTTTTGCAGAACCTTTATGTTCAATGGTATTTAATTATTTCATATTATTTTGATAGATTACACTAATATTTTACTTAATTTTAACCAGCAGGTGGTGCCAGCATTTACATATGTCGATTGTTTAACTTACCATATTAAACTTTCGCTGATAATATTAAGAAAATACTAAATAAAACATCAATATTTAACATTATATTTCTCCTATATATCATAACTCACTAAAATTCAAATTTATAATTGACATTAAAATAAATGAACCACTCGGATCATGCACCTCTCCTCACGGATTCTAGAAAAATCAGTGAACGTTCATCAATAATAGTAGTCCGCAATAAAATCGCAAACCACCACCCGATTCACGCTCAGAGAAGTGCACTTTCACTCATCATCGTGGTTTGGGAGACACAACACTTTCGAAACACATTTCTTAGTCAAGAACTATAGAAATGATCCCTGAAAGTATAGTCTTAACTTCCCAAACTGCTCAGCGGGCACCCCATCAAAGAGAACAGGAGGCTCAATGACGGTAGTGAACGATGACGTCACCGCGGCGACTTTAGTCCGATGATAAAAACAACGCGCCACACTGCTCGTTTTAGACGGCTGTATCAATATGAAAAACAAGTAAGAGCATAACCCATACTTAAAGACTACACACATTCGATGTATGATGATGTAAATGGGTTTATGCGATAAAATCCACAAAGTTAAACCTGACTTCAGTATTGTCTGATGAAGCAGCGGTGACCTAAACTTAATGTAGTGAATTACATCAACCCTTCTCTTTTTGTTGCAATACATTCATTGCTACATGTTTAGGCACTTTGTATCTGATTTAAATGTTATTTTGTTCAATAAAGAATGTTAAACATAAAACTTAAGTTGCACATAATGCCATTACCCACAATCCTCCTCGGTGTCAACCTTCCTTTTCGTGGTGAGCAGGCTTTATTTGTCGTGTGTGTTGAACTAAGTACGTTAAAGTTAATAAAACGACATTTGAAAAGTGTAATACATATTAGTACATCTACATTTTAAAGCAAAAATATAAATATTTTATGCATATATTGGTGCTTCAGATAACAAAGTCCTGTCATGCAACACGACTTCAAGCATCGTTCCAGGATGGAAATCAACCTGCGGTTGCATATTTCAACCACTAGGAGTTTAGTCTGCTGTATGAATCACATCCAGAGGGTTGATGAATTTCGAATAGCGCACATGCATATTACACGTACGATATCTAACATATGGCAAAGAAGTATGCTAGTATGTGGATACAGGGGCGTAGCACCAAATTCTGGGCCCTATGCACAAGCAGTGGCCATGGGCCCCCGTAAGCTCGAGGTTCACAACTACCTACATGTGCTTGGACACCATTTAATACATCAGTCAACTGATGCATTTACCCAAAATATTAGCATTTACATTAGTTAACAACATTTATTGTGATCTTAAAATTATATTTAAAGGAAAATAAAATTTCACTCCTCAGGGGCCCTCCCGCCACTTGGGGCCCTGGTAATTTAGTCCCACTTTTCACCCAACTACGACGCCCCTGTGTGGATAATAGTGGATTATTTAGAGGATTCCCACCGTCATAAAAGAGCTTTAGAATTTAGAACTTTTTTAGAACCTGTTTGGCAAAAAAATATATTTTTTGTGGCCAAAATATATTTAAAATATATGCTAAATATATTATGCAAACAGTGAAGCTCAATGAAATATATATTTGAAATAGTAAATATATTTAGTTTCAAACATCATATTCCAAAATGTATTTCTAAATGTATTTCTGTTTTTTTGGACTGAAATATATATCAAATATCAAAGGTCAAAATATATTTTTTAAATGTTTTTTTTTTTTTGAATATATTTATATATGGCCAGAAATGTATTGGTAGAAAATATATTTACGTAAATATGTTTTAGCAAATATATTTTTTGGCCATTTTTTGTATATTTTGAAATATATTTAAAAATATATTTGAAAATATATATTTTTTTGCTGTAAGGGAATTTAAAAAGTAATTACTTTTCAAATTCTAAAAAGTTCTAAATTTTAAAAAAAAAATATAATTGTAAGTTCTGGAAATTCTAAATTTAAACCTAAATACGTTGTACAGGGATAGTTAAATATGTTGCATTTCCAAGATTTCCAAAATCTAAATGGGATCTAACTGACAGATGTCTGATTTAATCTTTGAATAGATTCAGAGAACAGAATCACGCTTGCATGATGATCGTTATTATGATCTGGGATTTGAGGAGTTATGAGACAGTTGATATATATAACGTGTGACTTTTGGTCACTGATGCCCACATATGTTTTACATTTCATGCCAGACAGACTGAGGATATATGATGGATGTTATATGAATTGCAGCAGACTTTTTACGCAGCTTAAACGTTTAAACAGGTAAACGATACGTTTATTTTGTGCTTAGGCTACATATCGGATGCAGCATCTCTCTCTCTCTCTCTCTCTCTCTCTCTCTCTCTCTCTCTCACTCTCACAAACACACAAGCACATGCTCCATTTGCCATGAGAATGAGCCTTTGACGAGCATCGACCCAGTCAGTCAGTCACTCAGTCAGTCTCGGTCTGTCTCAGTCTGGAGAAATACTCAAGACCGCATACTTCTTCACAAAGAAACTGGATTCGCCATCGTCTGGTCCCGCCATAAACGGAGCTCCGAAACACTTCGGATAATAACAGCTGTCTTTTAAAGAGAAAAGCTACCAAATTCATGACATTTCTGCATTGAGTCGCTAATATATTCAAAGTCCTGAGGAATTTAATAGTCGGATGGACAATGTGCTAATTTATTAATGACGACGAAAAAGTTTGTTTTAAGTATGAAGCATAAATAATGTTTAATAATTGCTCGGATGGAAGATCTTTTCAGTCTTTCTCTAATAACTTGGAGGATTTTGATTCTATACGGAGCGTGCTTCTTTACAGGTTAGTACGAGTAGTTTATTTAATAATATATTCAGTGTTTTTTGTTTGTTGCTTTTCTCAGCGACAAAGTTGAATTGTTGAATGCCGAGCAGCTTTTTCTCGCATGCCGGAGGGGATTTAAAGACCTCGTGCGGTTTTTGGGGGCCGCTCCAGTCCAAACATATTAAATGTTTTTAAAATAAAAATGATTACGGCTTTAAACCTAATTTTCTATCAATGTGACACAAATTGCTAATGTATTTACACGCGTTAGATGTCATTATAAACGTCTTACAGCGAAACTTTAATGATGTTTACTATTGCATTCTTATGATATTTATTTATTTATTTATTTATTAAATATACTAATAATACACTATCAAACGTTTCTTAAGTTGCCCAGGTGATTCTCTTGCTGTCGTCTGTCTTAATACGTAGCGTAACTACTTTCCACGCTGTTCAACAAAAGCTTCCGTGTTGCTATAGAAACGTATTGACTTTACCAATCGCTATTAGAGAAACGCGTCACGTGGCCTGTGGACGAGACCCGTATGCGGATAACATGGCAAGACGCTGTTGCCGTTCAAAAGAAGAATGCGCCTCTTGAAATAGATGTAAATACATGCGAGCAAAGTTCGCTAAGTAGAAAAAATGCGCTGATGGCTTCTAGACATTTTAAAGATGGAACCGAGACGGATTTTGAATCCGACAAATGCGAAACTAAGGAGGACGAAGGAGGGAGCGAAACTGATTCTGATGCATCAAGTTACAGTTACTCAGACTCAGATTACTCCGAGTAAGAAACATCAACAAAATCAAAAACACTGTCATTAGTAAAAAAAACTGGATTGCTAATTAGATATCTTCATGATGCATGCTTCAATATAAAACTTTTGTTTTGTTATTTACATCGTTGTCAATTTGGCTGCATTCTTATACAGTATGTATGTAAACATAGGCATTATCATAGTATACTTTTGTTTTATTAATACAAAGGTAATGTATTATAGCTGGTTTGGTTAATTTCAGTTGAGTGGTCTCTTCTGACCCACATTTAGAAAGAGAGGCTCATGAAAAGGGGAAATAGACTTCTCTGTCCATTCTCTGCCCTCTCCCATTTTTAAGGGGATTTTCTGTTTCCAATTTGGAAAGTCAGCCATCATAAATAATTATATGCTATTCGCCATCTTTAGTGAATTTATGGACGTGGTTGCCAAGAGCTAACCACCAGAGTAGTGTGGCTTAATTTAGAAATGGAGAAGAAAACATAATGTCTGGCTGAATATTGAGTTGAGTTTTTCTGGAATGAAGGAGAGCGTTCGGTTTCAAAGCTTTAGGATGTGTGGCTTTCCCTGCAGCATTCTGACTCATTGCTTATGTAGCGTTTAGTTTGTGTTTCAAGACACTCTATTGCTTCCTTGTTGGTGCTGAAATGTAGTCTCTTGCACAAAGCCTGCAATATTTTAATACACTTAGAAACGACAAATGTCTTTTTATATAGAACACTGTGTTTGTGAGTAATTAATCATTTGCTGTACTTTATCTTAAACTACTTAAAATCCTTAAATTTTCTAATTATTGTATAACTAAATGTCTACATGCAGTTTGAGCTTTTATTCATTTAGAAACTACATGGAGTAATAATTTAAAATGAATTTGTCACATCTGTAAAAGCTTCAAATTAAATGACTTCCCTTAAACTCATCTAATATATGCTTTTCATCTAAATTTGATGCTAAAATTGTGATGTTGAATATTTAATGTCCAGTGCTGTTGTTGTTAACAAAAACTAATAATATTAATACAAATCATTTTCATTAATTGAAATAAGGCTCAAAAAAATAACATAAAATACAAATATTAGATTAGAAACTTAAAAGAAAATGTTGCCTTGGCGGCTAACAGATATAAAATAAGCTTAACATGAAGTACTACAATTAATAAAATTGAAATAAAAATAAATGGAACTAAACAGAAATATTAAAAAATTAATAAAAATGACTGAAGCACATAACAAAAATTGAAAAAAACATTCTAATTTAAATTTGAAATTTGAAACTGAAAATATTAAATCAAAATATTAAACACTACACAAAAACAATTAAACAATTTTCAACTTCAAACAAAGAAACACATTGAATTATACATGAAATTTAGAATTTTTGGTATTTTCTTGCAAAACGTACTCCAGTAATCTTTGTTTTACAACTTTAAATAAATAAATAAAATAAAAATAAATTGAACTAAATAGAAATATTAAAAAGAAACTAATAAAAAAGACTAAAGCACATAACAAACCTTTAAAAAAACATACAAATTTAAATAAAAACTGAAAATTAAATTTAAAATAATAAACTCTACACTAAAAAATATATATAAAAAAAAATCCAACCCACAACAAAGAAACCACAAAAAAAAAAAACACATTGAATTATACATACAATTTTGAATTTTTGGTAAAAAAAAAACAAAAAAAAAAACAGTGTGTAATAATATATAAATAATACCAAAATAAAACCTGTAGCCAATCTCTATAGTCGATTTATGAAGTTGATTGCATTGGTTTAATTAGTTCTTATTAATCCACAGTGTGAAAGAGTAGATTTTAGCAAAATTGCATGCTCTAATTTACTCTTTGTTTTATGGCACAGTGACCTGGAGCCAGAATGGCTGGATGACGTCCAGAAGAACGGTGAACTCTTTTATCTGGAGCTGAGTGAGGGAGAGGAAGAAGCTCTGCTGGCCCAAGTCTCTGCCAATCACTCTGCTGCCACAAATCACGTCCGCTTCAGTGAAAAAGAGGCGGAAATTATCACAGACAATGGCAAAAAGCAAGCGGCTTCTGGCAGCAAATCCGAAGCAAAACTCAAGAAGTTCACCAAGATCCTGAGGCGAAAGCGGCGACCGTCTCAAAGAAAAAATGCTGATGGAAAAGACGCAGGATCTTCCCAGCGTCCCACTTCTATCTTGAAGAATCAAGCGGGCCAGCGGCCTGGAGTCGTGGTTCAGCAGCAGCGTCTGAAGGACGTGTGCGTGTATTTGAATCCCAAACGTCTCGGTAGTGCCTCACCTCCGTCTCCTGAGAGAGGCGGTCTGTTAGAGGCCTTGCTGGGTGTTGTGCACCGTCCAGGAGGAAATGCAGGGAAAAGAGGGGGAAAACTCATCATCCATGGTCTGGTCCCACACAGTCCCGCTAGCAAGTGTGCGGAAATCCTTATTGGTAAGTGCAGCTAGACAAGGAGTGGATCAGCTAAGGAATTTCACTAGTATTTATGAATCTCTTCTGCTCACCAAGGCTGCTTTTATTTGAACAAAAATACAGGAAACATTGTAAAATGTTATTACGTTTAAAGTATAGCCACAAGTGGTGATTATTGGAGTCTGAGCATAAATAACTCATGTAGACAAATACAGTCAAACCAAAATTTATTCAGACACCTTCAACATTTTTCGCATTATCACAGTTTATTCGTATAGTTTAGAAAATGGTATAAAATATGACAAGAACTCAGAGTTAAATTGTGTCAGAAAAGATTCATCTCGATAATGACAGATGACTTTGATAGAAAGGTATGTAATGATTGCAATCAACCAAAAATTATATTTACACAATATTTACACGACTATCAATACTTTAGCTTTTGAATTGACCAATTACCAAGCAATGCTTAATTTTGTTCAGTCTGTGGTGTAAAAAGGTCACATTAGCAATTTTTGGTCCCACATTTTTATAAATTTTACTGGTAGTCCACTGTATGAAACATTTGGGGTATAATATGTCACAGTTTACTTTATTTTGCTATCCTCAGTTACGTAAATGAACTATAGTGTCCTGCATCCACTAGTAAAAAATATAAAAAATTATATTTGGTATCTAAATAATTTTTTGTTTGACTGTAGATTATACAACAGACATATATCTTTACAGACAATATGTGTTTGTACTGGAAAGTTAACAGCCTGAAATCTCTACTGATAATAAGGATACGGGTTTGATGAAACAGCTTAGAAAAGTACACGATAGTTCCAAATAAGATGACTGACTTCAAAAAGTAAATCAGAAAAAAATTCAGGCATTCGATATCAAAAGATTAGACATAAAAACAATTCTTATCCATTGAAATTGTTTTGCAAAGTGATTCATTGTTTTGAAGTGCGCATATATATCGGAGTTACTTTTGTTGGTCAGAACTGTGAAAATGCAAGAAAATTTCAGGCCAAGCATGCTTCACATCTGTGAACTACTACGCTTCCTTTATTATACAAATGTGTCATTATCTACAAATTTATAAAACTGATCTAAGATTTGGTTAAAAACCATAGACACTGGTGCATGTAATCGCCATTGAAACATTTTGAAATAATTATGAGATAACGAAGCCTTTTTTACTTAAAATCATGTCACTTTTAAAGTTTGATATGTGCTTTAAGGAAATGATTCGAAATGTTTGAAAGCTTCATAAAGTACTGTTTGAAAAGTGCCCACCACTAGTTTTTCAGTTTTAGCGCCCCCTATGGGTAGAATTGGACGAAATTTGGTGTGTGTAGTCAGAATGTCCTGTTGTCTACATGTGTCAAGTTTTGTTATGCTAGGACATTGCATTTAGCAGATACGCACCAATTTGTACAAATGGGTGTCGCTCAGACCAATTCATTAAAGGATTAGTTCACTTCCAGAATAAAAATTTCCTGGTGAGTTTACTCACCCCCATGTCATCCAAAATGTTCATGTCTTTTTGTCTTCAGTCGAAAAGAAATTAAGGTTTTTAAGGAAAATGTTCCAGGATTCCAAGGATTTTTCCCCATGGATTTAAATTAGGGCTAACATGTTAAAGGTCGAAATTGCAGTTTCAGTGCAGCTTCAAAGGACTCTACACGATTCCAGAGGAGGAATAAGGGTCTTATCTAGTGAAACAATTGGTCATTTCCCCTAAAAAAATAAACATTTATATACTTTTTAACCACAACAGCGACTTCACACATTATGTAGTTTGTGTATAGTTCAGTTCAAAAAAGTAGGGTAAGGCGAAAAACTCATTTTCTCCTCCAACTTCAAAATAGTCAGTCATTGTTGTTTTTGTAAAGAGCGTTGGATGTTCTTTGGACATTCGCTTTGTAATGGGTTGGTACTTCCGCTTAAGTCATGTGTGACTTTTCCAATGTGACTACGTAAGTGCAAGATGAGCATTTGTGGTTAAAAAGTAGATAAATTTAGTTTATATAGTTAATGCTAACAGATGACTGATCATGTGTAGAGCCTTCTGAAGCTGCATTGAAACTGCAGTTTGGACCTGAAACCCTTTGGCTCCCACTGAAGTCCACTATATGCAAAATCACGGAATGTTTTCCTTTAAAAACCTTGATTTTTTCTTTTTTTTCGACTAAAGAAAGAAGGAACTTGTTAGAAAATATAAAGTTGCTTATTTTATCTGCCTTGCTTACATTCAAAACACCTGGTGAGTTTTTCACAGGCAAGTGCCACATTTTCTTCTGATTAATGTAATTAAACCGTTAAGTCAAGTTGGAGTTTAGTGTTGTGGTTGCTTTTACTCTCATTCTCTCTCATACTAACTGCCTGTTAAACACTCGAGTTTTATATTTCCAGCACATTTGGTAATGAAATCATACGATTGGAAGCTGTTTTTTCAATTGTGCTGTATATTTACAGTGGATGTTTTTCTGTTGATGTCCTAAAACGACATTCAAGGGGAACCCGCAGTCTTTTTCTACCCGAGACAGACCAAAGAAATTCCAAACGGGTTACACCACCCCGAAAACTCTTTCCCCAGCAGCTTTTTACGATTGTTTCTCAAACGCCCGTCCATACTAAAGCAATTAGGCCGTTTATCTGAAATAACTGAAGGAAATCTTTGCATGCCGCAAAGGGGAGAGTGTGCAGATCTACCGAAGGCAGGTGGAGGTGCTGTTTGATGTGCATTTGTCTTTATCTTGTGATAGACATACAATTTACCTAAGCTGTTTGCACACTGGAGAAACAGGCGACAAGTTGCAGATGTTCATTTTTCATGTTTGCTCTAGGTGATGCCCTGGTTGCTGTGGATGATGTGGACGTTACAACAGAAAACATTGAGAGGGTTTTGTCGTGTATACCGGGCCCCACACAGGTAAGTGTGTGTTTTTGAGTGTCTTTAACCTACAAATGAGCATCTTTCTAAGTCTAAATGCTTAAAACATTGAGCTAAACAGAGCTAAAGTTCCTTTTAAAGTTCGAACAATGAACAAATGTACGGCTCATAATGCTTATTTTGCTCTGTAGTCGTCTGCAGCGGTCAAATAGTTCAACCTCGAGGTACATATAAGGATGAAGGCTGAGAAAAATCTTACATCTTAGATGCTTTTCACCACTTGTAAGACAAACGCTTAGTTTTCCTGCCCGCAGACCTCCCATAAACTCACAAACGCTGAGGGCACATCAGGTCAGCTCTATGTTTTGGGAACTGAGGTCTGTTTTTAAGGGATTAATTTGACTTAATTGGCTTGAAATGAGAGTTTTTTTTTTTTTTAACAAGACATAATCTTTTCAGATGAGCACTTTCTAAAAGTGGTTTTGGTTTCTGGTTTGTGCCTCTCGGGCTTGCGAGTAAACCCTCGGCCTGACTGATTTTATTCTTTTCCCGAAAACCTTCCAGACATACAATATTTTTTACATTAACAAATGACTCTGCAAATTGTTAAGAGTTAAACCTAATTTGGTAAAACGTGCTTGCTGAAATATTGGCGGTAATCTTGTCATAAACAAGACAAATGGACTGTCGATGTGCATTAAGCAATGATAGTTTCCTGATGTCGTAAGTTGCCGCTGAGTTCTTTGGTTTCTTTGGGTTGGTGAGGCTGTTGTTGTATGTTGCAAAATGTTGGTAAAGTCATGCAGTTTCCATTCATGGCCAAAATAGTGATTGATTTCAACCCAAAAGACTTAATCTAAACCCCAAACCCAGAAGCCGTGTGAAGTTTGAGGGCACGTTGCAAATTAGCTTTAAACTCAGCTCAACGGGTGTTTGAAAATAAGAGCATTTAAGCTGTTGTGAAGAACCTTTTTTTTTTAATTTAGAAATGCATGTTTAAAGCATTAGTGAGCTGAACCCAAGCCATTAAAATTTAGCACACAACTTGTCCCACACCATTCATGCTGTGGTCATGAATGAGAGATGTGTTGTTATGTTTCTATAAGCAACTGATTTTAAGATGTTTTCCTTACATTAATGGAGAGACGTGAGCCATAGAGATCTGAATAGAGATCATGGAGACTTTAACTAGTAAACAATCAGAGTAATATTCAGAAATGTTTTTTGAGCAGCAAATCAGCATATTAGAATGATTTCTGAAGGATCATGTGACACTGAAGACTGGAGTAATGAAATAAACTAGATAAAAAAGTTTGTCAAGACAAACTTTGAAGTTGGCCTGAGAAAGCCTAGCCTGAAAGTTTAAAATGTTTAAAAAGTTTAGAGTTTGAAAAGTTTCAAGAATTTGACGTTTTTTTTTAGTCTAACGTAGTTTTCATTTTAAGAGTTTTAAAGATTAACGTCTGAAAGTTTTGAAGACAACAGTCCTTCAGAAAAACAGATAGATAGCATGTTGTTAATGTTACTAGCATGTGGCTAGCATGATTAGCAAGTTACTAACATTTTGCTAGCATGTTGCTAACATGATTAACATGTTGCTAGCATGTTGTTAGCATGATTAACGTGTAGTTAGCATGTTGCTAGCATGTTTATAACATGACAAACATGTTACTAGCATGTTTCTAGAATGATTAGCATGTTACTAACATGTTTATAAAATGAGTAGCATGCTGTTAGCATGCTTAGGATGTTGCTAGAATGTTTCTAGCATGATTAACAAGTTACTGGCATGTTGTTAGCATGTTTTTAAGGAAAGGAAAGGAAAAGGAAAGGACGTGACGTGTGGCCAAGTATGGTGACCCATACTCGGAATTAGTGCTCTGCATTTTTTTTAGCATGATTAACATATTGCTAGCATGTTTATAACATGACTAGCATGTTGATAGCATGATTAACATGCTGTTAACATGTTTCTAGCATGTTGTTAGCATGTTTCTAGCATGATTAGCATGATGCTAGCATGTTTTGAGCATGATTAACATGTTGCTTGCCTGTTTCTAGCATGATTAACAAGCTGCTAGCATGGTGTTAACAAGATTAACAAGTTAGTAGCATGTTGATAGCACGATTAACATGTTGTTAACATGTTTCTAGCATGACTAGCATGTTGTTAGCATGATTAACATGTTGCTAGCATGTTTCTAGAATGATTAGCAAGTTACTGCCATGTTGCTAGCATGATAAGCACGTTGCTAACATGTTGTTAACATGTTTTTAGCATGATTAGCATGTTGCTAGCAAGTTTCTAGCATGATTAGCAAGCTGCTAGCATGGTGTTAACAAGATTAACAAGTTACTTGGATGTTGCTAGCATGGTTCTAACATGATTCATGTTAATAGCATGTTGCTAGCATTTTTTAACATGATTAGCATACAATATATTCAAAAACAATACAGATTATTTTAAATTGTAGTAATAATTAAAAATACTACTGTTTTATGGTATTTTTTTTTTATCAAATAAATGCAGCCTTGGTAAGCAAAAGAAACTTATTTTTAACTTGTTTGAAAAAAATAAAAAATCCAGTGCAGAACTTTAATGTGTTAAAGATGTTCTGAAAAAACTCTTAATATCTTATATAGTGTTTTTAGGCAGTTTTATTCTTCAAAATAAGTTTTTGTTTACATAATATATGTGTGTGTGCTGTGTATATTTATTATGAATATATAAACACACACAAACACTCACACATACAGTATACATGTAGAACATTTTTTTATTGATATAATTAGTAATATACATATTTAATATATAAACATAACATATTTTTCTTAAATATATCCATGCATGTGTGTGTATATATATATACATCATAAATATACACAGTACACACACATATATTATGTACACAAAAACTTTTATTTTGGATGCGATTAATCGCGATTAATCATTGCACAGCAGGAGAACCATTTTTCACTATAAAGAACCTTCTGTGCAATGGCAAGTTTGTTAAAGGTTCTTCCTGGAACCATAAATCCCAATAAAGAACCATTTTAAGAGCGTGTTTCTCACAAGCAAGCATCACTCACAGAAGATGTTGAGTTCAGTCAAACGCTGATGCTCTGCAGCCGTGTTTTCTTTAACTATAGCTAGACGCCGCTTCTTTCTGAGAATGCTTTCCATCTGATCACTTCTCAAGCTGGTTCTGTTCACTCGGTCGCCTGAAAGAGGACGGAATGTTGAAATTACAGAGTCGTGTCGCCCCGGCAGCGACGGCGGTTACGGTAACGCTTGTTTGCGTAGGCCACAGGAAAAGAGCCATTATCCTGCGGAGAGGACAGAGGGAGAAAGTGATTAAAGGACGAGAACCCATAGCAAATTACACCGTAGGACAAAAAAGGACAGACGGGGCTATTATGATATTAGGGTAGAGGAACTGTGCTCTCGTGAGGTTTCAAAAGGCTTGCCAAGATTTTAAAATGAGCTTCGCTTTGCCTGGTGATTTATGAAATTATAAGGTAAGAGTTGCATGATTGTTGACTTTCAATGTCAAGAACGACCGTAAGAGTTACTAAACCACAGGAACAAAACCATCATGTCCACTGGCAGCAGCCTTTCTTTGGACACTGACACCAGTGCAGGGTCAGATTTATCTATTTATTGTTTGAAAGAAATTAATAGTTTTATTCAGCCAGAATGCATTAAATTGAGCAAAAGTGACATTATTAATGTTAAAAGTTAATTCTGTTCTTTTGAACTTTCTGTTTATTAAACAATCCTGGTGTAAATGTTGCACAGTTTCAACAGTTTTTAGAAATCAGCATATTAGAATGATTTCTGAAGGATCATGTGACACTGAAAACTCGAGAAATTATGCTGAAAATTCAGCTTTGATCCCTTGAATAAATTACATTTTAATACATATTTACATAGAAAATAGTTATTTTAAATTGTAGTGATATTTCACAATTTTACTGTTTTTATGTATTTATTTATTTATTTATTTATTTATTTATTTATTTTTTGCGTACTTTAAAAACGTTACTGTTTAGTTGCTGCCTTAAATTAAGTATAATCAAACTGACTGTTATTTCAACTTTATATTAAACTGACTTAAGCTATTAAGCTGAATCTGGTATAACTGAAAAACAAATGTTGACATTGATTATATTATATTTTACAGAGTATTTTTTGATCAAATTAATTTAGATTTGCATCACAGGAGAAAGTTACATTTTAAAATCTATTCAAAGAGAATACAGTTGTAATAATATTTCACAATATTACAGTTTTTTTCTGTATTTTTGATCAAATAAATGCAGACATGGCAAGCAGAAGAGGCTTCTTTCAAAAATATAACAATCTCAAATCTCACAGACAGTAGTGTAAATATCATATAAAATACATTTTTTTCTATAGAATTGGTGCAAACGTCACAATCAAAAAACACATTTAAAAAGCATTTAAGAATTCAGATCTTACATTAGTGTTAGTTTCGTCAGGTATTTTCAGTTTTAGTCTTAGTTTTAGTCCTGTGTTAAATGTCTTTTATCATATTTAGTCAAACTTATCCTATTTAGTTTTAATCAAGTTTTAGTCGATGAAAAGTCTCAACATTTTAGTCGCATGTGCATAGATTGCTTAAAATAAGCAAAACACAGGGCAGGAAATGTATCCTTGTAACAGCGAAGCTCTTATTCTGGGATTTGAGCTCTTGATATCTGGCAACCGCACACATGGAAGCTTGCATAGTAGAGACGTGTAAAGCAGTCCGCAATAACATTTTGTCTCCTTTTCTGACGAAAATAGAGGTTTTTGGTACAGTTTTTATTTTTTTTTTAATACATTTTAGTCTCATCTTTATTTGTCAACAAATTGCATGTTGATATAGTCATAGTTATCATTTATTGTCCTTATTGTTGACTCATCCTCTGCTCGTCTTAGTCATGGGGAAAAAAGCTTGTCAACGAACATTTTTCATCATAGCTCTTTTTAACGAAATTAACATTATCTTACATGTTTACTAAAATCCTTCTGTTCTTTATTGAAAGCCACAATAATATTTAAAAAATCAGTAAGCTTAATAAACATTAAGTCATAATTTATTGGGTAATTTAAATTGGAAGGTGGCCGTCCCGAATCCTAACCTCTAAATTTCCGCTTATGAAAATGCTATTAAAATAATTTTTGCATTTTATTCCATTGTTGTTTTTAAAAATATCTTTTTTTTTTTTTTTTTTTTTTTAAGTGAAGTTAAAAAAAATTTATTTTCTTTGGAAATTATGAATCTTTGTGTAAAAAAAAAAAGTGTCCCACATTTTTATGTCACTAGCCTAACAGTGTATGTTTTAGTCCATTGACTGAGACTGATTTTAAAGGAGAAGTCCACTTTCAAAACAAAGATTCACATATAATGTACTCACCCCCTTGTCATTAAAGATATTAAATTAAAAGTATTTCTTTCTTCAGTCGTAAAGAAATTATGTTTTTTGAGGAAAACATTTCAGCATTTTTCTCCATATAATGGACTGGTATGGTGCCCCGATTTTGAACTTCCAAAATGTAGTTTACATGCAGCTTCAAACGATCCCAGCTGAGGAAGAAGGGTCTTATCTATCTAAACGATTGGTTATTTTCATTAAAAAAATACAATTTAAATAGTTTTTAATCTCAAATGCTCGTCTTGTCTTGCTCTCCCTGAACTCTGTGTATTCTGACTCAAGACAGTTAGGGTATGTCAAAAAACTCCAATCGTATTTTCTCCTTCAACTTCGAAAATCATGTCAAAATCATCCTACATCGCTGCAGAAGTACTGACCCAGTCTTTGCAAAGTGAACATGCAAACACCCTTAACAAAAAAGGTAAAACGGCGATATAGGACAGTTTTGAAGTTGAGGGAGAACTGTCATGAACCGGAAAAAAACAGTCCAGGCAGTGTAAGACAAGACGAGCGTTTGAGATTAAAAAGTATATAAACGGTATTATTTTTATGAAAATAACCGTTTGTTTCGCTAGATAAGACCCTTCTTTCTCGGCTGGGATCGTTTACAACCACATTTGGGATCGTTTGAAGCCACAACTGCATTTTGGAAGTTCAAACTTGGGGCACCATAAGAGTCCGTTATATGGAGAAAAATCCTGAAATGTTTCCCTCAAAAAACATAATTTTTTTACGGCTGATGAAAGAAAGACTTGAACATCTTGGATGACAAGGGGGTGAGTACATTATATGTGAATCTTTGTTTTGGAAGTGGACTTCTCCTTTAACTACACCACTGTACTACACTGACATATGGTGCAGTTGTGCTTCGGGTGTCCCATGTTCGAATCCCGCCTCGTGGACTTTTCTTGATCCTACCCCCCTCTCTCTCTTCCACTAGCTTTCTGTCACTCTCCACTGTCCTATCTAGAACCCCTCCCCAAAAAAAAAAAGTAAATAAAAGTATATTTACTGAAATAGTCACAACCAAAACATTTTGTGAAGTTTCGGTATAGTGATATTTTTACTTTTTTTTGGGTGTTATCCCATAAAATTGTCACTACCAAAACAGTCACGACTGAAACATCATCATTGTCATCATTGTTTTGGTAGTGACAAAAGGGAACACAAAATTTTAGGACAGTTATGGAAAGTTTTAGTATTTTAGTATGTGGGTTAAGATCCTGTAATGTGATGCGGTCACTCCCAAAGCATTACTGTCACTACCGAAGCATGGGATGTTTTGCCAAAAATAAGTATACTGAATTATCAACTAAGATGTAATGATAGTGTTTGGTTCAATGTATATTCAAACTAATGAATCCTTAACTTTAAAATCAGTATGATCAACTTTTTGCCTTTTACAAAGAATAATTGGATTCAAAATACAACAAATCCTATAAATCACACTTCGAATATTGTTAAAAATTTTAATTGTTAATGATTTACCTCTGAATTTTTTTTAATAAAATAGCAAAAAATATATGTTTACAACGTAGATGGATGCAACATCTTAATAGGTCACTACTGAACACCATTTTTCTATAATTAAACACACTTTTTAAGGAGTTATTCCATAATATTTAGTTTTTATATGTGTAAAACTGTTCAGAACTGTGCTAGCTAACCATGTGCTGATTAGCATCTTTGAGCTAGGTTAAAAAGCATCTAAAATTGTCACTACCGACCAAACGACCAAAATATTTGGTTACGTTTCGGTAGCGACATTGCTTTTTTTGGGTGTTATCCCATAGAAGTGTCACTACTGAAACAATCACGACTGCATCATCATCGTTTCAGTAGTGACAAAATGGAACACAAACTCCTTTATTTGGGGGAAATAAACAAATTTTTAGTACAGTTATGCAATTTTTTGTATTTTAGTATGTTTTAGTAGTGTTTTAGTATGCAGGTTAAAATCTGTAATGTGATGTGGTCGCTACCAAAGCATTACTGTCATTACCGAAACATGGGATGTTTTGTCAAAAATGAAGTATACTGAATTATCAGCTAAGATGTTATGATAGTGTTTGATTCAATGTATATTCAGACTAATGAATCCTTAACTTTGAAATCAGTATGAACAACTTTTTACCTTTTGCAAGGTAAGAAAAATTTGATTCAAAATGCAACAAATCCTATAACTCACACTTGAAATATTGTTAAAATTGTAATTGTTATTGATTTACCTAAATGTTAATAAAATAGCAAACAATATATTTACAAGGAAGATGTAAGCAAGATCTTAATGGATCAGTATAACCATTTCTTATTCAATTATTATTACTGTGTTTTGGTAGTGACAAATTTGGGGACAGGACAAATGTGACCCTGGACCACAAAACCAATCTTAAGTGGCACGGGTATATTTGTAGCAATAGCCAAAAATACATTGTATGGGTCAAAATAATCGATTTTTCTTTTATGCCAAAAATCATTAGGATATTATGTAAAAATCATGTTCCATGAAGATATTTTGTAAATTTCCTACCATAAATATATCAAAAGTTAATTTTTGGTTAATATGCATTGCTAAGAACTTCATTTGGACAACTTTAAAGGTGATTTTCTCAATATTTAGATTTTTTTTCACCCTCAGATTTAAGGGCCCTCATTTATCAACAATGCGTAGAAAAGGTTCTATATTTTGTCCTACGAATGAAAATTAGAATGTGTCCAAGTACAAAAAAAATCCATATTTATCAAATGTGCGTACGCGGTTCTTACGCACAACAGTAAGTAATCATTGTTGATAAATTCCACATGTTCTTAAGCACCATGCTCATTCACGTTCATGGTCATTTGCATTCAGAAACGCCTCCAATAATGGTGACAACACCTCCCTTTATAAATCACGTGAATGTGTAATGTCCTCACCGAAATCATGGTATGCGACACAGACTGAGAAGTCCTTCAGTGCTCTCACTAAACAGCTCGGCGCGGCCTCTGAAAATGCGTTCTCTGTGCAGTGCATGGTTTGCTGAATTTTCCAGCAAAGCGAGATCAGCCATGACACTATAGCTACATTTCAAATTACTTCCCAGCTGCATGGAAAAACAAACAAACAAAATGCTTATCTTACTTAGTATTTTTGTCTTGTTTCTAGTCAAAATAAGCAAAAAGACTAAGATATTTAGTCTTGTTTCCTGTGGTAAAAAAAAAAAAAATCTAAATTAAGTGCATTTTGCTTAAAATAAGTACAATTATCTGCCAGTGGGGTAAGAAAAATAACTGTGTTTTAAGAGGATTTTATTTACCCCACTGGCAAACAGTTTAACTTGTTTTAAGTGAAATTCACTTGTTTCCCCCCCAGGAAACAAGACTAAATATCTTGCATCAGTGTGTCTTTTATAGATTTTCACACCAATTATACATATGTTTAGCTTGATCTATGAAATTATTAATTGAGTATTTGCAGTTAAAGGACACAGGAAACACGCAGCGGCACCTTCTGTTTGTAGTATCAATATTCTACCACTAGATTCTCTGCGTAAGCATGCTCAGAGTTGTGCTTATATTTACACACACTTCTACAAGTTGGTAGATCCCACACTTTGCGTGAAACTGTTCTTGCGCACTTATTACGCACACGTTCGTGCATACGCACTATTGATAAATAAGTCTCAGATTTTCAAATAGTTGTATCACTGCCAAATATTGTCCTATCAGAGTAAACCATACATCCTTTTTATTCAGCTTTTAGGCAGTGTACACTGTAAAAAATAAAAAACACAATTTGTTGAGTCAGCTTAAAATAATTTGTTACCCTGCTGCCTTAAAATTTTAAGTTCGGTCAACTAAAATAAGTTTTTTCAACTTGAAATGTTAAGTTGCACTAAGTAACAACTTAGATATTTGTGTTTGCAAATAACCCAGCTGCCTTAAAATTTTAAGTTGATTCAACTCAAATATCTAAGCTGTCACATAGTATAATTTAACATTTCAAGTTGACTGAACTTAAAATTTTAAGGCAGCCAGGTTACAAATTATTTTAAGTTGACTCAACAAATTATTTTTACAGTGTATAAATCTCTTTTATTTCATAAAATTGACCGTTATGACTGTTTTTGTGGTCCAGGGTCACAGATATTCCGAAACTTTCTGAAAATACAATATGAGAATTAACTGCACAATTACTAGAAATGTGTACTTTGGATATTATACAATTTGCATACATACAAAATTTGTGGAAAAAGACTTTTTTTTCCAACTCTGACTTTGCACCAATTCTGTAGAAAGGCCCATATAATAATAGCTCTTCAAAGTGTCAGCCAGTCAAGCTTAACCCTCTTAGCTTTGGCCCTAATGTGTCATGGCATCATACCTACATTTACATTTATTCATTTAGCAGACACTTTTATCCAAAGCGACTTACGGATGCGATTTGTGATGTGAATGTGAGGTCGCTGTGGAGGCTGCAGTCCTCAAAATGCTCTAATAACAGGCTGCTGCGGTTTTCCCGCTCGCCGTCCTCGAGCTCAGTGCTGTAGGCCAGCTGTTTGCGGTCAGCAGACGCTCGTGTGCTCGGCTCTGCATGTTAAACAGCCGCGTGGGAGTGAATGAGCGCTTTCTGTGAGCTGCTGCTCTCCTTGATGTCTGAGTGTATGCTTTTTATGATCTGTGCAATTTTAGAAAGTTAAGATTTGTTTTTAGCAGCAATATGTGGCTGACTTTGAAGCTACATGATTATTTTAAATCATATGTGTGATTTGAAGGTTTCGGGTCTTCTGCCTCATCAAGGCTACATTTATTTGATGAAAGAATACAGTAAAAGCAATAAAATTGTGAAATATTATTAAAATTTCAGATAACTCTTTTCTTTGTGAATACATGTTAAAACGTTATTTGTTCTAATGAAGCAAAGCTGAATTTTCAGCATCATTACTCCAGTCGATCCTTCAGAAATCATTCTAATATGCTGATTTGCTACTGAAAACTGTTTATTTGATATAGAAATCTTTTCTAACATTATAAATGTCTTTACTGTCACTTTTGATTGGATTAATGCATCCTTTCTGAATAAAAGTAGTAATTTCTTTGAAACTACACTGCTGTTTAAAGGTTGGGTTTTACAGTCAGTGATTCAAGTGGATGAGGTATTTAGGTTCAAAACAAGTTCTCTTGCTTTTATGCCATCGAAATAACTTTGCATGTGGAAAATCGGATAGAAATAGTTTAGACCTGGAGGATTGGCACGGTATTACTGCACAACGGTTTATGTTTCTGAAACAACCTGTGGTAGAGCACAGTGAGAGTCTCTTTTTACACAACCGCATCTCTTTAGAGCGTCATCATTTAGCCTTTCTGAGGTTATTTACATCAGTTAAGGTTAATGTCAGGCTATTGGACCAAAACATAATTTATACTTATTTTTGCCAAGTAAAACAACTCTGGCATTAACAACCATTATTATACAGCTGCGCTCAATGTGCTCCCTAATTTTAAGTTTAATTTTGCTTGACCTTGGTGCAGAGGGAAAAAAAGTTGTTGGCGAATGTGTAAAATGATGTGATGATAAAGGGAATTTGAGGATCTCGAACCATCTTTTCTGGTCATCTCTTGACTGTTCATACTGAAATGAACAATTTCTCACAGTGTGAGAAAAGAAATTGTAGAAAAACAGACATTTTGATAATCATTTATGTAATACAGTAAAAGTAATAATACATTGCTCAATTAAATATTAATATTGTTATAAGATAAAAATATTCTAAAATATTATATAGTAAATCACTATGAGTAAAAATGTTTTTCTTATTTGTTAAGTTTATGTAAATAACTGAAATAGGTATTTTGTGTGTGTGTGTGTGTACAGTAAAAATTATAATAAATTGCTCAATTAAATAATAATGTTGTTCTAAAATAAAAAAAACAAAAATATAAAATATAAAAATCACAATGACTCAAAAATAATTTTAGCTTAATTTTTCTTATTTGTTAAGTTTATGTAAATTACTGTAATGGATATTGTGTGTGTACAGTAAAAATAATAATAAATTGCTAAATATTAATGTTATAAAATAAAAATATTCTAAAATATTATATATAATATAAATACAATATAAATATAATTGTTCAATTAAATATTACTATTGTTATTTAAAATATTATAAAATATTGTATTTTAAGTCACAATAATTTAAAAAATCATTTAGCTTAATTTTTCTTATTTGTTAAGTTTATGTAATTTACTGTAATAGGTATGTGTGTATACAGTCAAAATCATATTAAATTACTCAAATATTAATAGTTATAAAATAAAAATATTCTAACATATATTGTAAATCACAATGATTAAAAAATAATTCTAGCTTAATTTTTCTTATAAAATAAAAATAATGTTTTTTATTTTAACATACTTTAAAATAGAATTTATTCCTGTGATGAAAAGCTGAATTTTTATCAGCTGTTACTCCAGTCTTAAGTGTCACATGATCCTTCAGAAATCATTCTAATATGCGGATTTATTATTAGAATGATCAATGTTGGATAATATCAACAGTTGTGCTGCCAAATATTTTTTGGAACCTGTAATTTTTTTTTTTCAGGATTCTTTCATGAATAACAAGTTTAAAAAGTACAGTGTTTATTCAAAATATAAATATTTTATAACAATGTAAATTATTTATTATTAACTTTTAATTATTAACTTAATACATCCTTGGTGAATGAAAGTATTAATTTCTTAAAAAAAAAACAAAAAAACAAGAAACAATAAAAATGTACTGACCCCAAACTTTTGAACAGTAGTGTATATATATATATATATATATATATATATATATATATATATATATATATATATATATATATATATTGTATATGTGATATAATACAGAAAAATATATAATTAATGACATTTTTTATTTAATAAAATAAATTAAATGTTATGTCTAATTTCTGTTGTTAAATTTTTAGATTGAAACACCCCAAATGAAAACAAGAACATTTTATATATTATATAGATATTTAATACTGTAAAATATTATTAATTAATACATAATATAATATTAAATATAATATACATATTAATACATGATATTTTATAGACTATTCTTAGTGTAAGCAACTTGATATGGTTGTGTTGTTGATATTTATTTCAGGTTGTCTGTGTGTTTTTCAGGTGAGGTTAACTCTGGAGACGGTCTGTCCCGTCGGGATGGGTCCAGACTCAAGGGCGAAAGCGTCTCCCGCGGTCAGTCAGCTGGTGCGGCTGCTGTGGGGCGAGGACACAGTCGAGCTCCAGATGTCCATCGCACACGTCCCACACATAGTCATGTACCTCTCGCTCAAACTGGACTCGGATTCGCCGCAGGACGAGGTCAGTCTCTTCAACAAAACCTTCTCCCCATCGTTTGCATTACAGAAATCATTTTCTGCTTGTGAGAACTGGGCAAAGCTAAAGCAGCTGTGTGTGGTTTTTTTCAGCGCTTAATCCATTAACATAATTTCTCCATCCAAAAGAGTTTCCCCCGTTAAATCGGTCAGCGCCGAGCTGCCAGGAGTGAGCATGAATGGCTCTGCTGTGCCGCTGACGCTCAGCTCGCGTTTATAGCGCCGTCAGCGTGACGTGAGGAAACAGGAGAAGAGAGCGAGACGTTTGCCTGCGTCTGCCTGAATAATTCACAGGCAGACGCTGCGTTCCCATCAGAGAGAAAAAAAAACACTCGGGAGGACTTTGGAAAGTTTTCTTTTTAAGTCTTAAACTGCTCAATTCATAAAGAGAAGCAAAATGTGAATTAGTTGCGATTGTCGGTAATGCAAAAACAACATAAAATTGTCGTTTGCAGATAGAAAATAAGATATATTTTAAAAGGCCATTAATGATTTTTTGCTTGGTTGGTTGTTTTTTTTTGTACTGTGCAATTATTTTAATGACAATTAAACACATTTTCCAATATATTATAAAAAAATATATACCAATGTTAAAATATTTTAAAGTATTACATTTATTGTAAATTACAACTTTGTTTTTCATTTTCAGAACTTATTTGTAAAATAAATTATTTAAATAAATATTTATATTACATTATATATATATATATATATATATATATATATTATAGTAATATTGTAAAACATTATATTGTAAAATACAATAATTTTTGCTATTAAAATCAGCATAAATTAGCTTTTTTTTAATGCTAAATATTATTTATAATTTATTTCATTTTTGAAATTAAGTGTATTGTAAATTACAATATGATTTTAAAATTAAAATCAATATGAACTAGCTTAATTTTCTTTATGATTAATATTATTATTTTTTATTTTTTATTTTTTTGCCTTTGGATACTTGTTTATTTATTTATGATGTATTTATAATAAAATATTCAATTATATAAATATTATAAAACATTATATTGTAAGTTACATTTATTTTTGTTATTACAATCAACAAAAAAAAATTCTTTGTTTTTTTATTCTTAATATTATTTATAATTAAAACATTGTGTACATAGTGTAAAGCAGTGTAAATTACAATGTGATTTTAAAATTAAAATCAGTATGAACTAGCTTTAGCTCTTTATGCTAAATATTATTTGATTTTTTTTACTTTGGATTTTTATTTTATTTGTTTATGTAATTAATTTATTTATTTTACTCAAATATGCTGTTTTTGACAGTAGAAATTCACCTGATACAGGGAAGTGATATGTTAGTATTATTTATGTACTATTATAGATTTTATTATTATTTAGAATTGGCTTTTATTTTATATTTTCAGTTTTCAATTTAATTTCAGTTTAAGTTTTAGTGATTTTGTTATGTTGTTTTGTTATTTTTATTACTTTTTGTTCTATTTAAATATTACGATTTTTATTTACTTTTTTTTCTTCCATATGAGATTAAGTTTTATTTTGTCGTTTTATCTATTTTGAGCAATTTTAGTGCTAACGTAAGCTAAAAAGAAAATTAAAATGTTGTTAGCATTTACATTTTATTTCAGCTTTATTTCAGTTTCAGTTTAGTTTATTTAACGATAAGGTTAATGACTCCCAGTCCCGCAGAGCCACGTTCCTGTGAAGTTTAGATCCAACTAATAACACTAAACACACTCGAATCAACTCATCAGAGTCTTTGATTTTGCATGAAAATTGCAGCCAGGTGTGTTGGATCACATAAAACTAAACTCTGCAGGAATGAGGAACTCTGACCTAGTCTTACACAGATTTACACCCTCTACAAAGATTTTAGTTGTGTTTTTGGCCTACAGACGGCTCCTGTCAGCCTGGAGTTTTGAACACATCGAAACGGCTTTTGTAAATGCATCCGTCCAGGTGCTGAAAGTTTAGAGCGGTTGATTTACGGCATTAAATCTCTCAGCATTGCTCTCAGTGGAAGCGTTTGCACTGTGACTCACTTAAAAACCTCTCTCTGTCTGCCGTGATTGATACCGCGCCGAGCTCTAATGTGAGTTTGAGCGTTTATAATGTGTGTTTTTATGCGCTGCAGTGCTCAAACCGCAGGCCACAGAGCTGCCGTCAAGCCAAAATGACAGCATTGACCACCTCTGAACGCTGACTTGAGTGTTTAGAGTGTAACGAATATGTTGAGGAGATAAGAGATACACTGCGTGTGTGTGTGTGTGTGTGTGGTTTGAAGAAGGATATGAGAACTTCATTTGTCATACAAACTCAAAAGCTCGCGGTCTGAAAGCGTTGCCAGGTTGAATCGTTCCTGCTCCGCATACTAATCAAAACGACAAAGGAACCGTCCCTCCCCTTCATTCTTTTCTGCAGACAAACCTCAACCGTCTCATGCTGCTGCAGTTTACACATGAGAAGAATAGCGTCTCCTCACGGGAATAGATGTGGGTTTTGGCAAAGTTATGAGCTGTGAGCCATTCGTAGTTCAAAGTCAATGTGTTTCGTAAAAGAGGAACTAAACTTATGAAAGATGGACCATTTACACTTTTGAAGTTATATAAACAACTTACGGTTCGTTTTTGTTTTTTTTTAAAGTGAATATTTTGTTTTTTATTTTACTTTTAAATTTTTACTCAGTTTGCTTAATATATGCTCCTAGCCTTACTAATTCACAATTCATGCTTCTTCAAAAATGTTTTTTTTTTTTTTAAATTTAATTTAATTTTATTTTTGTATTTATTTATTTACCCATGTACATGCTAATAGTCTCTTATGAACAATCCATGCTTCTTCAAAAAAAGTTAATGTTTTGTCATTTTATTTTATTTTATGTTTACAGTTTACTTGTTCCTAATCTTATGAACAATTCAAGCTTCTTACCCAATTTTTTATTTTATTTTATTTTTTTTTATTTTATTTTATATTATTTTACCAAGCTTCTCAAAGTTTTATTTTATTTTATTTTATTTTATTTTATTTTACCAAGCTTCTTAAACAGTTTTTATTTTATTTTATTTTATTTTATTTTATTTTATTTTATTTTACCAAGCTTCTTAAACAGTTTTGTTTTATTAATAATTAATAACACTTTAGTAATATTTTGTATGTAAACCAATCATTTGTTCTATTTTATTTTGTAATTTTTATTTATTATTTATTTATTTTCATTTTAAGTACAGGCCTTTTCTTTTATATTCTGGAATTAAATGCACTTCAATAACAATAACACTTTCATAAATATTTTATAGTCCAGCACAAACTGTAATCCAAATTATTTTATTTTATTTTATTTTATTTTATTTTATTTTATTTTACCAAGCTTCTTTATTTATTTTTTTTTAACAGTTTACCTGGTCCTAATCTTATGAACAATTCAAGCTCTTTACACTATTTTATTTTATTTTATATTTTATTTTATTTTATTTTTGAATTACCCGATTTACTTGTACATGCTTATAGTCTATCAAAAGCCACAGTCTATGCTTCTTCAAAAAGTTTTTGTTTTATTTATTTATTTTTTATTTTATACATTTTTAATAGATATTAATACATGTATTAATACATTAATACATTTTAATACAGATATTTAAGTTACTTCTTCTTATTAAGACATTTATTCTCAAATATATTTATTAATATTATCTTGTGATGTTAGTGAGACAATTTTATCCTCCATTTAAGCAAAATGATCTCAAATAAAATTCATAAAGCATTTAGATCATAGGATGGTCGTGCAAATATGCTGTATAATGGGGTCAGTGTTACCTGTTAAACTAAGCAGTCTTTCCTCTTTACAGCAGGAGATTTTGTACCAGTATCCGGCGTCTGAAGCTGCGGTTCAGCTGAAAGCGGTGAGAGGCATCTTCCTGACGCTCTGCGACATGCTGGAGAATGTCACGGGAGGACAGATAGTCAGGTGAGGGGTTTTTATATCAATATTTATCCCTTCTGCTCACCAAAGACTGCATTTATTTGATGAATAATGCTTTAAAACTGTTAAATATTATTGCAATTTTAAATAACTTTTTCTATGTGAATATCTGTTAAAATGTAATTTATTCCTGTGATGCAAAGCTGAATTTTCAGCATCGTTACTCCAGTCTTCAGTGTCACATGATCCTTCAGAAATCATTCCGTTATGCTGATTTGCTGTTCAAGAGACATTTGTGTTTATTATCGATGTTAAAAAATAGTTAATGCTGTATATTGTATGTGTTTGTGCCGGTAGCTCATCTCTGTGGCTCCAGCAGCAGTTGGTTCATGTGGGCTACTGGAAGGAAGAATCCAATCTGCTGGTGATCGCTGTACCTGCCAGCAGGTATTTCTCATCTCTACAATCATCCCGTCTGCCAGGGGGCCACTGCAATCTAGATAATAACTATAATAAGTGTCATTATAATCAGCTCAGCTCCTAAAACTAAACAATCATCTCTATAATCATCCCGTCTCCAAATCAGTATCTGTAATCTAGAGAATAACTCCAGTGATTGTAATTGGTATTGATCTATATAGTCAGCTCGTCTGATGATACATGATCTTTGACATCATCCTACTTCTCAATAATAATCAATAATCTCAGTAAATGGATCCATAATCCCAGATGTTTCAGCTTGTTCATAACCTTAGATGTTTATTGCTCCACAATGAAGAATGACAGAGGAATGACGCCTCCCAGGATGTGCCCCGATCCACTGCTTGTCATGTATTTTAGAGTCTCTCAAGTAATCAGAAATACTATGTAGAAAACTGTCAATGTAAAAGAGAAATTAATGAAAGATGGCCAGTTTACATGTTCCTAGTTATAAACACAGTAAATGCTGCTTCTTCTTCTTAAAAAAAAAAAAAAAAAAAAAAGTTAATTTTATTTATTTTTTTTTTTTTACAAACATTTTTGTATTTTATTTTTATTTTATTTTCCATTTTTATTTGACTTATATTTGTATTAATTTCTATTGAGAGTGGATATTCACTTTAGTTTTGGGTTTGATTTTTAAAATATATTTTTATTTTTAAATGTTATGCCTTTTGGTTAATTTTAAATAAAGGTTCATAATGATAATTTAATTTGCTAAATTATTTTAATTTTGTTAGATTTTCTTTTTGTTTAATGGTAGGTCTTTTCCACCCTTTATTTTATTTCTAGCTTTAATATTGTTTTTGTGGATTTATAATTTTTGTGTTTATCTGTTTTATTTTATTTTATTTTATTTTATTTTACTTTACTCTATTTTATTTATAAATTTTTTTTTATTTATTGATTAATATAAAAGCTTCAAAAATATAGTTTTAGATATTTCTATTTTTTAATTTAATGCCTTTGGGTTTATTTTAAATGGGGATTAAATAATAATAATAATAATAATAATAAGATAATAATTTATAATAAAACATCTTTAATAATAATAATAATAATAATAATTGAATTAACTAAACACTTTTTATTTTATTACATTTTTTAGTTTCATTGTAGCTTTTTCCATCCTTTTCTAGCTTTAGTATTGTTTTTGTTTAATTCACATTTTTTGTGTACTTTTATGTTTTCGTGTTATTTTATTTTATTTTTATATTATTTTTATTATTATATTTAGTAATATAAAAGCATCAGAAATACAGTTTTAGATATTTATATATTTTTTAAATTGTATGCCTTTGGGTTTGTTCTAAATGGGGATTAAGTAATAGTAGTAATAATAATAATAATTTATAATAAAGCAACATTAAGAAAAAGAAGAATTGAATTTACTGAATAATTTACATTTTGTTAATTTTTTTTTTGTTTCATTGTAGTTATTTTCCACCCTTTATTTTATTTCTAGCTTTAGTATTGTTTTTGTTTAATTTCATAATTTTTGTGTTCTTTTATCTGTTTTCATGTTATTTTATTTTTGTATTATTTTTATTATTATATTTATTAATATAAAAACATCGCAAAATTTAGTTTTAGATATTTCAATTTTTTGTATTTTATGCCCTTGGTTTATTTTAAATGGGGATTAAATAATAATAATAATAAAATAATTCATAATAAAAAAAATAAGGATTAAAAATAATAATCCTTATAATAATAATAATAATAATGTATAATAAAACAACTTTAATAATAATAATAATAATAGTTATTATTATTATTATATTTCATTTTATTTGAAGTTTTAGTTTAAGAGTAATTCTCACCTTTCCATCTCTTATTTTATTTCTAGCTTTTAGCATCGTTTTTGTAATTTCATTTGCAATAATATTTTAATCTTTAGGGTAAATTAGGGTAAATTTGTTCGAGTGTCTGTTTCTCAGTTTATTTTGTGTCTGTCCCGCAGGGTTCCTCTGTTG
Organism: Cirrhinus mrigala; assembly: GCA_036247105.1. NCBI lineage: Eukaryota > Metazoa > Chordata > Actinopteri > Cypriniformes > Cyprinidae > Cirrhinus > Cirrhinus mrigala. The sequence goes on from CM070013.1 coordinate 46,550,056, forward strand.
TATCTGCAGACTGTGATTGAAGGACTCGTCCGAACGCTTAAGGTCATGTACGGATCTCTTGACAGGTATGTGTGTATGTAATTTCTTGAGAGTGTTATGTGTGTGCAGATCCAGCAGATGATGATTGTACAAACTCTGTCTCTCTTCAGCTGCTTCTGTGAGGAGGAGAACGCTCCTCGTCTGGATCATTTCTTCTGCCTCTTCTTTCAGCAGCTCATCCAGCCGTCGCGTTTGATTGACAGCTCCAGACCGCCCACCCCCGACATCTCAGGGAGTCTGTTCTTGGACGGGCTGCCGGCCGTCCGCTGGCTCACTTTACCAGCAGACATAAAGGTGCGACTACTAAATGATGCATGAGCTCTGAATGTAATCAAATGCCTCACAATGTTTCATGCATTAGTTTAAAGGAAGATTTCAACCAATTCTGTCAGCATTTACTCACTCTCATGGTGTTCAAATACATATGCTGCTGTTTTTTGGTGAACATCCTCATGAAACTGGTACAATTTGGGCGTAATATTAATAACTGACATGATCTCAGGTGTTTATGTTTTGCCTGTTTCTCCAGGTTGAAGTGGACACTGTGCTCTCAGACTTTGAGTCGTCAGATTTTGGTGACATGGTAAGAAAAGTTATTGAGCTCAGATAACCCGTTTTTATTATGATAAATGCATAACTGAAAGAATTAAAATCAATATGTCATTTGATGATTTCATGTCAGGTTGTGTTTTGAGATACTGTATATGGTACAGTGCTGTAATTTTTAAGCAAAAATAAAACTATTAAAACACGTTTTGGTACTTTAAATAAAGCTGAAACTAAATTATATATAAATAAATGAATAAATGACAAAAAAAAAAAGTAAACTAATTATAGATCTTGCCTTGGCAACTAATTGATTTATACATTTAAGATTGAAACAGATATAAAATAAGATTTAAAATACATTTAAGACTTAATTACTACAATAATTAAAATTGGAAAAATTAAAAACTAAAAAAAAGGGCTATCAACGATTAATCGCGATTGATCGCATCCAAAATAAAAGTGTTTCTTTACATAAAATATAGGTCTATACTGTGCATATTTATAATGTATATATAAATAAACACACATACAGTATGTATTTTCAAAATATTTACATGAATTTACATTGATATATTTTTATTGATATAAGTAATATTATATATATAAACATATTTAATATATAAACATAACATATTTTTCTTAAATATATCCCTGCTTGTGTGTGTATTTATAAATACATAATAAATAAATAAATAAATACACAGTACACACACATATATTATGTAAACAAAAACTTTTATTTTGGATGCAGTTAATTATGATTAATCGTTGCACAGCACTACTAAATAAAAATTCACGAACACATTTAAAAAATCACCAACATTTAAACAAAAATAAAAATAGAAAAAATAAAAGCTAAAATAAAAATAAATAAAAAAATAAAATAAAAGTTAGTTTAAAATATTAAAAATACATTAATAGTATATACATTATATACATATAAAAATATATTATATACATATAAAAATAAATAAAATATTAATAAATACATTAATAGTATACAATAATGCTACATTTTTATTTATTATATATATATATATTATATATATATATATATATATATTTTTTTTTTTTTTTTTTTTTTTTTTAATAAAAACAAACAACAAACTGACAAAAGAACATAAAATAAAACTTAAACTGAAATTAAAATGGAAACTGAAATGCATATAAAACTAATTCAAAACATTAAATATATTAATAGTACATAAATAATACTAAAAAAACTGCTACTTAATTTAAATACAAATGTTATATCTTAGAGAATAAAAAAAGTACAATTTTAAAAAGTGTGTTTAATGTGCATGTGTGCAGAAAAAGCATTTTGGATACTGAATGCAGTCGCACTGTATTAGTCTGATATTACTGATGGTTCAGTTACTATCTGTCAGATTGTATTTACATTATTCTTTAAAATCTGTATGGAAATACTTTTAAATGCGTTTATAACAATTTTAACATGAAGGTCTTGGTTATGTCAGAGGAAAACAAACAGTTTTTCTCATTATAAACGTACAATACCAAGCAGGGTTATTATCCATAACTAAATCTAAAACCAATAATACTATATTATAAAGCATAGTTTTAACTATAATATTACACCAGTGATACTATAGTAACACTGGTATGAAATGACACTTTCTCTGTTCTCTCATTGTTCAGTCTGAGGATTTCTATGGCATGAGGCGACTGTACGTCATTTTGGGCTCCTGTCTGTTTTACAAGGTGAGTGCTGAACGTCCTGCAGCTGTATGTTATCATGTTAACATTCATTGTGAATCAAGCAGCATCACATGTTGCTGTAGAAAGCGCTACACGCCTGCTGTCAGTAAGTTACTGAAATTTAAACATGCTTGTAAATGGAGTCTCATTCAGGTTTAATCTTTGCAACGAATCTGACAGAAGGGCGACGTGCTGCTTCTTGTGAATGCAGCTGTCAGCTGATGAGACTCTTTTAATTATGAATGATAATGTGAAGAGGATTGATTAGTTAAGTCTCCGTCTGTTCCTCCTTAAAGGGGCAGTTCACAAAATGAAAAAGTTTCATCATTTATTCACCCTCAAATGATTCCAACCCCATTTGAGTTTCTTTCAGATGTTGAACACAAAAGAAGATGTTTTGAAGAATGTTGGAATAATAGATTTTTTCCCATATTAATGGCTACCATCAACTGTTTGGTTACAGCATTCTTATTAGGGGTGCAACGGTACGTGTATAAAAAATTTCAAAAATATGCTATAATATATAAGAACTAATATATATAAAACTTTTTTAAAATAAAAAATGTGTGTTTATTTGCAACAGTTATGCTAACAACAATAAAAAGACATTTATGCCATTAAAGCAGCAACATCTGCTGACGGACCCGTGCTGGAACATGTCAGCTGAAGATAATGAGGAAATTACATCTCTCCCTTTGCCAAGTGCATTCCAAGCGTCTACATAATGGCCCGCACATGCCCTGCTCACTCCAGAGTCTAAACTCCAAGGGCTCTGCCCTTTGAAGGGAGTAGGGCATAGGGGTGATCGCTTCCGTTTGGAATTTACCCTGTGAACTGTTCAGTATGAATACACGTACCATTGCACCTCTAAACCTCTTATATAATAACATTTATATAATTGGACTTTAGACATCTCAGTTGTGAATTTATATCTCACAATTCAGACAAAAGAAGTCAGAATTGTGAGATACAAACTTGCAATTGTGAGAAAAAGTTAATTGTGAAAAAAGGCGGAATTGCAAGGTATAATCTCACAATACTAGAAAGAAGTCAGAATTGAGATATAAACTTGCAATTGTGAGGAAAAAAAAAGTAATTTGCGAGAAAAATCAGAATTGCGAGATATAAACTTGCAATTTCGAGAAAAAAGTCAATTGCAAAAAAGTCAGAGTCATAATTGCGAGAAAAATGTCAGAATTACGAGATATAAACTGCCAATTGCAAGAAAGTCAGAACTGTGAGAAAAAAACTATAAAGTGAGATATAAAGTTGCAATTCTGAGAAAAAAGTTAATTGTGACAAAAAAGGCAAAATTGCAAGATATAAACTCACAATTATAAGAAAAAAGTCAGAATTACAAAATATAAACTTGCAATTGCGAGAAAAAAGAATTGCAAGATATAAATTCACAATAACTAGAAAAAGATGTGAACTTGCAATTGCAAGAAAAAAGTCAATTGCAAAAAAATCTGTCACGAGATATAAACGCACAATTACGAGAAGAATTCAGAATTGCTAGATAAAAAGTTGCAATTGTGAGAAAAAAAACCCTGCAAAAAAAAGTTCATAATTGTGAGAAAAAAGTCTGAATTGCCAGATATAAACTCAGAATTATGAGAAAAATGTCATTTTTGCAAGAAAAAACTCAGAATTGTGAGATAAACTTGCAATTATGAAAAAATCTAGAATTGTGCGATATAAGTTGCAATTGTGAGAAAAAAGTCAGAATTTCGAGGAAGTCAGAATTGGTAGATATGAAGTTGCAATTGTGAGAAAAAAAATCAATTGCAAAAAAAAGTTCATAATTACGAGAAAAAGTCTGAATTGCCACATAAAAACTGGCAATTACGAGAAAGTCAGAATTGCCAGAAAAAAGTTGCAATTTTGAGAAAAACGTCATAATTGTGAGAAGAAAGTTGGAATTGAGAGATATAGACTTGCAATTCTGTGAAAATAGTCAGTTGTGAGAAAAATCAGAATTGCGTGATGAACTTGCAATTGCGTGAAAAAAGTCAGAATTGCAAAATATAAACTTGCAATTGCGAGAAAAAAAATTGCAAGATATAAACTCACAGTTACTAGAAGAAAGTCAGAATTGTAAGATATAAACTTGCAATTGCTAGAAAGAAGTCAGTTGCGAGATAAACTTGCAATTACAAGAAAAAAGTCAGAATTGCATAATTGCAAAATATATACTCACAATTATGAGACAAACAGTCAGAATGTTAAGATATAAACAAGATATAAACAAAAAATAGTTGAGAGAAAAATCAGAATTGCGTGATGAACTTGCAATTGCAAGAAAAAAGTCAGAATTACAAAATATAAACTTGCAATTGCGAGAAAAAAGAATTGCAAGATATAAATTCACAATAACTAGAAAAAGATGTGAACTTGCAATTGCAAGAAAAAAGTCAATTGCAAAAAAATCTGTCACGAGATATAAACGCACAATTACGAGAAGAATTCAGAATTGCTAGATAAAAAGTTGCAATTGTGAGAAAAAAAACCTGCAAAAAAAAGTTCATAATTGTGAGAAAAAAGTCTGAATTGGCAGATATAAACTCAGAATTATGAGAAAAATGTCATTTTTGCAAGAAAAAACTCAGAATTGTGAGATAAACTTGCAATTATGAAAAAATCTAGAATTGTGCGATATAAGTTGCAATTGTGAGAAAAAAGTCAGAATTTCGAGGAAGTCAGAATTGGTAGATATGAAGTTGCAATTGTGAGAAAACATCATAATTGTGAGAAGAAAGTTGGAATTGAGAGATATAGACTTGCAATTCTGTGAAAATAGTCAGTTGCGAGAAAAATCAGAATTGCGTGATGAACTTGCAATTGCGAGAAAAAAGTCAGAATTGCAAAATATAAACTTGCAATTGCGAGAAAAAAAATTGCAAGATATAAACTCACAGTTACTAGAAGAAAGTCAGAATTGTAAGATATAAACTTGCAATTGCTAGAAAGAAGTCAGTTGCGAGATAAACTTGCAATTACAAGAAAAAAGTCAGAATTGCATAATTGCAAAATATATACTCACAATTATGAGACAAACAGTCAGAATGTTAAGATATAAACAAGATATAAACAAAAAATAGTTGCGAGAAAAATCAGAATTGCGTGATGAACTTGCAATTGCAAGAAAAAAGTCAGAATTGCGAAATATAAACTTGCAATTGCGAAAAAAAAATTGCAAGATATAAACTCACAGTTACTAGAAGAAAGTCAGAATTGTAAGATATAAACTTGCAATTGCTAGAAAGAAGTCAGTTGCGAGATAAACTTGCAATTACAAGAAAAAAGTCAGAATTGCAGAATTGCAAAATATAAACTCACAATTATGAGACAAAAATTCAGAATGGTAAGATATAAACAAGATATAAACAAAAAATAGTTGCGAGAAAAATCAGAATTGCGTGATGAACTTGCAATTGCAAGAAAAAAGTCAGAATTGCGAGATATAAACTTGCAATTGCGAGAAAAAAGAATTGCAAGATATAAACTCACAATTACGAGAAAAAAAGTCAGAATTGCGAGACAAAGTTGCATTTGCGACAAAAAGTCAATTGCAAAAAAAAGTTAGAATCATGACATTTTTATCCTGCAATTCTGACTTTATAACATGCAGTTGCAACTTTATATCACCCAATTCTGACTTTATAACTTGCAACTGTGAGTTTAAATCTCGCAGTTCTGAGAAAAAAAGTCAGAATCTTGACATGTAAACATGTAGACATGTAAAAATAAGTCAGAATTGTGAGATAAAAGGTCACAATTACTTTTTTTTTTATTCAGTGGCAAAAATGGGCTTCCATTTTTACACTACAGAAGGTCAGGAATGCACATCTGTATTTGTCTGTCTGTCTGGCAGGGATATCTCATAGCGAACCACCTGCCTAAAGAAGACCTTCTGGACATGTGTTTGTACTGTCAGCATTACTGTCTGCTGCCGCTGGCGTCTGAGCAGCGTGTGGGGCAGCTGGTGGTGTGGAGGGAGGTGTTTCCACAGCGGAGAACCCAAAGCAACACCACAGCACATCCTGGATACTGCGAACCGCACGGACGACACTTCCTGCTCATAGTGGGCCTGGTGAGAGATGCTGTTTCACGGTTTCCACAAAATTGGGATTACTTGCAGATTAATATGGTTTGAGCTCAGTATTAATGCACGCCTGATGTATAACAACTTGTTTCCAGAGGCATTTCATGCAGTGTGTGTTGCTGGAGGCCGGTGGTTGCGCTTCACCCGCTCTGGGATCTCCCGGTCCCGACTGCGTCTATGTGGATCAGGTCAAAGCCACGCTCCTTCAGCTGGAGAGTCTGGACGCCGCCATTGAGGAGCGGCTCTCGGCTCCGCCCACTCCCTGCCTCTCCTGCGCCGATTGGTTCCTGCCTGCCGGTGGGCGGGACCGACAAGACGGCGTCGGCAGCTCGCCGATTCTCAACCGCCTGACGGCAGCCATCAAACCCCCGTCGCCGAGCGGGATTGGGCGGAGCCTGTTTGGGGAGGCGGGGTCGGCGAGTCTGAGAGGACGGAGGCCGAGTCCACAGAGGAGTCTGTCTGATAGCGGCAGTGAGGGTCACGCCGACGGGACGCCATCCTTTTCTTCAGGTCTGAGTCCTCATGCCACACCGGACTCGGTGCGCCGGACGCCCTCTAGTGGCACACGCAGAGACTCTCTCGGCTCGGGAGGGTCGGACGGCAGCTTGGGCAGCGCAGGATTTTTCAAGGTGTTTCTTTTATATTAACTGCAGTTTGTGTCAAATTGTTTCACTAGTAGTTTGCATTTTTCAGTCTCATGAAACATTAGGAATATACTTCATCCCAAAATCAAAGGAATAAAATAATAAATTACAATATGCATAAACAAAATGAATTAAATTCTCAGTCACCTATAGTAACAGAGAAAAATAGTGTATTATTTATATTCTAAACTAAATTTTGTAATCACAATTGAAGTTCAGGTATTTATAGAAATTGCTAAAATTAATTGAAAGTACTGAAATTAATTTATTAGATTTTCTTTTTTTAATTTGTGTATTTATGCAGATATTATTTATAGTATTTATTATAGTGGATTATTTAAATTATTAAGTTAATTTTACTTTAAAATTGAAGTTCCATTCTAGGATTTTTTGTGGTAGTTTAATTTATGCAGATTTTAAAAATATGTTTATTTATGCAGATATTATTCATAGCATATATTATAGAATATTATTAAATTCTGAAGTTAATTTTACATTTTTTACACAATTGAAGTTCAGTTGTGATCTTGTGGAAGTATTTGATTTTAGTATTTATTGTACTGAAATTAATTTATGTAGTTTATGTATTTTTTTCAAATATATGTTTATTCAGATATTATTTACAGTATATATTATAGTATGCTATTTAAATTATATTTAATTTTTGTAAATATATGTATTTATTCAGATATTATTTTTAGTGAATATTATGGTATATTATTTAAAGAATTATGTTATTTTACTTCAGAATTTTAGGAATATTTCATTATAGTATTCATTGTACTGAGATTCATTTATGCAGATATTTTTTTTTTAACGATGTATTCATGCGGATATTATTTGTAGTATATATTATAGTATGTTATTTAAATTATAGTTTATTTTACTTAACAACTAAAGTTCATTTTTAGAACTTGATTATTTGAATTATTTTATTATCAAATTACAAACAAGTGAAACTAAGTAAATTAGTACATTTAATTTAATAAATTAAATTAGTATATTTAAACGTTTATATACTATATTTAATTTTTTTTTCCATATTTATTGTTTGCTATACAATATATACTATATTAAAACAAACATCTGTTTAAAAATAATTAATAAACGATTTCACAATTAAAGCATAAAATATTTTATATAACGTATTTCATTTGAGCATGTTTGTGTAGTATAACCGTTTATTTAAAGTAAAGGTGAATTGTGTAATTTCTGCACCTCTGGCATCACCAAACTCAATCACAAAAATAGTGATTCGATTCAAACATTTTTTAAACACTCACTTAGTCTTTCAATGCTCCAACTAAAGTTTGACTTCCAGGTTAAAACTTTGGCTCAGCTTCTATAGAAAGTGCTGACATAAAGCACTTGCTTTGTACTTTCCCATAACAACTTTCAGAAAAACAGGAGTGACATCTACCTAATATTATTTGATTTTTCCAGAAGCGAGACGTCAGAGCATATATATATCAGTGCCGCGTATGAATTATGATCAGGCCGTCTGTTATTGAGCACATCCTCTGAGTATCTGCCAGAGTGTCGTCTTATACAGCAGCATCAGGAACTGCCGTTATAAATCATGTCCATCTGAATTCAGCTGACAGCACATAACTTACAAAAGGGACGTCCTGGATGAACCTTTCAGGCTCATAAATTCTCATAGAGAGAGACAAGCTTAAGCAAATGCATGGAAACTAGCTTTCATCACATTTATCGAGTCCTCCAGACTGAAGGTCAGAGCAGAAGGGAACATTTATACAACCAAGTCAGATAAAGTTCAGCCCAAAATATATTGCTATGAAAACAGGCTAGTGCTGCTTTATCTTCAGTTTCATTATTAATTTTATTTGCAAGTTTAAGCTTTTTTTCACAGTAGCTTAGAGCCTAAACAAAAAGAGAATATTTAGACAAACCAAGATATATTGTTATAAAGCAATGTATAATATATAACAATAGATACAGGCTGTTTTGTCTTTCATTTTTATTATTTTATTTTATTTTATTAGGTTTAGGGTTTTTCTTTTATGTTCCAAATTTAAATGCACGTCAATAACACTTTAGTAATATTTTGTATGTAAACCAATCATTTATTTTATTTTGTAATTTTTATTTATTATTTATTTATTTTCATTTTAAGTCTAGGCCTTTTCTTTTATATTCTGGAATCAAATGCACTTCAATAACAATAACACTTCCATAAATATTTTATAGTCTAGCACAAACTGAAATCCTTTATTATTTTATTTTATTAGGGTTTTTCTTTTATATTCAAGCACAAACTGTAATCCAATTATTTTATTTTATTTTATTTTATTTTATTTTATTTTATTTTATTTATTTATTTATTTAGGTTTTTCCTTTTACATTCCAAATTCAATAGCACTTCCATAATATTTTGTATAGTCCAGAACAAACTGAAATCCAGTCATTTTTATTTTATGGTATTTTATTTTATTTTTCATTTAAAGTCTAGGCCTTTTCTTGTATATTCTGGATTTAAATGTACTTCAATAACAATAACACTTCCATAATATTTTGTATAGTCCAGAACAAACTGAAATCCAGTCCTTTTTATTTTATTTTATTTTATTTTATTTTATTTTATTTTATTTTATTTTATTTTATTTTATTTTATTTTATTTTTAATTTAAAGTCTAGGCCTTTTCTTTCATATTCTGGATTTAAATGTACTTCAATAACAATAACACTTCCATAATATTTTGTATAGTCCAGAACAAACTGAAATCCAGTCATTTTTTAATTTATTTTATTTTATTTTATTTTATTATTTTATTTTTCTTTTGAAGTGTAGGCCTTTTCTTTCATATTCTGGATTTAAATGTACTTCAATAACAATAACACTTCCATAATATTTTGTATAGTCCAGAACAAACTGAAAACTGAAATTTTTTTTTTATTTTATTTTATTTTATTTTATTTTATTTTTTATTGGGATTTGTCTTTTACATTCAAGCACAAACTGTAATCCAATCATTTTATTTTATTTTATTTTATTTTATTTTCTTTATTTTTTTGTATTTTATTATATTTTATTATTTTATTTTTCATTTGAAGTGTAGGCCTTTTCTTTCATATTCTGGATTTAAATGTACTTCAATAACAATAACACTTCCATAATATTTTGTATAGTCCAGAACAAACTGAAATCCAGTCATTTTTTATTTTATTTTATTTTATTTTATTTTATTTTATTTTATTTTATTTTATTTTATTTTATTTTATTATTTTATTTTTCATTTGAAGTGTAGGCCTTTTCTTTCATATTCTGGATTTAAATGTACTTCAATAACAATAACACTTCCATAATATTTTGTATAGTCCAGAACAAACTGAAATCCAGTCATTTTTTTATTTTATTTTATTTTATTATTTTATTTTTCATTTGAAGTGTAGGCCTTTTCTTTCATATTCTGGATTTAAATGTACTTCAATAACAATAACACTTCCATAATATTTTGTATAGTCCAGAACAAACTGAAATCCAGTCATTTTTTATTTTATTTTATTTTATTTTATTTTATTTTATTTTATTTTATTTTATTTTATTTTATTATTTTATTTTTCATTTGAAGTGTAGGCCTTTTCTTTCATATTCTGGATTTAAATGTACTTCAATAACAATAACAATTCCATAATATTTTGTATAGTCCAGAACAAACTGAAATCCAGTCATTTTTTTATTTTATTTTATTTTATTTTATTTTATTTTATTATTTTATTTTTCATTTGAAGTGTAGGCCTTTTCTTTCATATTCTGGATTTAAATGTACTTCAATAACAATAACACTTCCATAATATTTTGTATAGTCCAGAACAAACTGAAATCCAGTCATTTTTTAATTTATTTTATTTTATTTTATTTTATTATTTTATTTTTCTTTTGAAGTGTAGGCCTTTTCTTTCATATTCTGGATTTAAATGTACTTCAATAACAATAACACTTCCATAATATTTTGTATAGTCCAGAACAAACTGAAAACTGAAATTTTTTTTTTATTTTATTTTATTTTATTTTATTTTATTTTATTTTATTTTTTATTGGGATTTGTCTTTTACATTCAAGCACAAACTGTAATCCAATCATTTTATTTTATTTTATTTTATTTTCTTTATTTTTTTGTATTTTATTGTATTTTATTATTTTATTTTTCATTTGAAGTGTAGGCCTTTTCTTTCATATTCTGGATTTAAATGTACTTCAATAACAATAACACTTCCATAATATTTTGTATAGTCCAGAACAAACTGAAATCCAGTCATTTTTTATTTTATTTTATTTTATTTTATTTTATTTTATTTTATTATTTTATTTTTCATTTGAAGTGTAGGCCTTTTCTTTCATATTCTGGATTTAAATGTACTTCAATAACAATAACACTTCCATAATATTTTGTATAGTCCAGAACAAACTGAAATCCAGTCATTTTTTTATTTTATTTTATTTTATTATTTTATTTTTCATTTGAAGTGTAGGCCTTTTCTTTCATATTCTGGATTTAAATGTACTTCAATAACAATAACACTTCCATAATATTTTGTATAGTCCAGAACAAACTGAAATCCAGTCATTTTTTATTTTATTTTATTTTATTTTATTTTATTTTATTTTATTTTATTTTATTTTATTTTATTATTTTATTTTTCATTTGAAGTGTAGGCCTTTTCTTTCATATTCTGGATTTAAATGTACTTCAATAACAATAACAATTCCATAATATTTTGTATAGTCCAGAACAAACTGAAATCCAGTCATTTTTTTATTTTATTTTATTTTATTTTATTTTATTATTTTATTTTTCATTTGAAGTGTAGGCCTTTTCTTTCATATTCTGGATTTAAATGTACTTCAATAACAATAACACTTCCATAATATTTTGTATAGTCCAGAACAAACTGAAATCCAGTCATTTTTTAATTTATTTTATTTTATTTTATTTTATTATTTTATTTTTCTTTTGAAGTGTAGGCCTTTTCTTTCATATTCTGGATTTAAATGTACTTCAATAACAATAACACTTCCATAATATTTTGTATAGTCCAGAACAAACTGAAAACTGAAAATTTTTTTTTATTTTTATTTTATTTTATTTTTGAAATCTAGTCTTTATTCTTTTACACTCTGTATTTAAATGCACTTCAGTAACACTTTATTCATATTTTGTACACTCCAGCACAAACTGTAATCTTAGTGTAAATGTTTCCTGTCTTTGTGTGTTTTCTGTCAGATTCCCAGGTTAAAGCACCCAAACCCTTTCTATTTGGGCTCATTAAGGAAAAGTCTGACTGACAGAGAAACTGAGGAGATGCACAACGTCCTCAAGTGAGTCCATCTATGCACTCATATGGACTCAGTTTATAAGTCATGATATACTTATTTTCATTTTCACCTTTTGTGTTTCATGGAAGAAAAACGTCATATAGGTTTGTCACAAGTGTACCATAATTCATTTTAAATTTCTAAATGTCTGCTTACTCATCAGGTAACAGATTGAGTGGTTTGACCTCACGCCATGTGAGTGCTGTTCAGACGATGACAGTTATCGTGTGTGTTTGTGTGTTAACAGGCTGACGGCAGGTGCTGAGAACACGCTGTTCCATTACGTGCTGATGGAGACGGTGCAGGGCATCTTCATTGCTCCCACACACAGAGAGATGAATCATCTGAGCGGCTCCATCCACCCACAGCTCATCCAGAACTTCTACCACTGCTGTCTGTCCATACGACAGGCCTTCCAGCAGAGCCTCCCCTCACGGGTAACACACCGACATGATACACATAATACATCTGCTGCAAATCAGCATATTAGAATGATTTCTGAAGGATCATGTGATACTGAAGACTGGAGTAATGATGCTGAAAATGCAGCTTTGATCACAGGAATAAATTACATTTTACAATATATTCAAACAGAAAACACTTATTTTAAATTGTAATGATTTTATGATATTACTGTTTTTATACTATTTTTGATCAAATAAATAGTCTAGCTGAGCATTTGAGACCAAACAGTTTAACAGTAGTGCATTGAATTATTAAAATTATTTAAAATTATATTTTTTTTTCATTTAAATTTTAAAATATGCATTTAAAATTATCATTTATTTTTTTACATTTATTTTCATTTGTAATACTTTAATTTTTATACTAAATTTTAAGTGTGTCTATGTATTTGTTCTTTAAAAGTAAACATTTTTATTTTAAAATTAATAAAATGATAATTGATCATTTTACAGTAAAATCTTCCATTTAAGCTCCATAGTGTTTTGCTCAGATGATATTTCAGATGTTTTTAACTTGATAATTGCAACTGCAAACAACTTTTATTAGAAGTAGGATATTAAAAAAATATTATTTAAATTTAAAAAAAAAAAAAATCTGATAAACATGTGGCTATTTTAGTATTATTTATAAATTATTATAGTATTTAATAACGTTTGGGTTTTTATTTAATTGTTAATTTTTTGTTTTATTTATTGATTTTTTTTTTTTTGTGCTTTTGTAATTTTTATTAGTTTATATTTATTTCAGTTAGTTCATTTATCATTTGTCAATTATATCATCTTTATCAGTTACTGAAAATAATTTGTAATAGTCATGTATTCCTGTATATTCCAGCCAGTCTGGTAAAGAACATTAAACACTGATAATTAATAAGTTAACATAGCCTTATGATTTCTCTGTTATAGTAATACTGGCACATTTTCATCATCTCATGTACATATAAATGTGTTTCAGGATCGCAGAGGAACGGAGCGGCCGCAGAGCACTCGAGGTTTGGGTCCGGTCAAAGAACATGGAGTTTTGTTTCAGTGCAAACCAGAAAACTGGACCGATGAGAAGAAACCAGCGCCCACCATGACCTACTGGGTTATAGGGTACGTGTTTGACAGCTGTTCTTACAGTACTGAGCTCATCAGATCCCATCATTTGGTTCTTTCCCTCTGTGTTCACATGCACCATTTTCTATTACAAAGTCAATCCAAACGTTCTGGAGTAAAACATTAGCATCATATTTTCCACCTCTGATTTGCAGCCTCTCACTTTCTTTGCAGGCGGATGCTTCTCGAACCCGTTCCTCAAGAGTTTTACGTGTGTTTCCATGACTCCGTTGCTGAAGTTCCTGTGGAAATGGCCTTCCGGCTGTCGTTCGGCTTGGCCGTGTAACACAAGCACACTGTCAGACAGTGCAGTCTGCTCTATGACAGGCTTTTCGGGAGGTAAATCCACTATCGACTGGACAGAAAACTACTGGTTCATGCTTAAAGGAATAGTTTAGCCAAAAATGAAAATTTGCTGAAAATGTACTCACCCTCAGGCCGTCGAAGATGTAGATGAATTTGTTTCTTCATAAGATTTGGAGAAATTTAGCATCACTTGCTCACCAATGGATCCTTTGGAGTGAATGGGTGCCGTCAGAACGAGAGTCCAAACAGCTGATAAAAACATCACAATAATCCACAAGTAATCCTCACCACTCCAGTCCATCAGTGAACATCTTGTGAAGTGAAAAGTGGAGTGTTTATAAGAAACAGAAATTTTTAACCATCATTTTTTAGCCAAATGTCATATCATCTGAACCAGGAGACAAATATGCACAGATCAAGCATTTTTTACAAGCAAAAACATTTATAAACAAATATGTGTGTGGATTTTGATGTGAGAGGACACCAGAAGATGGACTTATAGAAACATTATTATAACATTAAAAACATTGTTATATTCAAATTCAATGCAACAATGTTTTTTTACACAATGATTTACATACAAAGTAGTTTAAAAAGAAAAGTATTCTCATGATTCATGAATTTCTTTGTGAATGTGTAATTTTAATTGTGGTGTGGATTACCTGTGCATTATTGTGATGTTTTTATCAGCTGTTCAGACTCTCATTCTGACGGCACCCATTCACTGGTGAGAAAGTGACGCTACATTTCTTCAAATCTTATGAAGAAACAAAGTCATCTACATCTTGGATGGGCTGAGAATGAGTACATTTACAGCAAATTGTCATTTTTTTGGGGGAACTATTCATTTAAGATAAAATAATTATCCTTGTTTTAATCATTTGTTGTTGTAGGCTTTAACTTTGAAGGGTTTTATTCTTTAGCAATAAACTAATGAACTGGTCTGATGAATCAGACAGTGGTGAAAACACAACTTTAATACCTCGAACTACGCTGGGTTTTTTCATCGAGCACAAGCTACAGGCTCATGAACACTCGCAGCAGAACTGATCATAAAAATGATGTTTTTCATTTGACTTTTCCTTGCTGGATCGAGTGAAACAACATTTTCTAAACAGCGTTTATGACCAAAGCCTTAACAACACTTCTGAACTTTATGAAATGAAAATGCTTTTGTATTTTATTAAAGATGTGGAACTTCATGTTCTCCTAAGTTAAAACTTTGTAATACATTGTTTAAAAAATGTGCATCGTTTATCAAATAAATGAAAGCAGATTTACTTCAGGTGGTCTTTATTTTAGTCTTTTTACAAAAATAAGGCTGCCCTCTTAAGTCTGGATAGTTTCAACAATAAGTATGTTGCATAATGAGTTTGAGTTATAAAACAGTATTATATTCCAATTCAATGCAACGTTTTTTTACAGAATGATTTACATACAAAGTAGTTTTAACAGCTGTTTACACAGAAATGTATTCTCATGTTTCATGAATTCCTTCGTAAATGTCTAATTTTTAATTGTCACATTGAATTGAATTTAAAAAGCAGAAGAAATTTGAGCAACACTTTACAACAAATTTATTTTGTTAACAATTAGTGCTGTGATTATTCGCACCCAAAATAAAAGGTTTTATTTACAGAATATATGTGCGTGTACTGTGTATATTGTGTATATATATATATAAATACACACATACAGAATATATTTAGAAAATATTTACATGTATATATTTATATTCATATAATTGACATTATAAATATTGTTAAAATAAATATTGTTTTTCTTAAATATATACATGCATGTATGTGTATTTATATATACATAATAAATATACACAGTACACACGTATATTATATAAAGAAAAACTATTTTGGATGCAATTAATCGTTTGACAGCACTATTAACAATAGATATAAATTAACAATGAAAATACTTTTACAGAATTTATAATATTTATATATATTTTTACAATATTATGAAATATTACTATATAATACTTTATAATATAATATTATAAAATATATTATTATATTTATTTTAGGGCTGTCAAACAATTAATCATGATTAATTGCTTAGAAAGTAAAAGTTTGAGTTTGCCTAACATATATGTGTGTACTTTGTGTAATTATGATGTATATATAAATACACACTAAATTAATGTATATATTTAAGATATGATTTTATTTATGTACAAAATATTTTTATTTATATATAAATTATATGAAATAAATGCATATACTTGTAAATATTTCTTAAATATATATATATGGATGTGTTTGGATTTGTATATACATACATAAAAATTACACACATATATTAGGCAAACTCAAACTTTTATTTTGTATGTGATTAATCAAGATTAATCGATTGACAGCCCTAATTTATTTATGCATTTATAAATTCACATTAATAATAGCAGTAAAAAGCTGTTCGTTCCTTGTTAGTTTAGAAAATGAAATTTTATCAAATTAAACCATACTGTAAAGTGTTGCTGCTTTTCACTAATTACGCTTTGAAAGCACAAAATAAATACAACTTTAGCATGATTTTACACCGATTCATCAAAGAACGTTCTCTTTGCTCAACATAATTGCATCAACCTGTTATATTTAAACGCACACCGTTGACAAACGCCGCTTTATGCGACTTCCTGCACCAGCATCAGGTTCTTCCTGTAGCACTCCAGACTGCAGAGTGGCGTCCCCGTCTTGGAGCAGGAGTATTTCTTCAGGTTGGAGCATCCCGACACGCCGCAGCTCACGGGCGCGGGAGGAGGCGCTCGAGGGGTCGCGGGCGTCGGGACGGGGATCCCGGCGGGGTAGGAGACGGCGGCGCCCTGAGCGTTACTGCTGTACCTCACCATGGGCAGCTGAGCCTGCTTGGACTTGCGCTCCTTCATGCTCTTGATCTTGGCCTTGCTGGTTTTGGTCAGTCTCTCGATGGTCTGGTTCTTGTTCTCCTCGGCTTTCTTGGCGGCCTGAAGGCGTCTCTTGCGAGCGCGCTCCTCGCGTTTCTGCATCATCTCGGCCGTCAGCTCCTTCTCTTTGTATCCCATCGGGAGCTCCAGTAACGGCTGGCTCTGCTGCTTATGTAGGAGCGCTTTCTGTTCAGACCGAGAAGAAGCTTTGTTACTCACAAGTACCTTAAATACTTCAATTAAAGTCACAAATCAAATCATATTTTGTGTGATAGCACATACAGTACTGTTCAAGTCTCTTTTGCTCACCAAGGCTGGATTAATTTGATAAATAAATATGGATAAACTCTGTAAAATTGTGAAATATTATTAGAATTCAAAATGGCTGTTTTCTATGTGAATGTATGTAAAAATGTAATTTATTCTAGTGATCAAATATGAATTTTCACCATCAATACTCCAGTCTTCAGTGTCACATGATCTTTCAGAAATCATTCTAATACGCTGATTTGCTGCTCAAGAAAAAGTTTCAAGGAACTTGTGATTCATTTTATTTTTCAGGATTCTTTGATGAATAAAAAGTAAATAAATAAAATAGAAATAGAAATCATTTGTGACATTATAAATGTCTTTGTCGCTTTTGATCATTGTGTGTCTTTGCTAATTAAAATATTTAATTCCTTTAAAAAAATAAATAAATAAATAAAAGCTCACTTACCACAAACTTTTGAACAGTACTATATAACTTTATGGATCATGCTGGTGTTATTTTAATATTATTTATGTACTTCTTATAGTTTCTATTAATATTTTTGTACATTTTTTAAATATTTATTACATTTTAATATTTCATTCACATTTTTATTATTTTAAAATGTTATACTTTGTTTTCTTTTACAGTACTATATAAATGTATGGATCATGCTGGTGTTATTTTAATATTATTTTTATTATATAATGGTTTTTATTAATATTTTTAATATTTATTATTTTGTATATTTTAATACATTTTCACATTTTAATATTTTATTAATTTTTATTATTAAAATTTTATACTTTCAGTTTTCTCTTACAGTACTGTATTTAGGGATCATGTTGGTGTTATTTTAATATTTATAATTATTACAGTTATTAATATTTTTAATAAATTATTTGTAACATTTTAATATTTCATTAACATTTTTTAATTTTTTAATTTTATATTTTTATAATAATAATAATAGTTATATAATTTTATAGATTTTACAGTATTACATAACTTTATGGATCATTGTTATTTTAATATTATGTATATACTTATAGTTTTTATTATTATTTTTAATATTTTAGTATATTTTTAATATTATTTTTAACATTTTAATATTTTATTAATTTTTACTATTAAAATGTTATACTTTCAGTTTTCTTTTACAGTACTATATAAATGTATGGATCATGCTGATGTTATTTTAACATTATTTGTATACTAATTACAGTTTTTATTAATTTGTAAATATTTTTTCTATTTTTTAATATATTATTTTAACATTTTAATATTTTACTAATATTTTATTATTTTAAAATGTTATACTTTCAGTTTTCTTTTTAATTTTAGTTAAATATTAAGTAATTACATTTGTTAATGTTATTAATTTTGTTTATTTTAAATATTTAGGTTTAATTTATTTTATTTCAGTTTTAGTTTTAAATTTTTTCCAGTTATGAATTTTTAGTAATTCAACTTAAACAAAACAAAAATTACAAATATAAATAACAGAAATACATTTAAGTTTGTCATCTAATATTTATGTAATTATATATATATATATATATATATTATATATATATATATATATATATATATATATATATATATATATATATATAATTTTTTTTTTTTTTTTTTTAAATGCTGTAACAGTTTTAGTTAATAACAGTAACTCTGCATCATGTTTGGTTATATGGATTGTTCACCCAAAAATTTAAATTCTTCTTTCCTGAGTTCTCCGCCATTATCAAGAGTACCATGACCATTTTGGGGTGAACTATCCCTTTAAGGCAAGGTTTGTCTCCAGTTGGACTGTTTTTGTTTTGTTTATGCTGGATGATAGTTGATAGTGTGTGTTTTATATGGCACCTGTCTGGCTGTGAGCAGAGACTCGTCAATCTCTTTCTTCAGCTCTCCGTTATCATCCAGCTCTCCTTTCTCCAGCGCATCCAGCCATCGCTCCTCCTCATCCATCGGGCCTCCCAGCAGCGAGTCCGTGTCCATATCCGGCACAGGAGATGGGTCCAGGTTACTGTCTTCATCTGGTATTGCCAACAAAAATACAGTCACGCACATTAACGCTGGCTTCAAATCACTGAAATAAAAAAAAGTCACTGTTTTTGCCATGTCGAACGGTTCAGTCACCCAGCCAGGCTCTGTATTGCTCTATAGGAACTCCCTCAGATGGCACGTCATCGTCAGAGTCGTCGTCATCATCATCATCGTCGTCATCATCATCACTCTCAACGTTCAGAGGCGACACTGAGCGCAGAGAGTCGGGGATGACAGTGAATGTGGGCACACTGAAACGATACATTTAGTGAATGCTTTATCAAAGGTGACTCACATTACACTCATTATAGAGACAATGTTATACTTTATGAAGCAGTTTGACCCTAAAAATGTTTGGTTACAGCCTAATTCACTCAAAAATAAACATTGTCATCATTTATTTGAATAATTGATTGATTTTCCTATCATATACACTATCAGTCAAAAGTTTTTAAGCAGTAAGATTTTTAATGTTTTTTAAAGAAGTCTCTTCTGCTCATTTATTTGATCCAAAGTACAGAAAAAACAGTAAAATCTTGAAATATTTTTACTGTTTAAAACAACTGTTTTCTATTTGAATACATTTTAAAATTTAATTTATTCCTGTGATTTCAAAGCTGATTATTTAGCATCATTACTCCAGTCGCATGATCCTTCAGAAATCATTCTAATATTCTGATTTGCTGCTCAAAAAACATTATTATTATTATTATTATTATTATTATTATTATGTTCAAAACAGCTGAGTATTTTTTTTTGTTTTCTTTGATGAGTAGAAAGTTCAGAAGAACAGCATTTCTCTGAAATAGCAATCTTTTGTAACATTATAAATGTTTTTAGCATCACTTTTGATCAATTTAAAGCATCCTTGCTAAACAAAAATATTAATTTCTATCATTTCTTTCCTAAAAAAAAAAAAAATTATACTGACTGACAAGCTTTTAAATGGAAAGATCTTTAGATCTTTCTATTTATCAAAGGATCCTGAAAAAAAATGTACTCAAGTGTTTTGAATACTGATAATAAAAATAAAAATGTTTCTTGAAAAACAAATCAGCATATTAGAATGATTTCTGAAGGATCACGTGACACTGAAGATTGGAGTAATGATGCTGAAAATTTAGCTTTGATCACAGGAATAAATTACATTTTAAAATATATTAAAATAAAAATCAGTTATTTTAAATAGCAAAACTATTTCAGATTTTTACTGCTTTTTTTTCGTATTTTGAATTAAATAAATGCAGGCTTGGTGAGCAGAAGAGACTTCTTTAAACACATGAAAAATCTTACTGTCCTAAAACTTTTGACTGGTAGTGTATTTGTCATTTTTTTGGGGTGAGCTATTCAATTATTCCAAGAAAATAACATAAAGAACATATGCATTCATTTGTTGCCTGTTACATTAATAAATACAGCACAAGAGTACAATTTCTTCTGGTTATTAGCCAGTAAGATGTCACATGTGTTATTATAATGTAAATTTATTTTCATATTGTTGACAAACAGGCTAAATGACTGACCTCTTGGTGCCCAGAGTTTGACCTCCTAGTTTGATCTTGAGTTTGAGTTGAGGAGGTTTCAGTAGCAGCATCCCGGAGTCTGACTCCAGCGCCTCAGAGGAGAAACTGTGGCCATCATCGCGATGGTGTTTCTTTTTGTGCTTCTTGTGCTTTTTGTGTTTCTTCTTGTGCATGTTATAATCATCCCCAGTTCCTACAGAACAAACATCAACGACCACACATATTATGAGAGTTGTAGCTTATTAAAAAAACTGGGAATAAATAAACCCAAGGTTATGGTTAACAATAAAGTCAGTACAGTACCGTGCATGTTAGGAAATATGCTTACAATTCTTAAAAAGACACGTGGGTGAAGAAAATCTCTATAAATGAGACTTACCAGCCAGAAATCTGGGGTGAATCATGTCTTTCCGTTTCCCCATGGACACGTAAAATGAGCCTGACCTTAATGAATTATTATAATAATCATGTTGAATACATCATACGACTCTAATTCTCAAACAGCAGAACAAATCTGATGAAAGCAAACGTGCTAATTCATGTGCAAATCGCCCGTTAACTGAATAAAAGCGTTCGGTTAATAAATTAAACCTCTGAAAAAATAATACCTCCAGTATTAAGACGAAACATCAACTTTGACACAGCAGTAATATAGCCAAGCTTCTCGTAAATATCTCTATTTTTCTCCCTTAGCTTTTTAGCATTGTTTACAAATGCTCTTCCTCGCGGAAAAGCATTGTGGGTAATGTAGTTCGCGTCACAACGGAGCTGTCACTTTTCATAAATGATCTTTCTTTTCTTTCTTTCTCTCTTTCTTTCTTTCTTAAAGAATGTTTGTATATTGATATGTTGTTATTCAAAAAATTAAAATAAAACAAAATAACAAATTTAGGAGATGCTAACTCCCAAAACAACTAGGTTTTGCTAATTGTAAATGACGTGCTGTTATGCGAAAGCAGTATAATTCTCATTTTTTATTAGTTATCCAGTGTTCGTTGTAGCAATTTTGATGTCATGTGTTTGCTGTTACTTTTTTAAACGCTGCTCAGGCTTGGCCAATCACCTTAGTTTGTGATTAATTGTGCAAGCGGGTGACCAACAGGTCTGGTTTTCTTTTGAATCTCTAGCACGCATCTGTAATTAACAAACGTAAAACGAATACACGTTTGGCGAATGTAAATTTCTAGGAAGAATGGACAAGAACAACTATTTGCGATTCTCTCAAAGACGACTACACGATCCAGAAAGCATTGCGACAGACGGTCAGCGGTACAGGAAGTGACGGGTCAGTGGTTGTCTTTAGAGGGTATGCTGTAAAAATGTGCATGTGTTTTGCAAAGTTTGACGTTCTTTTGGTGATTCATATTATGTATTGATGTATATGGATGCTGACTGTGTAGATTTGCGTATGTTACGCAAATGTTATGTGCGTTTGATTTGTGTTGACGTTTGGCTGAGTTGAACTGCAGGCGGGACAACAATCGTGCCTGAGCAGCATGGCAATAAATCATATTTCATATGTGCATGTGATTCACACTTAAAATGAATGTGAAGTCGAGATTTTAACCAGGTAATTAATTTAAAAACCTGTTTTTAAATTTTTAATTTTTTTTTATTTTTAACTGAGCTTACCTTGCATAATCAAAATCTTGGCTCATGCTTTCTGTTGCACAACTAATTACTTTTATTTATTCTAAAAGACAACAAATGTATAAAATAATGAAAACCAACAATAATCTTTTAATAGGCTACAATGTCAAAAGCTCATGTTTAGAACTTTAGAAGATTGCACAAAAATTAAATTTATGTTCCGTGCATGCTTTCTGTTGCACAATTAATCACTTTGCTTTGTGTATTTATATGTGCAACATTCCCATTTTTGTCTTTTTTTTATTTTATTTTATTTTTTTCCTATCTAACAAAGATCCTCTATTTATTTATTTCTGATTGAATTGCACTAGTTTGTTCAACAGTCATACTATTCAATCCAGTAAATCTGGATAATATCATTAAAAGATTGGGATTAAACAAATTAGGATTCCTTCCAAATTATGAATGATCTTACTGAATTTAATATGAATTATTACTGGCATTCCTCCTCTGGAACTTACTTACTTACGTGTGTGTTTATTTATTTATTTACTAACTGTTGTTTTGTCTATTTATGAATATTTTGGGGAGGGAGGGGTATTTTATTTATTTTTATTTTATTTTATTTATTTTAAAATAACCATTCATCTCTGGAATTTCATAGCAAACTATGTAATAATCTATTTATGAATGTGAACCATTAACATTTTTTTCTTTTTTTTTTTAAAATGTATGTCATAATTTGGAACCAATTTCTAAGTGATTAATTACTTAAATAATCATATCATTATATCCAGTAAATCTGAATAATACCATTAAAATCCCATTAAGATTGCTTCCAAATTATGAAATTATCCACCTTTTTCTTTCCGTAAGAGTTTGTCCTCGTCTAGCTATTTTTACCTGTACAAAACAGCTGCTTGATATTGCAAATTGGTGTGTCTTACCATATTATTTTAATGTATTATCTTAATTATGAACACGCTGGTTTGTAGTGCAATCAGTTTTACCATTTACTGCACTTTCCCTATAGCGGCTAATGAACTGGAAGTCTCACCCATAGGCCTTTCTTCCACGTTGAAGAAAAAGGTGGATAAACTCCATTGTCATTCCTTCTCTGGAAGTTTAAAACCAATCCTATAATGCAGATGCATATAAATTAAAAATCACCATTCCTAATGTCTAATTTGCAAATTGTCCCATCAGAAAGATGAATTACGCCCGCTTTCTGACAGCTGTGAGTGCGGCGAGAAAACCGTCAGCTATTCGCCTGCTGAGTGAGTCTGATTGATATTATTATATCACTGTTTATAACCCACGACGTGGCCTGATTTGTGGTGTCCTTCTGATCCAGCGGAGCTTCAGCAGCGATCTCCTCCGTCTCTGATCTCTCTGGCCGGTGGAGCTCCCAATCCCAACACCTTCCCGTTCCAGTCGGCCAGCATTAAAGTGAAGGGAGGAGATGCGGTGGTGCTGGACGAGACGCTGATGAAGAGAGCGCTGCAGTACTCCGGCTCATACGGGTATCAAACAATATATACTGTGGTTTTGGTGTAGGGCTAATACTAACTACTCTTTTTATATCGTTAATCTATTGATTAATTGATCTAAATGATTTTTCCCACAAAAAAATCTACAATTTTACTTAAGAACATTTTTTTTAATCTTGCAACTTTGCCATTCAGTAGTGTACCATAAAAAAGTATAAATTACACAAGCCATTGACGAAATGTAAAACTAAAAGAGTACAAATGTAATGAAACCTAATAAAAATGAAATAAAAAGAAAATCGTAACAAAGTCTGAGAAAGTCAGCATGTTCTGAATGTCAGTTTATCCACATGCTCAGTGCTTCTGTTCATTACAGCTGTGAGTGCAACTACAAAGGAAAAAATGACAACATATCCACATTTTTCTGGTCTACTAATAATAAAATGATATTTTTTTAAGGAGAATTTATTTAGGAGAAAAATGTAAATATTTCTGAAAAAAAAAAAATGTATATATATATATATATAATCAATTAATTGGAAATGGTTTTGATTATTCAAATTTAATTTAAAGGATTTAAAATAAAAAATTTAAAGGACCCATTAAAATGGAATACAGAAAAGTAATGGAAAACAGAATTTGGTAAAAATAAATAAATAAATAAATACTGTAAAACTCAATTAATTAGACTGGCTTTTTTATTAATTAAAATTTAATTTAACCATTAAATTAAAACGAAAAGAAAAAAAAAAACCTGAATTTGGAAAAAAAAAACGAATTCCATAGGGCCCTATAATTCTAATTAATTTTTTTGTGGTAAAAATAGATGCAGGTGAACAATAGTCTTCAAAATAATTTAAAATACATATAGAAAAGCAATGAGGCAATAATAATTAGTTCAAATAAAGTATCAAAAACAAGAAAGCATATGGTTTTATTGAACAAAACTGTTTAATACATAATGTATTATAAACAATAGAGCTAATGTACATGAAATGTACAACAAAGGCTTGCAGAGGGCGCCAACGGCCTGACGATCGTTTTTACACATTACTGTGGTCTAATACTTTAGTATTTGACCAAGAATCATTCAATTCAAATGTCCAATTAATCTTCAATATTTATTAATTATTTCTTTACGACTGAAATGCTATAGTCACTGTGATTTAATTAATATGTGGATATCAAAACGTGTGAACTTAGAGTGCGGGTTGGAGCTTTTATTTTGAAATTGCGATGAACACTTAGTGAGTTAGCATATTTAGGTTAGGTTTATAAATGATTTACCTTGCCTTGATGAAATAGTGCACTTTGCGATCCCAGATGAACGTTATAATAAACATAAACTCACAGCAACATGCAGACATGGAGTTCGAGACGCTCCACACATGTAAATGATAACAGTTTTTCTAGCAGCATTTACTGTAGCAGAGCCGCTTTGACACGAACGTGCGTAACCTACACGCATGAAAATAAGGAAGGCACATATATATTAAACCTGCATCGCATATATTTATTTAATTGAATCATAGCGTTTGTGAAATCACAATTATGCTTAACTATGATTTTTAAATGGGTTTATTATATATAGCAGCCTTGGAAAACAGTCTAATGGGTTTCATATGGATTCTCATCCGTGAATTGCGCCACTTCCGGTATTTTGACGGTTAGTCGACGCGGACAAAATGACATCTACGATTTTTAAAAATCGAATACTCCAATTACGCAACGCGTAACGTAACGCAACATCTCTTTATAATAAATGAAGCGATTATCGCTGAAAATCCATTTTATTTAACGTTGAAAAATCTTTGTATTGTGTGTCCGTGTGCTCGCAGTATTCCTGAGCTGCTCTCCTGGATGAAGGATTTTCAGAAAAACCTCCACAATCCTCCCACCGCCGGCTTCAGTCCAGAGAGAGGACAGATGGAGATGTGTGTCACCACCGGCAGTCAGGAGGGGCTCTGCAAAGTACATCCACACCGTTAACAGCACACACCATATCATCTGCTTCCAATCTGGGCCTAATCAGACAGATTTTAAAGAGCTGTTTATGGCTAATAATAATATGGTCACTGGTATATTATGTATACATCTCTGGTTAGGGTTATTGTAGTTAACTGAAGGAAATAAAGAAAAAAAAAATAATGAAGCTATAACAATAAAAACAATATAACAATAAAAACATTTTTGTTACTTGAAATTAAAATGAGAATTGTTGCCTTAACAATTTTACTAAAATAAGTTGAACTTGGAATACAAAAATGACTGAAACTAAAACTGAAATTAAATAAAGTGATATAGAATAAAACTTTAGTAAAGTTAAAAATGAACTAGAATTAAATAAAAAAAAACTAAAAGTGTTAAAGCAAAAAACAAAAAAATAATTTTAAATATATTAATTTAAAATAAATACTGTAATTCAAAATATGAATAAATACTATAATAGTATATATATAATACTAAAATAATACTAAAATGTATATATTTTGATTTTATTTTCTAAAGGATTAAAAATGGGAGTTATATGAAAATTTGTAAACAATTCCTAAAGAGATCAAACTAAAGGATCCTTTAATGGGCTAGAAAAAAAAAATCTCCAAATGCATAAATGAAACCATTATAATAACTGATAAATAATAAATACTATAATAAAATCATTATAAAAAACTGTAGATGTACAGAAATTACTGAAACTAAAACTAAGATTAAATAAAGTAAAGTTATATAGAAGAAGACTTTAAAGTTAAAATGAACTAAAATAAAACAAAATCTGAAAGTATACAATAAAGCAAAATATAAATAAAATACTATAATTTAAAATAAACACTATAATTCAAAATATGCATAAATACTAAAATAGTATATGATAATACTGAAATAAAACGTATACATTTTGATTTTGTTTTCTAAAGGAATAAAAATTCTAGTTACATGGATGTGCATTTAAAATAACTATGTTATTAATGTTAATAATGATAAACATTTTTGTTACTTGAAATAAGCGTTAACTGAAATAAAATTGTATATATACTTTAAAATATTTTATTTCAGCTTGCTTCAGCTTTTTTTTCTCACTTTTATTTAGTTTAACTTTATGTACTAAAATAACTAAAACAGAAATAAAAGATGATAAAAACCATGTTATCATATTTAAAAACAACAACAAAATGATTAGAAATTTAATAAACAGTTAATTTGGGTAAAATATAAACTAATTCAAAATATTGTTAAATACTATAATAGCATCTCATTGATACTAAAGTAATGGTAAGACTTTACAATAAGTAACATTAGTTAACTACGTTAGTTAACATGAACTAATAATAAACACAATACTTCTACAGCATTTATTATCTTAGGTAATGTTAATTTCAGCATTTTTTAATGCATTATTAAAATCACAAGTTCTGTTTGTTAACATTAGTTAATGCACTGTAAACTAACATGAACAGACAATGAACAACTGTGTTTTTATTTACTAACGTTAACAAAAATGAATAAATAATGTAATACATGTATTGTTCGTTGTTTGTTAATGTTAGTTGATACATTAACTAATGTTAACAAATGACACCTTACTGTAAAGTGTTACCAAAATAATACTGCATCTAATATATTGCTCTGTTCCTGATGTTTGTAAAGTGAGAATTATGCATGATATTATTAGTGATATGCATACAGAATTTTGTGCCATAATTTCAAACAAAGTCAAATCTAAATTTTCGTCTTCCGTCTGTTCATCAGATATTTGAGATGCTGGTCAGTTCTGGAGACAACGTCCTCCTCGATGCTCCCACATACTCAGGAACGCTGGCAGCCGTATGAAGCACTTTTTCCATCATCACCTTGTTTTACCTGTGATCTCTCTCTCTCTCTCTCTCCACCCATTTAACGTAAGCATTACCAACTATTTCATCAACAGCTGCTGCCGCTGGGCTGTAACATCATTAACGTGCCGAGCGACCAGCATGGCATGATCCCTGCAGACCTGAGGAAGGTTCTGGCTCGTTGGGATCCGGCAGATGCACAGGAAGCAGGAAGCACGGTCCCAAAAGTCCTGTACACCATCCCAAATGGAGGCAATCCCACTGGAGCGTCCATGACCTATGAGAGGAAACAAGAAGTCTATGAGGTAAGCAGAGTTTATTCCTCTGTGCACACATATGACGTATAGTGTTCAATTCTGCATTTGTGTGCTTGCATATGGCTTTAGCGTGGCCTAAATGCTCCCTGTAAAACCTTACAAGAACATTCAGATGTGATTTGTTTTTATTATGTTATAAATATAAAGCTGAAATAAATTACAAAAATAAATAAGCATTTAAAAAATGTGATTAAAAATAGGAAATGTTGCCTTGGCAATTAATAAAATAAATAAATTTAAGTTGACATACTAAAATTACTACAGCTAAACTAAAGAAAATGTGGAAAAAATTGAAAATCTTAAAATAAATCTTAATTAGAAATATTATTGTATTCTATAATTGTGCATAAATAACAATAACTGAAAATATTTAACTAAGAGGGCTTTAATGGGCTACAAAAAAAAAAAATCTCCAAATGCATAAATGTAAAAACTGTAGATGTACTGAAATGACTAAATTTAAAACTGAAATTAAAATTAAAAAGAAAAAAAAGAAAATAAAAAATAACTGACAATATTAATACATACTATAATATTATATAAGTAATAATAAAATGACATGGATGTAAATTTAAAACAAATCTAAAACTGTTAAAAAGAAAATAAAGATTTTCGTTACTTGAAATAAGCGTTAACTGAAATAAAATTGTATATATACTTTAAAATATTTTATTTCAGCTTGCTTCAGCTTTTATGTGCTTTTTATATGCTCTTATATGCTATGACTAAAACAAAAACTGAAATATTAATAGAAAAGCTAATTCAGAATAATTTGATACACTATAGTAGTATATAAATAATACAAAACTAAAAAAAAAAAAAAACTGAAAATAAAAAATTAAAGGGAATTCAAACTATTGTATATAGTGGGGCTGCTTAAGTCCATTTTTGAGCCGAATCGTTCACTTCATGGTACAAGCACCAAATTTGGTACAAATGATGTCCAGGACATACCTTCTAATAAAAGTACGTTGCCCAGCTGAAAATCCAAGAGGGCCGCCAGTTTTCAAGATGGCCGCCTCGTCAAACGCCAAAAAAAGGTTTTCGAGGTAGAACTTGAATTAACAGAAGAATGTTAATGATCCAAGCATCAAAATGAATGTATTATGACTGGAATAACTCGATGGTGTCAATTGAATTCCAATATGGCCACCAATTTTCAAGATAATGGCTATTAAATGACTAAAAAGTAGCGTTTTTTGCGTTTTTTCTTCAGTTTTCTGCAATGATCTTAAGTGAAAATCTGCAGAATTCTGAGGGATGTGTTTTTTGTGTGAATCATTTGTGAAAATGTGTCCAAACTTTTGACTGTCACTCACCACACACACACACACACGCACACACACACACATACAGCAACACAAGCGTTCTTTACTGAAATAAAAGTACTAATTTAGCAATATAAATGATAATTCATTAAAATTCTGTGGTCAAGATTTATTGGTTAGTAATTTTTTATAAGAGTGATGTCAAAGCACAACCAGGGCACACTGGTGACATCACTGCTGTGAGACTCAGCATGGGGTTCAGTGTCAGCTTGTAGTGTACTAACTGTAGTTGTAGTTTACTAACTGTTGTAGTGGTGTACTCACTGTAGTTGTAGTATACTTTAGTGTCCCAAATGCTATCTAATAAGCCCCTGTATAGACTCAACTAGAAGTTTAGTTAGTTGTAGTATTGTAGTTAGATAGCCGCACCTGAATTGACAGGATGTGCCAGCGCGGGATAGCCGAGCCAAGGGTAACGGGGCTTTAGTTACCTGGATGGTGTACAGATCGCACGGGATTTATGGCACTGGATGAACGATCGGGCTAGGTGTAGGGCACCAGATACTTGAACCTAGTTGCATCCCATATTCCAATGTGCTATGATATTTTGTATGTTTGGGTGGTAAAAGGATAATCCCTCGACCTTCAACTGTATAAGATGTCTGCCAATAATCCATTGAGTTGTGCTACTAAAACTGACTGGAGCAAGTGTTGCCTCTGTCAGACAGATACAAAAGCAGCGTTGAAGTCTCCCCCTACCCGTTATGAGTGTAGTTCTGACGGCTATTCCATGATAGCCAAAAACATACCTCTATTTCAGGCAATCAACCTGTTGCCCATCAGGTTAGACACATCCAGATTGGATGATGGAGGTGGCATTGAGGATACATTGAGGCGAAACGGTGCAATGTATCACCAAAATTGTCGCAAAATGTTTAGCAACTACAAACTCAAGCGTGCCACTAAAAGAGCAGCTGAAACTCAAAATGATCCTGGTGAAGGACATCAAAAAATTCGAAGGGCTAGCACTGAAGTACAGCAGTGTTTCTTATGCGAAAAGATGGAACCAACATCAGAGATGCGACAAGCCATGACCATGCAGCTGAATGAGAGGCTCAATGAATGTGCTCGTAACCTTAATGACGGAAAGCTTCTGGCATTATTGAGTGGCGGAGATGTGGTGGCCCTAGAACTTAAATACCACTGGTCTTGCTTAACGGACCTGTATCACAGAGAGAGGGCACACATTAAAGCGGAAAAACAAGAAAAAATCCAGTCGTCTCAAGAAAAGGAAGCCTTTCATTTGGTGTTCTCTGAACTTCTGACCTATGTCATTGAGGCAAAAAAAACAAACAGTGATGGGCCTTCTGTGTTCCGACTTGCTGAATTGGTTAATCTTTACAGGGAGAGACTTAAGCAGTTTGGGACAGACCTACCTGATGTGAATGCGACCCGACTGAAAGAAAGGCTTTTGGCAGAGATACCTGGACTTGTAGCCTACAAGAAAGGGCGAGATATACTTCTGGCATTTGAAAAAGATGTTGGTCCAGTCTTGTCAGAAGCGTCATCCGATGCTGATGCCATTATTCTCGCCAAAGCTGCCCAGATATTGCGCAGGCACATGGTGAATCACAAGTCTAAGTTTGAGGGCAATCTCTATGAGAGTTCAGTGCACGATTCCTTTCCTCCAGCTCTACTTCAGTTTGTCTGTATGATTGAACATGGGGCAGATATAAAATCTCAGCTGAAATTTGGAGCGGCTACAAATGATCTGGCAATGGCTCAGCTCCTTCAATACAACTGCTTTGCCAAGTGCAAAGAAGGTGCTGCCACACAAAGGCATTCCAGAGACAGGGAAACCCCATTTCCGGTCTATATAGGGATGTCTATTTATGCTAAGACCAGAAAGAGACACCTTGTGGAAATGCTGCATGACCATGGTCTTAGTATTCCATATAATCGAGTACTTGACATATCAGCTCAGTTGGGAGATGCAGTTGTAAACAGATACATTGAAGAAGGTCTGGTTTGTCCCCCCAAACTAAGAAAAGGCCTCTTCTGCACAAGTGCAATGGATAACATCGATCACAATCCTTCATCTACAACTGTGACTTCATCATTTCATGGAACCAGCATCTCCATCTTCCAACATACATCATCAGAAAATCAAGGCGAAGTTCGAGAACCAATTCTTATTAAGAACAGCAGTGTAAAGAAAGTCCCGGAACTTCCTGATTCCTATACAAATGTCCACCCTGCTTTCTTCACAAAAAAGAAGCCATCTCCTCCAAAGGGCAATGTCACATATGCATCTCTGCCAACTCTCCTCCTGACAAATGAATATGAATGGCTGCAGAAGGTTAGCCTAACACAAGATGTAGATGATGAGGTTAACATCACTTGGTCAGCTCACCATGCAGAGAAGAAGCGAGGTCTTGCATTTGATGTGAGCATTACCTCACTCTTCCCCCTTCTTCGCGATGAGGCCCATTCTATTGCCACAGTGAGTGAACAAAGTCAGGGATGCTATTGCACACCTCAACCCTGGTCAGGTCCCTGTGATAACTGCAGACCAGCCTATTTATTCTATTGCCAAACAAGTCCAGTGGCACTGGCCTGACCTGTATGGTGAGGACAAATTTGTTGTAATGTTTGGCGGTCTCCACATAGAGATGGCTGCATTCAGATCACTTGGGACCCTGCTTCAGAGTAGTGGATGGACAGGTGCTCTTGTGGAGGCTGTGGTGGCCTCTTCAGGAACAGCTGACTCCTTTCTTTCTGCCTCAAGTGTCACAAGAACACGCCACATGCACCAAGTTACAGCATGCTGTCTGTACATGCTCCGAAAGGAAGCATATGAGTACCATTGTGCAGATCAGAATGATGGAGCGCTGAATTTCAATGACTGGTGTGAGAAGTGCAGGAAGGAGAGTCCTCAGTTTCAATTCTGGGAGCTTGTGTTGTCAATGGAATTGGTGATTTTCTCGCTGGTCAGGTCTTTCAGAGAGGCTAACTTCAACTTGTATTGTCAAGCACTGTCTGCTCTAATCCCCTTCTTCTTTGCAAACAACAATGTGAACTATGCTCGATGGCTCCCCATTCACCTCAGAGACATGGTTTCTTTGGAG
This sequence comes from Cirrhinus mrigala, assembly GCA_036247105.1. Lineage (NCBI taxonomy): Eukaryota > Metazoa > Chordata > Actinopteri > Cypriniformes > Cyprinidae > Cirrhinus > Cirrhinus mrigala. The sequence continues at coordinate 46,582,680 of CM070013.1, forward strand.
CAAACTCACCCTCAGATTTTCAATGAATTTCAGCTGGGAAAGTTTGTGGTCCACAAGACTCACAGGGAGTTCTCAGGCATAGCCATTGACCAAGCTCACGAGCAGGCTAATGCAGTTGTTAAAGGTGATGGTGGTGCCATTGGAGTTACTGAGGATCCATCTGCACTGAGGCGGTGGATGGTGTCTGGACCAGAAGTTAGCCGGTTAGTCAACCAGTATGAGTTGGCATCTGAGGTCAATGAAGCAACTGAAGATATCAGGCATCATGAGCAGACTTGTCAGTCTCAGAAGTCCTTCACTGACAAGGTCCAGAGGTTGTTTGCTGTGATGAAGGATCTGGGTAATCCTTTTCAGGAAGAGTCCAAAGATCTGCTCACATTGGACACAAAAAACATTGCACATCCCAGTGCTGCTGAGCTTGTAAGAACTCACTTGGAGAAAGGTCAAGTTGCCTTCAGAGACTTTTTCAATGGTCTGGGTGATGAGACTTCCTTCTATAGGCCGATTAAAAAGAACAAAGTTGACTTCTTTCGCCAAGAAGCAGCTTCAGCTTGCAGTGACATGAAGAAGCAGGTACTCAAAGATGACTGTCGCCTGTTCTCACAGCTCTTTATATCCTGCCAATCACGAGAGTGTGACCTGCTTGAGTTCTTTAAGCATGAGAATCAGTCTTTCCCTGCAGCACTGAGCGACACAGGGAAACTCTACTACGGCCAGAAGTCTCAGCTTGCAAACATTTTGGAAGCTACCATTTCTCCTCCTGGCAAACAACCAGAATGTGGTGCTATTATCATTGATGGTTCCTCTCTTGTGTATTCATTGTCTCCAAAGACATCAAAGACCTTTGAGGAATATGCTGTCCAAGATGTAGTTCCAAAGATCCAGGCATACTCATCAAAGTATGAGCGAACAGACATAATTTTTGATGTCTACTGGACTTCAAGCCTGAAGGCTGAAACAAGGTCAAACAGAGGTAAGGGAGGTCGACGTAGAGTGACCGACAAAACCAAACTACTGCCCAACTGGAAAAGCTTCTTGCGAGACAATGAAAACAAGACTGAACTCTTTGGGTTCCTAGCAGAGAAGATAGTGACCTTGTGTCCTGACAATGTCGTAGTTGTGACCAAAGGAGAGTAGGCTCTTTCAAACAAACCCATCAGCCTTGAAGGTTTAAGTCCTTGCAACCACGAAGAAGCTGACTCCAGAATCTTCACACATGCTCTTCATGCAACCAAGCAACAGATAAAGTCTGTGTTGATTAAGGCATGCGACACAGATATTCTTGTGGTTGCAGTCAATGTTTTTGCGACTCTTCAGGATGCAGGCTTGGAAAAGATCTGGATAGAATTTGGCCAGGGTCAGTCCATTAGGTGGTTGCCAATTCATGATATGGTGGTGAATCTTGGCCCAGAGAAATCCAGTGGCATGCTGTTCTTCCATGCCTTCACTGGCTGCGATGTTGTGTCAGCTTTCCGTGGTAAAAGCAAGAAAAGTGCATGGCAAGCATGGGAGGTTTGCCCTGAAGTTAGTCCTGTCTTCAAAAAGCTCAGCCAATACCCACCTATCATAGAAGATGCAGACCTCAACATCCTTGAGAAGTTTGTCATCACCATGTATGACAAGCAAAGTACTACATGCAAGGTTGATGAGGCAAGACTGGACTTGTTTGCTCGGAAGCAAAGGTCTTATGATGCCATTCCACCAACAAGCGCATCCCTCGTTCAGCATGTGAAACGGTCTGCTTTCCAAGCTGCCTGCATATGGGGCCAAGCAACAGTGTGCAAAATGCAAACTGAAAGTCCTGCCAACTGGGGCTGGCAAAAAGATGGTCAGATCTGGCAAGTTCTCTGGACAACCCTTCCACCCATTGCTCAGACTTGTGAGCAGTTGACAAAATGTGGCTGCAAGACTGAATGCCAAGGACGATGCAAATGCTATCGCTTTGGCCTGAAGTGCACACAGTTGTGTGCCTGTGCATGTGAGGGCTAAGAAAATAGAACAACCAAGTTTAAGTTGAATGTTTGAGTTGGATATTTGTATTATTATTTTTTAAGTTATGTTGATTCAAGTTCTGGATCGTAAAACATGCAGCCTATGCTTTGACACCTTTTCTGTGTTTTTATACCGTTATCTAAAAAAAAAAAAAAAAAAAAAAAAAAAAAAAATAGCCTATACAAAAAAAAAAAAAAAAAATGGGGGAGACAAAGACAGCCTCTACGTGGCCTCCCCTACAAGTAGCTTACAGGTCCAAAAGCTTTAAGTGAAACTAATGTCTTTGTTTGTGAGTGTTTTTTTCATTTAATTCGCATTGTATCATCATAATATTCAATAATTTTGATTTTCTAAATGCAGAGTTGTATTTCTCATGTGCAAAAACACATATTTCAATGTATAAACCATCAGAATAGGACTATTCAATCAAAATATAGTTCAAACGCTGTTTCAAACCACTTCCAATGGCGGCCATCTTGAAAAATGGTGGCCACTTTGTTTGTTCAAGTGGGCAACGTACTTTTATGAGATAGTAGGTCCAAAAGCACTTGTGTACCAAATTTGGCGCTTGTACCACAAAGTGAACGATTTTTCATTAATGTGCTCCACTATAAATATGATATGCAAGTATAGCCTATAAATAATACAAAAGTAAAACAAAAAACTGAAAATATTAAAACCGAAAAATGAAAATATGAATATACTATAATAATATGTAAATAATTCTAAATGTAATACTTATCATTATTAATATTAAATATAATATTTATGTATACATTATACTAGTATATAAATAATACTAAACTAAAACAAAAAACTGAAAATATTTATATAATAATATTTATATATATATATATATATATATATATATATATATATATATATATATATATATATATATATAATTCATAATATTTATGCTTACACTTTACTACTACTATAATACTGAACTGACATGAAAACTGAAAATATAAAAAGAAGAATGTTTTAAAAATATTGTATAAATATGATATGCAGGTATATAAATAATACTAAAATAAAATGAAACAAAAATGTAAAATATTAAAAATCAAAAAACTGAAAAATGAAAACTATAAATATATACTATAATAGTACATAAATAATACTAAACTACTAAACCAAAAACTGAAAATATTAATAGAAAAGCCAATTCATCATTTTTATGTAAACGCTATACTAGTATATAAATAATACTAAACTAAAATGAAAACTGAAAATAAAAGCTAATTCAAAATATTAGTATATGATATGCAAGTATATAAATAGTACTAAACTAAATCAAAAACCATGATAATAAACGTTATTATTATAAAAATAAAGTTGTTACTAATTAGTTCTATTTTACTATTCTATTCTATTATTTTTAAATGTTTTTATTTTAAAAAAATAAAACTAAATGTTTGTAGTTGTAAATATTGCTGTTTGTTATAAGCCAATGGGGTGAGTTTGGGGGCGGAGCTGTTTGTTTTTCCCGACCAATGGCAGACGGGCAGTGTCACATATGCTTGCTAATGCGTTTTTAATTTGCAGCTCGCCAGGAAGTATGATATGCTTATCATTGAGGACGACCCGTATTATTTCCTGCAATTTCAAAAAGTAAGTTCCTCAGATTTATGGCTCTGTTCACAGCATCTGTTTGTATTGTGTGATTGATTAGTGTGAATCAGTAGTCATATTCTGACCTCTCTGATAGCCTCTGTATTGCTGCTGTGATAAGATAACACTTAATAATAACCAGAGTGAAGCCGGTCTATTCTCATTCTGTTGCTCTGCTGTCATCCAGCCGTGGGCGCCAACATTTCTGTCCCTGGACGTAGACGGACGCGTCCTCCGAACGGATTCCTTCTCTAAGATCCTGTCGTCAGGGTGGGTGTTTGTCAGCGGGACAGTAGCGTTTTTGTCATGAGACACGGCTCTCACACTCGAGGAAGAAAAGCCTGTGTGTTTTCCTCAGGGAGTGAGAAAGTCTTGTGTAAGGGGAAGTGTATGGAAATGCTGAGATATACTGGAAACACGTACATCTTTCCACTTCTGTTATTACCATGCTTTTTGAAGGGGGGATGACATTTGGAGTACCATTTAATTGTGTACAGTACATTATATATATAAAAATTTAAAAGTATAATAAATAATTACCTACAAATATATAAATTAGCTATATATTTATTACCCAAGTTTATTACCTAATAATAATTTCTATTATAATTTAGTGACAATATATTCAAATATAATATATTTGTAACTTAATTATATGAATACTAATAAATTATATGAATAGATAATTAATATGATTTAGTTATTCAGAATACAATTAATAAATGCAATTCAATAGCATTTTATTCAATACATTTTATATTGTACCATGAATTATTCATATAATTTAACACATACAGTGTATATATGTGTGTTATAAAAATATATGTATATAAATAAGTTGTTTAATTATATGAAAATTGCTGATATTATTATGTAATATTTAGTTGAATATTTATTTAAAATGTAATATTTATTTCTATCTAATGTCAACATTTTAAAATGTGCCACAAATAATCAATATACCTGTAATTTACATAATTTACCATTTTTATAATTTAAATGTATATAATTTAATACAAAAACTATATATATGATATAAATTTAAATAAGTTGTTTAATTATATGTAAATTAATTATATTATTGTGTTGTGTTTTTATATTATAATGTGTGTGTATATATATATATATATATATATATATATATATATATATATATATATATATATATAATGTGTATATACATTATAATGTAATATGTAATGTTTTATATATATATTTAATACATTTAATTAACTGTATTAATAAATCTCATTTATATTATTTATGTATAGATAAATTTTTATATTGTAGCATGAATTATTCATATAATTTAAATGTATATAATTTAATAGAAAAACTATATATATATATATATATATATATATATTTTTTTTTTTTATTATATAAATTATATTTGTATATTTTTATTATGTATATATATATATATATATATATATATATATATATATACATTACAAATATATTATATTTTTATTTTTTTAAAGGTTTTTACAAAATAGTTTTTGTTGTACGATGAATTAATTATTAATATAGATAATATACATATAATTTATATATGAAATATACATCATACATAAATTAATTTTTTTTTTTTTTTAGAAAAAAATACACACGTACACTACGTTAATTAGTTTAATTAGAATGAGTTACTTATATTAATAAATGAATTATTATTTGCATTCATTATTTATGTGAAGCTACAATTAAATAGAATTCAGTAGTTTTAATATTGTAACATGAAATAAAATCACTCATTAAAGATATTTTGTCATTTCTCAGATTGTGAAATGCTTTTGTATTGGGCTATTTCTTGAATCAGTTGTTTGTGTTTGTGCTGTTTTTCCTGTCAGGTTACGGATGGGTTTCGTCACTGGACCGAAGCCGCTGGTGGATCGAGTGGTGCTGCACATCCAGGCCTCCACGATGCACACCAGCACCTTCACACAGGTCAGACCTCCATCAACATTCATGCTTCATCGCTCACATTCACTGTTCTCTCCTGATTTCAGCAGAGTGTTCTTCCTTAATCCACATTAGCTGTAATCCGTAAATAACAGGCCTTGTGATCTGGTTTTAATGCTGCTAAACACATACAGTAAAGCACAGAAATGTGTCTGTGAGATTGTGGGAGTGGATTTCATGAGTGTTTGTGCTGTACGTGTGTTTGGGCTCCCAGCGGTGAGGATGAATTTAAACTTTAATTATTCTCACAGCGTGAATCTCAGGAGAAGAGATCAGCGAGAAAAACAAACGAGAGATTCACATGTGCTTTAACACTGATGACACTGACTATCCATACCGTTTCTGCTGCCATGAGATGGTTTGCTAAATAAGCAAAGTCATTAAATAATGTGGTAACACTTTACAATAAGATTCATTAGTTAACGTTAATTAACTACATTAGTTAACATAAACTAAGAATGAACAATACTTCTGCAGCATTTATTAATCTTAATGTTAATTTCAGCATTTAATGCATTATTAAAATCAAAAGTTGTGTTTGTTAACATTAGTTAATGCACTGTGAACTAACATGAACTTATGAATGACTGTATTTTTTAGATTAATAAATACTGTAATAAAAATTATTGTTCATTGTTCATTCATGTTAGTTAATACATTACTAATAGATTAATACATAATGCTAATACATTAATACATAACTAATGTTAATAAATGACACATTATTGTAAAGTGTAACCAGTAATGTTTAATAAATATTAAATGATAATAATAATAAATATTTTTTCAGCAGTAATAAAATATTGACTGTGGTAGGATGATTTGCAAAATAGTTTTAAGTTGTTAAATAATGGTTAAGAAATATTATTAATAATAATATTAAATAATATGTATTTTAACAAAAACAAATCTTTATTTTAAACATTAAATATTATATTAATTGTTTTCTGTTTTACTTTGTTGCTGTGGTGAGATGATTTGCAAAATAATATTTAAGATCAAAATTAAAAATATGATGTTTAATAAAAATTAAACTATTTTAAGTAGTATTTATTTCTAATATTATTTTAATATTAATTCATATTTATTTCATATATTAAATAGTGGATAAAATAAAACAATGTTTTCTATTCTCTATAAGATAAAGTCATTAAATAATGTTTACTAAATATTAAATCATATTTATTCTAATAATTTATTAATAATATGTATTTAATACATTAAATAATATGTAACATTAATATTGATTCCTGTTTTGTGGTGGAATGATTTGCTAAATACTCTTTAAGATCAAAATTAAAAATATAATGTTTAATAAAAATGAAACTATTTTAAGTAATATTTATTGGAATATTATTTTAATATTTTAATATTAATTCATACTTTTTTCATATATTAAATAATGGATTAAATAAAATAATGTTTTCTGTTTTCTGTAGGATGAAGTCATTAATGTTTAATAAATATTAAATAATATTTATTCTAATACCTTCTTTATAATATATATATATATTTAATACATTAAATAATATGTAACATTAATATTAATTCCTGTTTTGTGATGGAATGATTTGGTAAATATTATTTTATTATGATCAAAAAGCCTTTAAATAATGATTATAAATATTAAATAATATTGGATAATATTTCATTTATAAATAATTGCTTATATTTATTTTGTTCTTTTAATAATGTGTTAAAAAAATGGAGCTGTAGTGAGCTGATTTTTTACATTAATGTATACAATGCATTTTCTTTTTTTTTTGTACTTTAATAATTGCTGTACCATTTCAGAAACATTTCTGATATCTTGTGACCTGTAAAATTCATGCCATATTATGTTTCTTGCAACTGAATCAAACTGAAGCCCAAATAAAATAACCAAGCTTCCCGTTAGCGTATCTGCTGTATAATGACACTCATAACAGTATTTTAATTTTCTCCTCTGTCTTTGTGTTTTCAGCTCATTGTCTTTCAGCTGCTCCATAACTGGGGTCAAGAAGGTTTTCTCAAGCACATTGATGGGTGAGCTGGAGATTTATGATTCTCACGACTTTAAGAATTCAATTAAATTCCTAAATTTGTTGTGTTATTATATATATATAAAAAAAAAAAAACGCAGGGTTCTGCTTAGTGCAATGAATTTATTATTCATAATGATATGTTATTTTAAACATGTTTAGTTTAAGTTGAGAGCGTGTATGGTTGACATTTGTTTGTTCCTCAGGGTGACTGAGTTTTACAGATCTCAGAGAAACGCCATGCTCTCCTCAGCAGACAAATGGCTCAAAGGTTTGACTTGCATTTCAACTGCACACTAGTCTTATATTAACATGTATAATTAAATCTTAGGGCTTTATTTTCAAAAGCAGTCTGTATTTTTAACATTTATCCCAGTGCAATACAGGTATTGATATCATTTTTGATGCTAAAATTGCAAACTGCAAGTTGAGTCTAAATGATCTTCTGTGGTAATCGGTGTGCCATAGACAGACACCATCTGTTAAGCTTATGTTGTATTGAACTAAAACACAAGGCAGAACACAATTGCTATTGATTTTGTTGGAATAAGTAAAATACCTCATATATTTGAGTGTCAGAGTCCAGATTACAGTATTTAAAGGGAATTTTATCCCTTAAAATTGATCTTTGATCATCAAAATTAAATATTTAAATGTTTTTTCTTGTGAAAATAATTTTCTCATGCGGGTTATTTTTCAAGTTAGCGGTTAGCGCCTAGCAGTTGTGCTCTATTTAGTGCTCTATATGCTCTATTAAATGCTCTAAATTTGGTTTTGTGCTGATAATCCTATTGGTATATTTTGCATGCTAATGATAGGAATCTATCCTTTGATGTGATTGGTTACTGAAGTTTGTGACGTAGCAAAAAAAGGGCTATGTTGTGGTTTCAAACCACATTTCTGGGGCAGCCTTTGGGAAACTACAGTTTTAAGGAGAAAATACTCTGCAATGGTGTTGATTGTTGGACTGGCACATGGTTTGTCTAAAAGCATATTAAAAACACCACATAGACAAATAAACAACATAAAAATCTTGATTTTCACTACAGAGGGACTTTAAGTTTGAGATTTTGGGCTTTTTGTTTTTTCATAAAGTGTTTTTTTTCAGACTAGTGGAAAGAAAACATCCAAAAGACACTGTTAAGTGTTTCTTTTATAGCACTTTGTCTATTTGTGTCAATAGATTTCAATTACAATGGATATTTTTAAAGGCCGTTTTCTCAAAATGAGTTTTTTTCTCCTACACTGAGCCATAAATCTCCACTTCAGTAGCATTTACTCACACCAAACTTGATGTTTTTATTCCTGTCTATATCCTGAAGGCTTTTACAGAGGGATTTGTTCATATATAATTTGCTTGATTATATACAACATTTTAAATCCCCAAAAATTGTGTAAATATATCGTTTTCTGAATTATGGAGTGACAAAAATGAGATACCCAAAATTCCCTCTGTAAAAACATTTGACTCTAATATGTCAAAAAAATTAAACAAGAATTTTAAAACTAACTTCATCCAGTTTTTACAAATTAGCACATATTTCATTAAATAATGCCTAATTTGCATATTTAAACCTAACATTTTAGAAAACTTGTAATACAAAAAATGTTTGCAATTATCAATGTAATCAATAAACTGGGTAAGGCGCTAACTATTAGTTAATTTTTACCCTATTTACCTGTAGTGTCTCACCTTAAGGAAATACTTCACCTAAAAATGAAAAATGCTGAAAATGTCCTATCAGGCCATTCAAGGTGTAGATGAGTTTGTTTCTTCATCAGAACAGATTTTGGAGAAATGCAGCATTGCGTCACTTGCTCACCAACGGATCCTCTGCAGTAAATGGGTGCCGTCGGAATGAGAGTCCAAACAGCTGATAAAAACATCGCAATCATCCACAAGTAATCCACACCACTCCAGTCCATCAATTAATGTCTTGTGAAGTGAAAACCTGCATGTTTATAAGAAACAAATCCATCATTAAGACTTTTTAAGGCTAAAATAAAAGTCCATAATCCATAATAACGTTTCCTCCAGTGGAAAAAGTCCACCTCCAGTTGTCTCTCACTAGGGATAAGCGATATGGGGTTAAAAATTTATCACGGTAATTTCTGGTATTATTACGATAATGATATTCAATGGCGATAATTCAGTATAATGTGATGACTCTTTAATTCATACTGGAAGCTGGAGGGCGCCCTTGCGTGGAAACTCCACATGCTTTATAGCAGAAGTCATAGTACTGCTGCTTCAGGTTATCACTGTTGCTGAATAAAATGCAAACAGAGAAATTTTAACCGAGAAAACTTGACAATAAACATATTGTAGCAATCGTATATGGTTTGTCTGTGTCCTTCAAGCATTCTCTAGTATTTTTTATAAGGATAAAGTATATTTATAATGCAATGCTAATTAACATAGCTTTTATAATACTATAAAATAGTATGATTTTTGTCTCATTCTGTGATATGAAACCACGTCTGATCGCAGAAAGTTATTTCAAACGCTCGACTATGTTATGAAGTTAATTTGTAGAAAAAGCATGTCAATAAATTCTATTTTTGTTAGACAACAGGTTTGTAAACGGGCTCATACACGTGCAAAACTGTATCGCACATGTGCTACTGTAGACTTTATCGTTATCGCAGGAAGACTAATTCTTATCGTGGGGTAAATTTTTTTTACCGGTATATCGCAAACGATAAGACGTTGCCCATCCCTGTCTCTCACAGCAAAATCCACAAACATATTTGTTTTGGACTGTTTTGGCTTGTAATTCGTAGTTGTAACTGTGCATATTTCTCTCTTGATTCAGAGGAGACAACTTTTTCCCTGAATGAAGTGTTATTATGGTTTATAGCAGGCTTGTGCACAATTCAGAATTGAATTGAGAATGACTCCTAAATTCCAATTCAATTCTTGAATTTGAATTGATGTCAAAAACAGGATCTAGAATTACAATTCGAATTTGAATTAAAGGAAGCAGAATTGCAATTCAATACAAATTCAAAGAAATTCATATACATAAGTGAAGTGTTTAACAATGAAGCTTTACAATATATGTCAGATATGATTTCATTACATATTCTATAAATGATATTAGTTTGAACTACTTGTACAGATTACATTAACAGGAAATGTTTCCCCTAGCAATGAATGTTAAAAGCTCTAGTCACAGAACACATAATTACGTTTGATTTATTGGAATTGTAATTTTGTGGAACACAATGGAACGTGACTCCATATCCCAGAATGCTTTGCTTTAACCAAGTATTTAAAATGGTTGGGAGCTATTGAGAATTAGATGCAACAGTGTTGCTCAATGAGTTTTGCATTGGAATAAATGACAACTGCATTTACAACGACTTTGTGTTATTTGATTACTTTGAAATGAAAATAACATTTTGAACAAAACTAATCAAACATTGAGGGAGTAATTTATTTCAAGAATTTGATCATTATCTATATGTTGGAACAAAATGTATGCAGGGTTGAGGAGTGACTAGTTATGTGTAATGAAATTATGCTATTAAATTACAAAATTAATGTAATTGTATGTGAGATTCAACACATTCTTTCTGTTGTATGACTGTGTGGAATGTCTTTGAATTGCCATGAATTTAATTCCACTTCCTGTCATTCCAACTCCAATTCAAATTCAACTTCCTGTGGGGCGGAGTCAATTCAATTCAAATTCCAACTCATGAATTGAATGGCGGCCAATTCTGAAATTCTGAACTGTGCACAAGCCTGGTTTATAGATTGAGCCGAAAGCAATGGTTTGAAGTTAAAAGAACGTCTTGAAGGAGAAGTCCACTTCCAAAACAAAGATTCACATATAATGTACTCACCCCCTTGTCATCCAAGATGTTCATGTCTTTTTTTCTTCAGTCGTAAAGAAATTGTTTTTTGAGGAAAACATTTCTGCATTTTTCTCCATATAATGGACTGCTATGGTGCCCTGATTTTGAACTTCCAAAATGCAGTTTAAATGCAGCTTCAAACGATCCCAAATGCCGTTGTAAATGATCCCAGCCGAGGAGGAAGGGTCTTATCTAGCGAAACGATCGGTTATTTTCATTAAAATTTTAATCTCAAATGCTCCTCTTGTCTTGCTCTTCCTGAACTCTGTGTATTCTGACTTAAGACAGTTAGGGTATGTCAAAAAACTCCAGTCGTATTTTCTCCCTCAACTTCAAAAATCATTTCAAAGTCATCCTACATCGCTGCAGAAGTACCGACCCAGTCTTTGCAAATTGAACATGAAAAGAAGATCAAACACCCTTAACAAAAAAGGTAAAACAGTGATATAGGATGATTTTAAAGTTGAGGGAGAACATGAGATGGGATAACCGATCGTTTCTCAGCTGTGATCGTTTACAACCGGATATGGGATCGTTTGAAGCAGCATTTAAACTGCATTTTGGAAGTTCAAACTCAGGGGCACCATATCAGTCCATTATATGGAGAAAAATGCTGATTTTTTTTTCTCAAAAAACATGATTTCTTTACAACTGAGGAAGGAAAGACTTGAACATCTTGGATGACAAGGAGGTGAGTACATTATATGTGAATGTTTGTTTTGGAAGCGGAGTTCTCCTTTAATGATGCAACATTTGGCTTCACAAGATGTTAACTGATGAACTGGAGTGGTGTGGATAACTTGTGGATTATTATGATGTTTTTATCAGTTGTTTGGACTCTCATTCTGATGGCACCCATTCACTGCAGGTGATCCATTAGTGAGCAAGTGATGTAATGTTACGTTTCTCCAAATCTGATGAAGAAACAAACTCATCTATATCTTGGATGTCCTGAGTACATTTTCAGCAAACTGTAATTTTTACCTGATCTATCTCTTCAGTTTCTCTCTGGTGTGTTTTGTAGATGTAGCTGAATGGCATCCTCCCATGGCTGGCATGTTCCTGTGGATTAAACTCAAGGGCATCAAAGACACACAGCAGCTGATAATGGAGAAGGCGCTAGAGAAAGAGGTTCAGACACTCATTCACACACATCTGTGTAATTCACATGTACACGAAAGCACACTCACTTCTGTGTAAAACCACTTCCCTTTAACACTACAAAGATTTCCTGTAAGCCATCTGTATGTGTCGTTGATGCTTTATGATACAATGCACCAGGTTTGCTGGGGCTTTTTGCCAAAGCAAAGTTTGAATATTGCGTGTGTGTGTGTGTGTGTGTGTGTGTGTGTGTGTGTGTGAGTGCGTGTGTGTTTATGTAAATGAACTGAAGTACCTGATCCTCAAAACACACCACATGATTTGCCTCCCACACGCATTCAGTAGAGTCTGTTTTTGTTTGAGACAAGCATGGAGTCAGCCCTGTTGAACATTCAGTGACCAGCATCTTTTAAGTGTTTGAAGCTGAACATTTTTTAATGTTAAAATACTGTCTTATTCCACCTATTAATAATAAGTAAGACTTCAAAAGATTGCTTTGTTTGTTTGAGCATTGACAGTCAGAATCACACCTGTAAACATGATTTCAGTTTCTTCTGAAGTCTCAGTTCTAATCAAAGAGTTGAGCAAGTGTTTATTCAAGGGCTTTGAATAATTATCTAGAATCAGGTTTGTTGTGTGTTTGTTTGTAGGTTCTTCTGGTTCCTGGAGGAGTGTTTAACATCAACAGCTCAGATCCGTGTCCGTATGTTAGAGCTGCTTTTTCTCTCTCCACACCTCAGCAGATCGATGAGGTACAACACGCATTTACATATATACTTATGTATATTACTCAAGGCTGCATTTATTTGATCAAAAATATTATATGCAAAAATACTGAAACATTATTTCTATTTAAAATGGCTGTTTTTATGTGAATATATTTTTAAATATAATGTATCTCTGTGATGCAGTGCTAAATTTTCAGCATCATTGCTCCAGTCTTCAGTGTCACATGATCCTTCAGAAATCATTCTATTATGCTGATTTGCTGCGCAAGAAACATTTATAATTTTGTGTTGCTTCATATTTTTTGGGAAACTTTTTTTCAGGATTTTTTTTTTATCGTGCTTGTGTTTTACCATGGAGCCCCCCCCCCACACACACACTTCAGAATCTGCAAAAATGGTAATTATTTTACCGAAATACACTGACCAAAATTATAAACGCAACACTTTTGTTTCTGCCCCCATTTTTCAAAGATTTAAGACTTTACACAAAAGGCCTGTTTCTCTGTGTTAGTGAGCACTTTTTTGCAGTGGCGTGCTGACTGCAGGAATGTCCACCAGAGCTGTTGCCCATGAATTGAATATTCATTTCTCTACCATAAGCCGTCTCCAAAGGCGTTTCAGAGAATTTGGCAGTACATCCAACTGGCCTCACAACCGCAGACCACGTGTAACCACACCAGCCCAGGACCTCCACATCCAGCATCTTCACCTCCAAGACCGTCTGAGACCAGCCACCCGGACAGCTGCTGCAACAATCAGTTTGCATAACCAAAGAATTTCTGCACAAACTGTCAGAAATGGTCTCAGGGAAGCTCATATGCATGCTCGTCGTCCTCATCGGGGTCTTGACCTGACTGCAGTTCGTCGTTGTAACCGACTTGAGTGGGCAAACGCTCACATTCGATAGCGTCTGCACTTCACAGATGAATCCCGGTTTTCACTGTATAGGGCAGATGGCAGACAGCGTGTATGGCGTCGTGTGGGTAAGCGGTTTGCTGTGGATCGAGTGGCCCATGGTGGCGGTGGGGTTATGGTATGGGTAGGCGTTAGAGATGCAACAATACAGTTGGTTTTCATCCACGGTTTTCGGTTCGGTTCGGTTCTGATATCTTGCCATTTTTTTTGCAACAAATTAACAAAATACTCCCGTAAACCTATGCACTCTAGAAAAGGCTTGGTGTAGTATATGTCTGCTTATTTTTTCTTTTGAGAGAGGTATTATTTTTTCAAATTTTACGCAAAATAGAATAAGTTTCATTCACACTGGACGCCAGAGGGCGCCCTTGTGCATAAAATCCACATATGCGTCGAAGAAGTAGCGCTGATGATGTTCCATTCCAGCTTCTCTAATATGGATAAAAGCATCGCTGTTGCTGTAACTGATTAAAACCAAAATATAACGTTAAACGTTTTGAATGATGAAATGTAAGGACAATAAACACTCGTCTGCATTAATATATGGCTTATCTGTGTTCTTCAAGCCATCATGTATTTTCATAAGCCAATGCTAATGGACATACATAAAATATAGAAGTATAGAATTTATTGTCTGCCTCATTCCGTGATGAGAATCCACATCAGATCACATAAGGAAGTTATTTCAAACACTGGACAAATGTTGTGAATTAAAAACAAGATATAATGTTTTTTTTTTATAACTTTTGTTTTTATAACTTTTGTTGGACAACAGGTTTAGAAAGGCTTATTGTTGAATGTCATTAGAATGGAAGATGCTCTGCATGTGTTGCTTTTTCAAATACAACCGGGGAAGCGTTTTTTCATCTCAGCATGTGAAATCGTGGGCAAACATACAACAAATTCCGAGAGAAATTTAAATGCAAAACCGAAAAACCGCAATTCACAAGCGCGTATTGAACCGTGGATGTCGTACCAAACGGTTCGATATTATATTGAGTATTGTGACATCCCTAGTAGGTGTATGTTATGGACAATGAACACATGTGCATTTTATTGATGGCATTTTGAATACACAGAGATACCGTGACAAGATCCTGAGGCCCATTGTTGTGCCATTCATCCACGACCATCACCTCATGTTGCAGCATGATAATGTACGGCCCCATGTTGCAAGGGTCTGTACACAATTCCTGGAAGCTGAAAACATCCCAGTTCTTGCATGGCCAGCATACTCACCGGACATGTCACCCATTGAGCATGTTTGGGATGCTCTGGATCGGCGTATACGACAGCGTGTTCCAGTTCCTGCCAATATCCAGCAACTTCGCACAGCCATTGAAGAGGAGTGGACCAACATTCCACAGGCCACAATCAACACCTGATCAACTCTATGCGAAGGAGATGTGTTGCACTGCGTGAGGCAAATGGTGGTCACACCAGATACTGACTTTCGGACCCCCCCAATACAGTAAAACTGCACATTTTAAAGTGGCCTTTTATTGTGGCCAGCCTAAGGTACACCTGTGCAATAATCCTGCTGTTTAATCAGCATCTTGATATGCCACACCTGTGAGGTGGATGGATTATCTCGGCAAAGGAGAAGTGCTCACTAACACAGATTTAGACAGATTTGTGAACAATATTTGAGAGAAATAGGCCTTTTGTGTTACATAGAAAAAGGCTTAGATCTTTGAGTTCAGCTCATGAAAAATGGGGGCAAAAACAAAAGTGTTTTGCGTTTATAATTTTGGTCAGTGTAAGAGGGATCATACAAAATGCATGTTATTGTTTATTTAGTACTGACCTAAATAAGATATTTCACATAAAAGATGTTTACATATAGCCCACAAGAGAAAATAAAAGTTGAATTTATAAAAATGACTCTATTCAAAAGTTTACATATGCTTGATTCTTAATACGGTGTTGTTACCTGAATGATCCACAGCTTTTTTTTTGTTTTGTTTTTTTGTTTAGTGATAGTTGTTAATGAGTCCCTTGTTTGTCCTGAACAGTTAAACTGTCCGCTGTTCTTCAGAAAAATCCTTCAGGTTCTACAAATTCTGTGATTTTTCAGCATTTTTGTGTATTTGAACCCTTTCCAAAACTATGACTTTTTGCTTTTGAGATCCACCTTTTCACACTGAGGAAAACTGAGGGACTCATATGCAACTATTGCAGAAGGTTAAAACGCTCACTGATGAAACTTTTTGAATTTGAAGATCAGGGTAAATTTAACTTATTTGACTTCTGGGAAACATGAAAGTATCTTCTGTAGCTTCTGAAGGGCAGTACTAAATGGAAAAAAAAATTATATTTGGGCAAAATAAGAAAAATGTACACATCTTCATTCTGTTCAAAAGTTTTCACCCCCGGCTCTTAATGCATCGTTTTTTCCTTCTGGAGCATCAGTGAGTGTTTGAACCTTCTGTAATAGCTGCATATGAGTTCCTCAGTTGTCCTCAGTGTGAAAAGATGGATCTCAAAATCATACAGTCATTGTTGGAAATGGTTCACATACACCAAAAAACAAAAACAAAAAAGAATTTGTGGGACTTGAAGGATTTTTCTGAAGAACAGCAGACAGTTTAACTGTTCAGGACAAGCAAGGGACTCATGAACAACTATCACTAAACAAAAAAAACGCAGCTGTGGTTCATTCAGGTAACAACACAGTATTAACAATCAAGCATATGTAAACTTTTGAATGGGGTCATTTTTATAAATTCAACTATTATTTTCTCTTGTGGACTGTATGTAAACATCTTTTTGAGGTCAAAATGTGAAATATCTTTTTCAGGTCAGTGCTAAATAAATAATACCATGCATTTTGTATGATCCCTCTTATTTTGGTAAAATAATTAACAATTTGCAGATTCTGCAAGAGGGGTGTAAACTTTTGACCTCAGCTCTATATACAGCATTTCAAATCAGACGCTTGTTTTATATTATGCCTACTAATAGTATATCATGTCTCATTTATGGCTCTTTCCTCTTCATCCTTAGGCTTTTAGGAGACTGGCTGATCTTATCAAGGACGCCATATGAGCGGCTTATTTCCAGGAAGAGGAATCAAGGGTCTGATATTTTCAGTGTTCAACATCATCTATTAAATGCTGCTGTCACTTCCACATAGATAGAATGCCTTGACTTTTTTGCACAATGAGCCCATACTTTCACGTTTCAGTCGGTACAGATAAACAAACTTGAGATGATGTTTAATCACACCATTTTCATTCTTTATTTAGGGCGTATTAAGGGAATGTATTGTTTACTGAAGTCAGTTTACAGTGCAATAGCAGACGATTTCTACAGGGAGACTTTTTATGTGATTTTAAAACTGGTTTAATGTTTAAAATGTTTAACCATTTTCAAGGTCAGGGTCAAGTGGATGTATTTTATTGTAGTAGTCGGTTATATTAAAACTTCATGGTGCATTGTAAAGGTTAAAGCTGTTGATTTCTGTCTTCCTTAATGGACGGTGACATGTTATATGACTAGTTAGCTGCTATTAACTTGAGTTGATTTGAGGACACTACTCGTTGTAAATATGACATTTGACTGATGGACTCAGACTGTAAGGACTCATTTCTCCAATAAATTAAATCCATCTCTGTTTTTTTCATATTTTGAAAAGTCGTTCTGTCATTCTCATTGCTGTTGGAGCAAATTGTAATGCAGAAATTATGTTTTCAATGATCTCCCATATACACCATAAATTTACCCTCCAATTTCTGGAAGTGGGAAAACAGTCCATGGTAGTCACCATTTGACTTATTAACCCATATTTTTGTATGTAGTCCATTGGACTTGCATGTCATTGGCATGTTTGTCCATTTGGACACAAAATGGTTCAATAAATCAATGATAGGTTGATAGGATGATCCACCCAAAAATGAACATTTAGTCATCATTTACTTTTTAAAGACATTCTGAATAATGTTAGCAACCAAATGTTTTCATCTCCTATTGACTTCCATAATATGGACCTTAAAATACTTTGCAAGTCAATGGGAGCCAAAATGGTTTGGTTACCAACATTCTTCAAAGTATCTTCTTTTGTGCTTCACAGAAGGAAAAAAGCATACAATGATGATAAAATCCCATTGCATTGTTTCAACGTTTTTCAAAAGGGAACTTGTGGCTTTTACCAATGCAGAATGCAAGTCCTTAACCTTTGAACGCATTCATCAGAGCACTGGATTTCACACTGTGTGTGTTGTTTCAGCGACACAACAGATTCTTTGTGTACACTACTCAGGGCAAGTGTTTATGAAGGGCTGACACACACACAAACACACACTTAGACAGCTGTTATAAATCTTGGTGTGATTGTATGTATGCACTCATAACTCTCTTAAAAGCAAGATTAATAGCATGTACTTGAGTTTCCTGGGGGTTTATTAGTGTCACAAGCTGGTTATAACAAGCGCTGTGGTTTAACGTTGACCAACAAGGGCAGTTAATCCTTAAACGGCATTTCTTAAGTCTGAATGTGCAATCTAGTGTGACAGAGGTGGAAAGATAAATGGATACACATTACCACACTATATTCAGCATTAGCTTGCCTGTACAGGGTTGTTTGTGTTGAAAAACAATGGTATGTGCTTTAAACACAGGTTAATGTTTCTTTATGTGTCCAAAGGGAAATGCAAATATAACAGTGCGGTGGTAATACCACATTGTACTTTGTATTACCATGGTATTTTATTTTTGAACAGTGAGATTGTTAATGTTTTTAAAGAATACTCTTTTGCTCACCAAGCCTGCATTTATTTGATCCAAAGTACAGCATAAACAGTACAATTTTGAAATATTTTTACTATTTAAAATAACTGCGTTCTATTTGAATGTATTTTAACATTTAATTTATTCCTGTGATTTCAAAGATGATTTTTTGCATCATTACTCCAGTCACATGATCCTTCAGAAATCATTCCAGTATTCTGAATTGCCGTTCAAAAAATTATTATTATTATATGTTGAAAACAACTGAGTAGACGTTTGTTCAGGTTTCTTTGATGAATAGAAAGTTAAGAAGAACAGCATTTATCTGAAATAGAAATATTTTGTAACGTTTTTTAAATGTCTTTATTATCACTTTTGATAAATTTAAAGCATCCTGCTATTAATTTCCACAATTTATTTTCCAAAAAAAAAAAAACCTGACTCCAAGCTTTTGAGTAGTATAGTATAGTATAGTATAACAAAAGCTGTTTTAAATATTGATAATTATAAATGTTTCTTGAACAGCTCTGAATGATCATGTGAGACTGAAGTCTGGAGTAATGATGCTGAAAATTCAGCTTTGATCACAGGAATAAATTACATAAATTACAATATATTCAAATAGAAAGCAGTATTTTAAATAGTAAAAATATTTCACAATATTACTGCTTTTGCTGTATTTTGGAATCAATAAATGCAGCTTTGTTGAGCAGAAGAGATGTCTTACTAAAAAAAATACTAAAAATCTTTCTGTTCAAAAACTTTTTACTGGTAGTGTACATAGTTCTCCAATGAACTTAAAATGGTATCATATGACTACATTTGATGCCAAAATGGTACCAGCACAATATTTTTAAGGGAAAACTTTCTAGTTAAGCAACAAAATGGCTAACTGTAGAAAATGAACCAGATTGGATGACAAGCATTAGCATAAGTACCACAATACGACTTTACCGTGGTACTGCTATTGCTGTAACCACAGTAGTCTTTCACAAGGAAAATATTTCACATTTACAGTATGCAAAACCAGTTAGCAAACTGGCTGATAAAGTTAGCTCAAATTCTCAACCAATTACAGGAAAAACTGGGTCAGTTGAGTGGAAAAAAAGATGGGGGAGGAATAGAAAGCAGATAGGCAGAGATGATAGGAGGGGTTAAAGACTGAACATAACGCTTTGCTCCATCCCCTGACTGTCGTTTTTCACAGCACATTATTTCGGGGTCCGTGAATTTCTCAAGAGATTATTGGGTCCCAACTTGCAGTCAAGTCGAAGCCGGAAAACACGCGATCCAGAGCTTTAAATGAGCTTTGACACTTCACATTTTAGGACGAACATCGAGAGATAACAGCGGGGGAACATCATGGTGTAAGTCTTACGCTGTTTATCGCGTAAATATTGCTGGATTTGTAACCATTTAGCGACATTTAACAAAAGGAAACGCGGCTGTTTTCGGCTACCAGGCTAGCTGCTTGTTTAGCGGCTGGCTATGCGATTGTGTTTTTACATTCCCTTGAAATATATGTAAACTTAAAGTGTTATACTTCAATCCTAAATGTTGAATTGTAATCGTTAAAGCCGCTGAATGTGAAAAAATCTGTTTGTTGTATATCTTCCGTAGCGGATGGTAACTAACCCGTCATATGACTAACGTTAGCCGCCGTTAGCTTGAGCTGTTTTTTTAAAACACATTTTAGCGTGTCACATATGATTTAGGCGTCAAAACGGTTTGAATATCACTGACAAACAACATAAACCTTGTGTTGTTTGGTTTATGCGTTAATGTTTAGAAAATCTTTCGATTCGTTGCGCGTTAAAGCTTTTAAAATGACATTAAGCTAATACATGCAGCGTTTTAATGGAACTCATACTAACACGTATTTATGTACCTTTATAACTCTTAATTTTATTCTTTTAATGTAAAAATATTAAGATTTCAGATTTGAATGTGCAGTAAACGTCAAACAGATTAAATATGTGACGTGTTGTAAATTAGCATATATTTTTTAACCATCGTATTCCAATTTCCGCCTCACAAATATGAGTCATTTCGTATTTTTGTATGTCTTGTTATTCTTGTTTGATAAGATCACATGAGGAGGAGGAGGAGTCATAGCTTTTGTGTGCAAAACTTGAGTTGGAAGGCCTTATGTCACTCTGACAAATCAAGTATATTTTCATTAATTTGTTTCTGAATATATTTTGTTTTTCCAGTGATGCATCTGCAGGAAGGACCATGTGTGCCGGCGGTTTGTGTTCCCTGTGCTGGCCAGCTTGCAGATAACCAGTGACTGTAACATGAGGACCGGTGGAGAATGACATCTCATCCTGAGGGTTGTTACCGAAAGCCAGAGAAAATGAACAGGGTGAACGGATACGTGATCATTTATTTAGTGTCCGTGATTAGTTTCTGTGCAGCAGAGGCTTTGAACATCTCGGCGGTGGACGGAGACGGAAGAGCGAACGGGACCGAGGCAGATGGTGGCAGCTCGGTTCCCGTGGTGCTCACCAAAGTTAGCCAGATCATCGCCCGCGAGGGAAACTGTGCTTTAATTGACTGTAACATCACTGGCGACCCTTTTCCAAATATCCAGTGGTTCAACTCGCACGGACACCTGCTTGACACTACAAGAAGTGGTATGTTTACTTTGTAAAAATCACTTTCAGACACCAAAAGCAGAATAAATTAGCTTTACATTGATGTATGGTTTGTTAGGATAAGACAGTGGCCGAGATACAACTATTTGAAAATCTGGAATCTGAGGGTGCAAAAAAAAAATAAAAAAAATTGCATTTAATGTTGCCAAAATGAAGTTCTTAGCAATGCACATTACTAATAAGAAATTAAGCTTTGATATATTTACGGGTGGGAAATTTACAAAATATCTTCATGGAGCATGATCTTTACTTAATATCCTAATGATTTTTTTTGGCATAAAAGAAAAATCTATCATTTTGACCCATACAATGTATTGTGGCTATTGCTACAAATATACCTGTGCTACTTGTGACTGGTTTTGTGGTCCAGGGCCACATTTGGTAGGTAGTGCTGAATTTCGTCATTGCTCCAACCTAGTGTATCCCATATCCTATGGGGTTTGTGAGTACAACAAAACAAATTCTGGTTGTCATTATAACAACCATTTTCAATCTTTTACATTAGCATTTAGAAGTTTACAGTCGTTAAAGGAGAAGTCCACTTCCAGAACAAAAATTGACAGATAATATACTCACCCCTTGTCATCCAATACGTTTATGTCTTTCCTTCTTCATAAAGAAATTGTTTTTTGAGGGAAACATTTCAGCATTTTTCTCCATATAATGGACTGGTATGAACTTCCAAAATGCAGTTTAAATGCGGCTTCAAACGATCCCAAATGCAGTTATAAACGATCCCAGGCAAGGAAGAAGGGTCTTATCTAGCGAAACGATCGGTTATTTTCATAAAAATAATACAATTTATATACTTTTTAATGTCAAACGTTCGTCCTGTCTTACTCTGCCTGGACTGGTTTTTGTTCCGGTTCATAACAGTTAGGGTATGTTGAAAAACTCCCATCCCTTGTTCTCTCTCAACTTCAAAATCGTCCTATATCGCTGTTTTACTTTTTTTTGTTAAGGGTGTTTGATCTTCTTTGCATGTTCACTTTGCATAGACTGGGTTGGTGCTTCTTCAGCGATGTAGGATGACTTTGACATGATTTTTGAAGTTGATGGAGAAAATACAATCAGAGTTTTTCGACATGCCCTAACTGTCTTGAGTCAGAATACACTGAGTTCAGGGAGAGCAAGACAAGACGAGCGTTTGAGATTAAAAAGTATTTACATTTTATTTTTTTAATGGAAATATCAGATCATTAAGACCCTTCTTCCTCGGCTGGTATCATTTAAAACCGCATTTAAACTGCATTTTGGAAGATCAAACTCGGGGCACCATAGCAGTCCATTATATGGCGAAAAATCCTGAAATGTTTAACTCAAAAAACATAATTTCTTTATGGCTGAATAAAAAAAGACATGAACATCTTGGATGACAAGGGGGTGAGGACATCATCTGTAAATTTTTGTTCTGGAAGTGGACTTCTCCTTTAAGATTATTTAAATGCTCACCAAAGCTGCATTTATTTGGTATAAAATACAATAAAAACAGTAATAATGTGAAAATAACATGACAGTTTAATATAACAGTTTTCTATTTTAATTTATTTTAAAATGTAATGTATTTCTGTGATCAAAGCCTTTAATATAGGGTTTTGTGCTGATGTTTAGGATTTTTTTTCTAAATATATGAACACGCATGACCACAGTGGATATTTTCCATTATTATTTATTACATCCGCTCTTTTGAGATTAATCCGTTATGCAACGATTTGATCTTTAAATCTGGAGTTGTAAAACGTGACTCAGTAATTCCCAGATGGAGTGTTGTACACTCCGAGTTCCCGATGAGTGATTTTTGGAGGATTACTGATCGTGCCTTGCATGCTTAGTTAATGAAAAATACTAACAACGTTTTGACTGAAGTGACATTCCTGCTATTCAGTTAAGCCTGTGAAGTGAATTGGACTGGGTGTGTTACTGTGTGATTAAAGAGTGTGAACTAAAGACCGTTTGACGGGTTTCAACGACGGGTTTTGTGTTCTTGCACAACATTTATAAACAATGACACTGTATGCACAAATTTAGTTTAAGAATAATGAAAATTACCTGAAAATGTGCTCATCCTCAGGCCATCCAAGATGTAGATGAGTTTGTTTCTTCATCAGATTTGGGGAAACGTAGCATTACATCACTTGCTCACCAATGGATCCTTTGCAGTCAATGGGTGCCGTCAGAATGAGAGTCCAAACAACTGATAAAAACATCACAATAATCCACAAGCAATCCAGAATCTCACAATCTGTTCTGATGAAGAAACAAACTAATCTCACAAAGTATTCCTTTAAATTAAATCATTTGTGTTGTAAACAGTATGGGTTGACATAGTTGTTAGTTTCTAAATCAGTTATGCAGGATATATAATAGAGAAAAAGTGTGAAGTGGAACATCATTTTCACTATCAGGAACTGTTTGCAGTCTGTTGTGGACAAACTACTTCCTGAAAGACTACCAGCACTCTTAAAAATAAGCAGCACTTTGGCCTTCTAAAGGAAGGCTAATTCAATTCATCACTGTATGTTGTTCATTCACAGTGAGACCAGGATTTTGCATTATGTAAATAAATAGTCAATTTTAATTTCGTACTATTGACTTTTGCATGAACAGCTAATAGTCAGCAGTTAAAGATCAAATGATTTTACTTTACTTACATAATGTGTTGCTGAATTGTTTTGTGCAGTCCAATTAAATGATCTTAGGTTGCTGCCAGTATGTAATGCATTGGTGGACTGGTGCCAAAGAGTTACTGATATAGAGTTGACCATCAGCTCTTTAAACACAAGCAGCTCATGCCTTATGTATGTGCGTCCTTCAGATGGTTTAAGGGTTTCTACACAATCAAGACAAAAACTGATGCTGGATCAGTGTCTGCATGTAGATGCGTGTCTGTGGGTTATGCAAAATCGATTAATCTTACCCGCATTGTTCATATTTTGTACTTTCATTTTAAGGAATTAGGTTTAAAAAAAGGGTGTTTACAAGCACTATCGTACACCAGTTATTTTGGAAACATGTCTAGTCATGTTGTCTTCAGCTATGCTCTTTATTTGGTGGAAAGGTTGTAAATTGTTTATGCCAAACCTGAGTTTTGCCTTTTATCACAGTTTCACTTTGCATGTAACCGCCCCCTTTAGCTTATTCCGTGAGAACATCTTGTTTTCTTATTTTGTTGTAATGTCAGGATGTCTTTTTTGCATTATCGATTTGTTACATCTGATTACATAGAAAAATGGGAAGCAGTTGTTCTGGCATCTTGATTGTGATCTGGCACACACTAATGTGATTTGGTTGACTTTTATGAAACTGTTTATAAGATAGGTTAGTATTTTCAGCAGTTTTGCAGATGGGTTAATTACTGGGTTTATGAAGTTTGTCAGGTTAGTGGCGTCAAGTCTCAGATCTTAGAAAATACTAGTAAGAAAAACTAGATATCGATGAGCAGGAATGCATGTTTGGCTTTGAGTTATTTTAGTGCTTATTGGTTTTGGATGTTTAGAAATGATAATTGCAAAGTCTACACACATTTCTGCTTGTTTCTTTGTGTTGTTTTTTTTTGTATAGCCTGTTACAAATAGACTATGGAAGCCCGTTTCCACCACTTAATCAAAATAAAAATTGTATTACTACCTTTTATCTCACAATTCTTATTTATTTTTATTTTTTATTTTTTTTTGCAATAAACCTGCAATTCTGACTTTTTTTCATAATTGCTTGATATAAACTCACAACGGTGAGTTATAAAGTCTGAATTGTGAGATATAAATTTGCAATTGCAAGTTATAAAGTCGGATTTTGAGGGGGAAAAAAATACTGATATATTCTTAGAATTGTAAGTTTACATCTTACAATTCTGACTTAACTTGCAATTGCTTGTTATCCACCTTATTTTTCAATGCGGAAGTAAGCTGTTTTCTGGTAATGTGTTAGACGTCCGGTTCATAATCCGCCATAGGGAAATAACGAGAAGAATATCGAAGTGCAGTAAACGGTAAAACAGTTTGCACTACAAACCAGTGTGTTCATAATTAAGATAATACATTAAAACAGTATGGGAAGACACACCAGTTTGCAATATCAAGCAGTAAAACGAGCTTTTTGTGCAGCTAAATATAGCTGGAAGTGGATGAGACCGGAAGCTAGACACAAAAAATGTACAAATGGCTGCACCTACTCTTATGGGAAAAATAAGGTGGATAAAGTCAGATGTGCAAGATATAAATTCGCAATTCTGAAAAAAGTCACAGTTGCAAGAAAAAAAAAAATAAATTCTGAGAAAAAAGTTAATCTCATGTCAAAAACTCATGTACACAAACAATTGTGCATAAATTCATGAGTTTATATCTTGTAGTTCTGACTTCATTTCTCAGAATTGCAAGTTTATATCTCTCAATTCTGAGAAAAAAAAATCAGAATTGCAAGTTTTTCACAATTCTAAAGGGAAAAAAGTCAGTCCAAATTGTGAGAGAATTTCACAATTACCTTTAAATTAATTTTATAATAATTAATGATACATTTCAGACTCGTAATTGACTTTTTGGTGATGTTTAGGGCCTTATGAAAATACTTTTTATTTTATTTTATTTTTTTGTCCAAATTCAGTTCCGTAAAGTTCTTCAGTTTTTTATTTTTATTTTTCCTTCTCAAATTTAGTCTTATTTTTACCAAATTCTGTTTTCCATTAATTTTCCAGATTCCATTTTTTTTTCCCAGAAATGCTGTGTTGTGTATTTACATTTTTCTAGTGAATATTCCTTAAACTTATGTTTTAATAATAATTGTATTGTTGTTATTATTATTATTATTATTATTATTAGTAGTAGTAGTAGTAGTAGTAGTAGTAGTACTGTCATTAAATTAATTAAACTATATCTGTCACAGTTTCTTCAAGTTAAACCAAACTTTTTTTGACGGGTTGCTGTGAAGACCTTTAAGTTTCTGTTTGTATATGATATGATATGATATGTTATGATGACAGTAAAATGCTCATGAAGTGATACTCGGAGCAGTTCTAGAGATTGTTCATGTACTCATACACTGAGGCGGCCCTAGGTGTTCATCTGCATTATACTCATAAATATGATTTTGACTTGAATGCACCCTAAGAAGACAATTCTTCGCCAGAATATACTAAAAAATACAGTAGACTATGTTGAAAGTTGAAGGTTTTTATGATTTTTTTAGTAAAATCATTTTGTTGCAAATAATTTTTGAATTCACTCAAGTTCACTCGATCTGTTTTTAATGAACAAATCAAACCTTCAAGTCTCCAGTAAGTGATTTTTCTTTTTTTTTTGTCTGCAGATGGTAAATGGTGGATTCTGGACAATGGCGTCCTCAACATCACCAGCATCACGTTCGCGGACCGTGGCAAATACACGTGCGTGGCCTCCAACGCTCACGGCAAGGCCAACTGCACAGTGACACTGCGCGTGGTCTTCACCAACGGAGATATGGGTGTGTACTACATGGTGGTGTGTCTGGTGACATTTACCATCATCATGATTCTGAACATCACACGCCTTTGCATGATGAGCAGCCACCTGAAGAAAACCGAGAAGGCCATCAATGAGTTCTTCCGTACGGAAGGTGCGGAAAAGCTCCAAAAGGCCTTCGAGATCGCAAAGCGCATTCCTATCATTACCTCAGCAAAAACGCTGGAGCTGGCGAAGGTCACGCAGTTCAAAACCATGGAGTTTGCACGCTACATCGAGGAGCTAGCACGTAGCATACCGCTCCCACCGCTGATCATGAACTGCCGCACCTTCATGGAGGAGATTCTCGAGGTCGTCGGCGTGGAGGAAATGAGGCACACTTTTGTCCGACAAGCGCCCGAGAGTCACGGCGCAGCGGCTGCAGGAGCTCCCGGCGACGTTTTTACCATCTTGCGCAATCGAGAGCGGGCGAGGGAGAGGGAGCGCAGCGATTCTCCCGCCGCGGACTCGGACGACGCGTCACTTCACGAGCAGCCTCAACACATAGCCATTCAGGTTTCGGTTCATCCGCCGTTAGCTGCAGCAGGATGCTGTAATATGGAAGCTCCGCCTCTTTCCAAAGTAGTCCCCTCCCCGCCCCCATTGGCTCAGCTGCCTCTGGAGGCGGAGTCTGAGGAGACGGAAACCAAGGCGGAGCCTGTGCAAGGGGGTGGTGCTACACAGAAAACCCAAGTTATTTATGAAAGCCATGTGTAATATCCTGAAGGAAGGATAATGACCTCGCTATGCATTTTCTTGGGGAACGAAAAGGTCAAGGTTTGTTTTTTCTTCTCAGAAGTTGCTTCTATTAGTCATCTTAGGAAAGATGAAGAATAGCTGCATTTGTTTGGGTGAATCTCGCAAAACTCAAATACCTGGGTCATATTTTACCTTAAAAATTGTGTTTTTTGCATAAAACAGCCCGTTTTTCATAGGTTTTATGACATCATCCCTAAAAGCTTTTGTTATTCATAAAATGTTCTCATTACTGTACAATTAAAAAAACTACATTTTTCATTTAAAATATAAAAAAAAAAGCAAATAAAACAAAATAAAAATAGTAAATACAAAAAGTAAAAAAAAAAAAAAGGAAATATATTTTGCATTAAACTAATGAGAATTTGTGGTCCAAATATGCTTAAAATGTTTTAAAAAATTGATAGTCCCGAAAATGGTTTGTTTTCTTGGGGTAAAATATAACCTTGATGTTTCTTTTGTAAGATTGACCTGTTTATAAGTTATATTTCCCATGACAATGAATACTCATGCTGAATGTATTTTGGGCGAAGTTCTCTATTTATTTAGAAAATCCAGGTTTGCCCATGATATATATATATATTTTTTTTTTGCATAGTTATCAGAAACTAGGGCTATTGAGGGATACAAAGCTCACATCTTGCGTCTTAATCGGCGGACAGAAAGTACTGTAAAGAACAACAACAACAAAAAAAACACAATTTGTTGAGTCAACTTAAAATAATTTGTTTAAAACCCTGCTGCCCTAAAAGTTTAAGTTCAGTCAACTCAAATAAGTTAGGTCACTTTGAAATGTTAAGTTGTACTAAGTCACTAAAAATGTGTGTTAAACTCAAGAGCTGGACTTGTTACCCAGCTGTCTTATATAATTGAGTTGATTCAACTTAAAATTTGAAGTTGTCACTTAGTACAATTTAACATTTCAAGTTGACCAAAGTTTTTTTTTTTTTTTTTTTTTTTGGAGTTGACTGAACTTAAAATTTTTAAAGGCAGCCAGGTAATAAATTATTTTAAGTTGACTTAACAAATTTTTTTTTTTTTTTTTTTTTACAGTGTAGTAGTTCTGTTGGATGTAGTTACGAATGATCCATTTCACGAATGAATGAGAACGAGCGACCGATTAATACATTTTGCTGAAAGTAAAACACTGTTTGAGGCTGAAGTGCATTTTTCATTCAATAGAAATCAAACATTTTTGAAAATAGTGACGTGCACAGTAATTCCTACGATCTCGCTCCCTCTTCTAATGCATGAAGAATGCATGTTGATCAGTTTTCAATGCTGGACTCGGAGAGACAAAACCTTTGTTTGTGTGGTCTTGTCTGCTATGTGTTATTTATCATTTGTGTCAGGTAAACATGGCGTCGACACTTTGAATAACATTGTAGAAATTTTTGAGATTTCGAGGCATTTTATTCAGTTTCCACTGGAGTCTTTATACTGTTACTGTAATTAATGATAGTATTATTACTTCACTAGTAGTACTACACTAAGTATTACTTTTGATTTAAAATGCACAGCTAGGTTTTTCTTTCCAGTGTTTTTATTTTAACCTGTCTTTTTGAGCAAAGAGTTCTTTATAACAGAGCCCCAATAATAATAATAATAATAATAATGATGATTACTCTTTTCTGACGTCCCAGAAACACTGGACATACATAGTTTTGCTTATAAAGGCTCACCTTTTAGTTTAGTTTTAGTGCCAGATCTTGCTTTTCTGGGACTTTAAATCCAGAGTAGCTAGCTAAACAGGTTAAGTACTAGTCATTGCGAATGTTCCTAGTCAGGATTGTCAGAGGAAGTGATGGCCACGGTGCTCAAACCGCTGTTGTTGTTTTTTTTAAGTAGTGAAATAAAGCTGCTGTGTACCCATGATTCTATGTGTTTGTCTTCATTCTTTCAAGATCTCTTGATAAGCTGTTGTATCATCAATTTCATCATAACGCTATGTAGGCACTTGTTGATCTTTTGCAGATCATTTTATGTTGTTTGAAGAACACCTGTCATCTAGTGCTTTTCTTCTTGTCTTTTCCACCCAAAGTTTATTTTGAAACAAGCTTTCACATGAATTGCTTTAAGGTTACAACAGCCATGCTGAAACAAAATGTGTTAGGAATGCAAGTGTTGAAATGCTTGAATAAAACACTCTGTAATGTTTCTATTCAGAGGTTTGGAGTGCATTAGAAAGTATTGAACTGAATGCATTATTGAACTCGGCCTTGATTGTGTTGGTGTGGGTAAGTGCTCATTGATTTGCATATGTGAATGTGTCCTTCAATGTCTGATGTTAAGCAATAGTTAATGCAAATTAAAATGAACCATTATTTACTTGCCCTCATGTCGCAAGTAGAATTTAATATGTATTTTATTTAAGTAAAACATTTAATTAGTCTTAAAAGTCATACAGCATTAACTGAAATTAAGGGAGTAAAATATAGTATAATCTGAATGGAATTATTAAGTGTCCCATTATAGAGCAGTGATTAAAAAAAAAAAGTAATTTCTAATTCTATGCTAGAAATTTATATGTAAATAGCAAATTTGCGTAAAAATGATGATTATTACTTTAAAAGTCAAAATTATGACAAGTCTTAATTTCACCTTTATCAATTTCGACCTTGTATCTCATAATTATTACTTTTAAAATCATAATTTTGACTTTTTAAGGCATGATTTCTTTTCTTGCGTGGCGGAAATGGACATAAGAAAGTCAGCTGAGAAGGAAAGTCATTTCAGAGGAAGACCTTAGCTCTTCAATGCAAGATTTATTTATTTATTTTGTATTATGCAACAAAAGAACAACAGTTACAAAGACATAATATGAACAAAAGACAATTAAGGTTACAAACATTAATCCAAAGCCTACTATGTTAGTTTATAAAACTCTCACCATGAAAGAGTCTTACATGCAATAGAATTATTCGAGTTTTTTAAAGTTTACATACATATCAAAATCTTTTCTGAAAAAAAAAGTAAAATGTACATTTATGAATGTAAAATTTAGCAAGAAAAAGCAATAAATTAATAATAAATTTCTAGATTCAAAGAGTAACAAAAACAAACAAACAAAAAAAACATTTTGGGGGGTTATACAGAAGTTTGGATATAAATATTTATAACAAAATTGGAAAAGTCAATCCAGAACACTTTACAGTAAGCACAGTCCCAAAATAAATGATTGTTTTTTCATACTAAAGACAAAAGGAGCATTTGGTGAAATACTACTTTTAAATTGAGCAAGTTTGTAATTCACCAGGTAGCAATTATGGATAATTTTAATAGAGACTTCAACAACTTTATTAAGAAGAATCGTTTTCAAAGAAAATATAATAATATATATATAATGCAAGATGAATTGAATTGAACATGAAGACGAGTTTTTCTTTGGAATAATGTGCATCCATGAATCAAACACAATGACATCAGGAACTTAAAAAGCTGTCAGTGTAGCAAAGCTTTCACTAGAGCTGAGCACTGGCCTCCAGGAGAGAAACCATACTGATGCCTTCAGTACGGTAAGAATTTTGATCTGACTCATAAGAAACCCCCCAAAACTTTAACACTTTAACAAGTGTGGACATTTTTGTAATTTTGAAATTCATTACAGAGTTTAAACGATAGGCATGATCATTTAAATGTAAAGCCTGCATAACTTACTCATCAAACAAAAGAGTGTATTACACAAAAAAAAGTGTATGACAAATTTATAGTCTTAAAAACTAACTAGGAACATCATTTCCATGTGCATTATCTAACAAAAGTGTTTCCCTGTGAAGTTGCCTTTTGAATATGACGTGAGGGGAAAAAAGTTTGCTATTTAACATAATTTCAAGATGTTTTAAAGGAGTTTTTTAAAAAAAAAAAACTTTTAGAATGGGAAATTCTGGAAAGACATTAACAATTTACACAATTTATGTTCAGCCTTGAGAGAAACCACACACTTGCCTTAGGTATGGGAGGAGTGTCTCAGTGCAACCAAATCAAACCTCTTACACAAAACAAATAAATAAATGTTTAGAACTGCTAACAGACACTTTATCCAGATATTATAAACCTTACCTGAATGCACCGTTTAAAAACAAAAAAACAACAATTGTTTCAACTTAATTTGTTACCCCACTGACTTAAAAATTTTAGTTTAGTCAACTTGAAATTTTAAGTTACCTAATGTTAATTTAAATCATAACTGGAATATTTTAGTTGACTAAACATTTTAAGTCAGCGGAGGGTAACAAATTATTTTAAGTTGAAACAACTATGTGGAAAAGATTTCAGTAACCATTAGCTGTCAAAAAAGGGCTACCTTAAAACACATTCTGAGATTTATATAGACTGACAGACTATGAAGTCCTTTAAAAAAAAAAATAAAATAGAAAGACAGTACTCTTGCATGTGGTATCATTTCCCCCTTCCAGAGCGTCTGCAGCTCCACCTGCACAAACACTGCGATGTTCCATTTACATGTTCAGAGAGCAAAACATTTGCAGATGAAAAGAGACTGAAAGCTCTCCTGAAAACCCATTCAAATGAGAGGCTTTTAAATGTAAGAGGTTTCCTCTGGGAACAGCGACAAAAACACACTGGAAGAGTCTCTTTGAGAAGCCAGATGGTGAAAAAAAAAAAAAAAAATGATACTTGCATACTGATCCACGTAGGAAAAGCTGATTACCAGAATTAAAATGAATATTGGGGAAATGTTGTATTGTTTTTTAAAATAATTCGAATGAAAACATCTCAAATTTGGACTAAATACTGCGAAGCGTCTTTAATTTCATTTATAAATTACATTATAGCTTACAAATAAATGTTAATGTGCTTTAATCGTTAAACAGCTTTTATATCACAGTGGCTTTTGGCTCATGTAAATAAGCAATTTGCATTTGCTGGGAAACAGACACCAAATGTAAGCAAGCATGCATAAACCATTTTAAGCATGAAATGTAATCTATTAAAAGGCTAAAAAAAAAAAAAAAAAAAAAAAGAAAAAAAAAAGGCAAACATTTACTATTCAGTTTGACCTCAGATAGTTAAACTCAAAATATTTATTCACATTCAAGAACATGGGATCCACATTAATTTGATACTCTAAAGAGAATTAAAAATGTGCTGATCTTCAAATGAACCAGCAATTAAGTAGAAGAGGAACCAGTTTTAAACTGATTTATTTTCTTCTGTAATCACACGAGGCGTCTCGCCCTTTGAAGCTTTGGGCAGTTTGTCTCACATTAAACAAATTTTGATGTGTGTGCGTGTGAATTGAGACAGCCTGTCCTCAGGCAGGAAAGTCTGGCGCTGACGCTAATGACCTGTGCAACCACACTGAGAAACCATACGTTTGCTCCCGGTGTGGTACAACCTCTCACTGCTGTATGGATTCATTAATGAAACATTTAGAAAAGAGAGTGGGAATTTTCCTTTCAGCTTACATTACACTGTAAAATTAGCTGTCAGTTAAATAGACCATTGCTGTCTTTAACACTTTTCATGTTTGTAAGAAAACCTGTGCAGGTTAGAGACCATGTAGTTGCCCCAAACAGTAGTGTAGTATAGTGTAGTATTTAGCTTTTTTAAACCAATAATACTATTAATATTTATCTATATCTATAATATAAGCATGTTTATGCTTTTTATAATAAGTCGAGACAATACAAGCAAAAACATTTTTTAATGCACTTGGGCTGTTTGGCTTTTTATAACAGATTTGCACTTTCTCTATTTGAACCTGTAGGTCTCAATTATATTGTATACTTTAAAGGTGGTTTTTACTCAAAATATTTTTTTTTCCTTCCCCTTAGCAGCACTTACTTAGACTAAACTTGTTTTATTCCCATTTTTATAGGTTTTTGTTGAAGGCTTTGTTTATTTACCATTTTTATACATTTTATTCATAAAAATAGTGAAAGTGTTTACTTTTCTGACAGCTTTTTTTCTGATAACACTAAATATCTTACTGTTCAAGAACATTTGACTGGTAATGCTTTTAAAGAAGTCTCTTCTGCTCAACAAGCCTGCATTTAATCCAAAGTACAGCAAAACTGTAAAATTTTGAAATATTTTTGCTATTTAAAAACTATTTGAATACGTTTTAAAATGTAATTTATTCTTGCGATTTCAAAGCTAAAATTTCTGCATCATTACTCCAGTCTTCAGTGTCACATGATCCTTCAGAAATCATTCTAATAGGCCAACTTGCTGTTCAAGAAACATTTATAATAATAATTATTACTATTATTATCAATATTTAAAA
Source organism: Cirrhinus mrigala (assembly GCA_036247105.1). Taxonomy (NCBI): domain Eukaryota; kingdom Metazoa; phylum Chordata; class Actinopteri; order Cypriniformes; family Cyprinidae; genus Cirrhinus; species Cirrhinus mrigala. The sequence continues at coordinate 46,616,739 of CM070013.1, forward strand.
GAGTTGAGTGTTTTTTTTTGGGGGGGTTCTTTATGAATAGAAAGATCCAAAGATCAGCATTTATCTGAAATAAAAAGCTTTTCTTACATTATACACTATACCATTCAAAAAGTGTAAATTTTTTGGGAAAGGAATTATAGAAATTATTTTTTTGTTTTTATTTTATTTAGCAAGGATGCTTTAAAATGATAAAAAGTGATGATAAAAACATTTATAATTTTACAAAAGATTTCTATTTCAGATAAGTGCTGCTTTCCTGAACTTATATTAACCAAAGAAACCTGAAAAAAAAAAAATTCAACATTGTTTTCAACGTTTTTGAGCAGCAAATCAGCATATTAGAATGATTTCTGAAGGATCATGCGACACTGAAGACTGGAGTAATGATGCTGAAACTTCAGCTTTGAAATCACAAGAATAAATTAGATTTTAAAATATATTCAAATAGAAACCAGCTATTGTAAATAGTAAAAATATATTTGATTTTTTACTGTTTTTTATGTATTTTGGATCAAATAAATGCAGGCTTGGTGAGCAGAGGAGACTTCTTTGAAAAACATCAAAAATCTTACTGTTCAAAAACTTTTGACTGGGAGTGTATGAAGTCCAAAATCATTTAACACTAAATGTGTCAACAAAATAAAACACTCCCTCTGTCTGCCTCTGGACAAACACTTTACTCATGTAAAAACATCACAGCAGGAAATTGAACTTCCTGTGATGTTATTTAATAAACACTGAAGGAGATGATTTCATACTCCCTGACTGTAACACATACATTTTACTCTGACTGACCTGAGAGCAGTGTCTCGATGTCTGTGCTTATGGTTGGCGTCACGCTACACAGTCTGAGAAAGCAAGACAGTGCAAACAGATCTACACTTCATTTAAAACAATTTAATCTTTACATATTGGTTTTTTTAATGTACAATCAAACCATCAATCATACATAAAATTCTCCATATTATACAACTCTAGCACTAGTATAAATAAAAAAAAAAAAAATTAGATCAATATATAACAACATTTTTGTTTTCTTCATTGATTAACAGAGGAACATCGACTGCTAATGAGAACACAGAGGCCCCGCCCACACCGGCTCATTTACTTGTCAATCAATCAGCGGGGGGGAGGTTCTAATGCCGGGTCACCAATGGAAACAAAGCGAAAGGACAGAATTTCACCAATTAGTTAAAAGACAACACTTCGGCCTTAGATCGGAAAAGAAATGACATGCGAATATGTAATTGAAAATTAAATTTAAGAGACGTAGTGCAGCTGGCAGGTTAGAATATGCAGTTTAACATACAGAACGGGACATAGCAATGGTTACCACAAGTGTTAAATTTGTGCAAAACTGTTCCATGTATTTCCCAGGGAAAAAAAAAAAAAAAAAATACATGAAGGGGCCAACAGCAGCAATCACAAATGAACTAGAGCTTCCATTCTCACCATCTCTAACAGTCACATTTCATCGCTTTTTCCAGTGTCAATAAGAAACTGAGGTCGTGCCCGAATCTGAATCATTTGGCATCTCCATACGCAGCCTCTATTTACATGTTGTACCTGTGTGTGTGTGTGTTATATAATATATATATATATTATATATATATATATATTATATATATATATATATATATATATATATATATATATATGAAGAGTTCAGATGCAAAACCAGCTAAAAGCCACCTTGGTCAAAAATAAGATACTTTACACTCGCTAAATTCCAGCCTCAGCTCAATTAGAAGTCCCAGTACTTACATAGAAACCTATGTTAAATAGAGCCTGATAATAATGCTTATTTTTAAGAAAAATGTCAGATGGATTTAGAGGCTTTTGCATCTGAACTCTTCATACATACATACATATCTATATATATATATATATATATATATATATATAAACTCAAATGAAATATGAGATTTTTTTCTTGGGATTTAGCCCGTTATATAGTTGTCAGATGTGAAAAAAACTATTTGAGATGTTAAATGTATAATTTCAGTACCATCAAACAATTGATTAGTCAGATGAAGATGAACAGCACTGTTATATCTTATATCACATGAGATGAATTGTGAGCATATAGAGAATGGCAATTTTAAACTGCACTGGAGCCAACATTCACCAGTTTGAACATTTATGCATGTTTGCAAAGTTAAAAAAAAGTTTATCAAGTCACATTTTTTATTTTCAAACTATTAGGAGTTAGTACATTTAAATATAATAGCCAAGATAGCAGCTGTAAAAGAAAAGCATCTTGGTTTTTCATTCCCAGTAACGAAAAGCACAAAACTTCATAAAGCGTGGGCACTCAAAGACCTGTCGGACAGACTCGTTTGGCTCGATACCTACAATCCCACTGCGGTTTAGACTGGCCGTCATAGTGTTGAGGTTGAAGACGATTAATGAAGACGATTTTCACCCTGTTCTCCTCCCAACATCCTTTCACTAGGTAGCACAAAACCCACACTTGTTTGTTTGATCATTTCGCAATGCTGAATACTTGAGCCTCACGGATCGCTCGCAAAAACCGCTTGCACGGGCAACGTATCCACTACGTACGGGACACTGAACGATTCTTCAGCTTCACAGCATCAGATCCCGATTGGAATGTTGGGGTGCGTTCAAACACGATCTCGTTTACCGTTTTATAGCTCTCACACACTACAAGTAAACAATGTTACAGAGTCCGTTTTAGATTGTGGTGGGGCAGTGAGGGGTCACGGCGGTTGGCGGTGAAGGTCCCTCCTCGCGTTTGAAGCGGTTCATCTTGACCTTTCACCTCTTTAGGATGCATTTTCTCAGGCAGGAGGCTAAGGTCAAATAAGCAGGACCAGCAAGGTGTCTTAGGTGTTTTTTTTTTGCATGCGCGTGTGAGTTTGTTTAGCATGTTAGCGTTTGGAGAAAGTTCCTCCACTTGGGGCTCTCCCGAAACTCGAGCTTCTCCCAAAAGTTTTTCAAGCAGCCAGGCTCTTCCTCGAAAGACTCACTGTGGAGTCTTGTGCAAGTATCCAGAGGATGCGACCAGGGTGGGGTTCCATCTGGAGTAGTGTTTTTTTGTTTTGTACTTGGGCGGTTTAGGGTACCGTAGGGCGTGTGGTCAGAGGGATGAATTGTCCAGTAATCGGACCTCCTCTTCGCTCTCATCTTCCTCGTAGCGGGAAGAGGAGGACCCTAGTTGAACATTATGGACTCGGGGTCTTGGTTTGCCATCTGGGCCATATGACGGAGGATATCTTTTTTTGTGATAATACCAAGGAGGCGCCTATAAAAAGAGAGACAGAAAGAGGTAGAGAAATTTACTAGTGCATCTTTGATACGTTTACAGAGGACTGACGTCTTATTCTGTTGCCAAGTTTTGCAAGGAAGTCCCAACGAAATGCATTTTGCCGTTTTGACTCTGAATCCAATTTTTGCTCCAGTTTTGCCGACTCCATACTTCAGTCTTGGCAACAGACAGCTGACAGTCTCTGGTTTGAAGAAGGACAGAGAGTGTGGAAGATTATGCCGTGTTACTTAGGGCAGGAAACACTACGTTATTTCTAAGAGCCGACAGCACCTACACAGTGAGAAGCAAGTGTTTTGCGAAACAGAAGTGAAACAGAGTGAGTGAACGCCTCCATCTCATCCACACACTCTGGCCTTGGAGAACAAGAAAGTGAAGTTATTTTTCCAACACAAATTCAAGAGCATATTTAAAGGATGAATAGAAATTGTGCATTTTATTTGTTTCCAGTGTTGGGGAAAGTTACTTGAAAAAGTACTATTGCATTACTACTTTTTATCATTTTATGTTGCATAGCTCATTTGCAGCATAGACATTATGTCACACAAAATGGTGCTACATAACAAGTGTTACATAAAAAAAGGAGTCAGATTACTTATTTGCAGCATGGACTAAGCATCTTGCAATGTACCTGCATTGCAGTAGTGGTTACATTACTCCTTTTTAAAGCAACCAGTGTCAATTTTTCCCTACTTCTGTGCATTAACTACTAGTACAAAAGTAACATGTCCATTAAAGTGCTAATTTTTTGTGTAACTAGCAGCATGTTACTTGGAACCCATAACAGTATTTATCTAAGTGAATAAGGTATCTGTACCTAAACACTAGTTTTCTCTATAAACATTCAAAACATAGATGTTCAACAAAGTGTCATGTGCAATGTAGACACTACTGTGTTACAGTACGTGTTACATTACTGCTAAAAGTATTATTTTAAAAAAGCAATTAGTTACAAGTTATTGTAATTATTTGTGTTTACAGAAGCAACTTGAGCATTATAGTGTGAACGCTAAATAGTAATGCTAACTAGCAGCATAACTAGCAGCATGTTACTTCTGTAACAATCTGATTATGTAACATGTTATTTGTAACGCTTTACCCACAAGTGTTTTTCTAAATGTAAAAAGTTGTCTGTAACTAAACACTAACTTTTCTGGTTTAACGTTAAAAATATAGTTGTTCAATAATGTCATGTACAATGTACCGACATTACAGCAGGTGTTACTTTGTTTAAAAAAACAATTAGTTGCACTACATTGCAACTTTTCTCCTACTTTTGTATGTTAATTAAGTGTGTAAAAGTAACTTGTGCATTATAGTGTGAACGCAAAATAGTTATGCAAAACATTGCATAACTAGCAGCATGTCATTTCTGTAACAATCTAATTATGTGACATTATTTGTAATGCTTCACCCACAAGTGTTTTTCTAAATGAAAAAGTCTGTAACTAAACACTATTTTTTTTTTTAACTTTAAAAATACAGGTATTTGACAAAATATCATGTACAATGAACCAACATTACAGTGTTACGGTAGGTGTTACTTTATTGTAAAAAAGCAATTAGTTACACTACATTGTAACTTTTCTCCTACTTTTGGTAATTCGTTAAGTATATAAAAGTAATTTGTGCATTATAGTGTCAATTCAAAATAGTAATGCAAAATTTTGCGTAACTAGAAGCATGTTACTTCTACAACAATCAGATTGTGTAACATGTTATTTGTAACACTTTACCCGCAAATGTTTTTCTAAATGAAAACGAATTTTTTTGAATAACTTTAAAAATACAGGTATTTGACAAAATGTCATGTACAATGTACCAACATTACTGCATTGCATAAGGTATTATAGTGTGAATTCAAAATAGTAATGCAATACTTTGCGTAACTAGTGGCATTAAAAAAATATTGCGATTAAGTAACGTTATTTGTAACGCTTTATCTGCAAGTGTTTTTCTAAATAAAAAAGTTGTCGGTAACTAAACAATAATTTTTCTTGATTAAATTAAAAAAATCTAGGTCTTCAATAAGATGTCATGTACAATGTACTGACATTACAGCATTACACATGGTGCTACTTTATTTGAAAACAAACCAAAAAAAATTTATTACACTACATTGTAACTTTTCTCCTACTTTTGTATGTTAAGTGTATAAAAGTAACTTGTGCATTGTAAATTCAAAATAGTAATGCAATACTTTGTGTAACTAGTGCATTACTTTTTAATTAATGTAATTATGTAACATAATTTGTAACGCTTTACCCGCATCACTGTTTTTCTAAATGGATACAGTATCTGTACCCAAAAACATATTTCCGTACACAAACTTTTAAAATAGTATAGTAGTGTTACATTATTCTTAAAGTGTTACAGAAAATTTTCAAAAAGCTATTAGTTACACTACATTGTTACTTTTACCTTACTTTCGTATGTTATTTACTTGTGTGTAGCAGCTAGCAGCGTGACTAGCAGCTTCTTTCTTCTAAAACAATGTGATTATGTAACGCTTTACCCCAACACCTTTTTAATTAAATCGATACGGTGTCTGTACCCAAACACTAATTTCTCTTGATAAACTTTTGAATGTAGTTGTTCAAACATTTCACTTTAAATATGCTCTTGAATTTGCTTTTGAAAAAGGGATTTAAGCTTGATGACAGTTTGTATCACAGGAAAAAAAGGAGTGACAATTTTGACGAGAGCTGGAATTGCGAGAATCCATCCAAACCAGAGGCAAGAAACGCTCGTGAAATGATTGTCAAACCTTTGTGAAATGTTCGTGAAATGCCTGCAAGATGTTTGCGACAGGAAGAAAAGTGAAAAGGTCAAACATCAGACAACTGAAAGAGGACAGGGTGTGGGACTTGAGACAGGTGAGGACTGTTGATTTAGGGGACAGCAACTGCTGACTACATACTACAGGAAGTGCTAGGATTCTAAAAATCACACCAGATTGACATGGTAACAACACAGCATCCTAGTAACAGCTACTATGACTACAGAGATGAATAGATATGTTGGTGAATGAGAAAATAGTCCGCTACACACGACAGTTACTCGCCAATCGTTTAAGGGCGGAGCTGCGCGAGGGGTCAGATGTCATCGATCTGTAGCCCAGCGGACGCAGACCAGGCACCCCCGAGAGGAATTTAGCAATAAACAAAAAGGAATACAAACAAAGAAATAAAATTCAGATGAAGGACATCACGGCATGTGTATTAGATGTGCTTTGTGAGTACACGTGCACAATGCAGAACTGAAAGGGAAGGGCTACATAAAGGTGCATTTCAAAGACACCACGGCTAATGTGACAGACTAGTCTACCCTGCGGGGATGGCCGAGGACAGGAGCAACAATCTGAGTGAAAGCAAATCGTACAAGAAACGTGATGTCTGCGGAGGAATAAAGTCCTGGAAGCAGGGTCCAAAATGTTGTTTGAAAACAACATCAGTGTGAAATGAATATTGACCACATTCTACTTCCTTAAAGCTATAGTTCACCCAAAAATAGAGTTGGGTATCGAGAACCACTTCTAAAATGGAAATTTCCAAGAACCCATGTATTCGATAAGACACGTGCATTTTGGTTCCGCTTAACGATTCCTGTGTTTGCATTTTACTGTGATTTTAAAGTTTAACATCAAACAATTCAAGCGCAGGAAGGGAAAGTAGTTGTGCACTGTTTGTGTGCAAACAGCAGTCCTGGTGCGGGTTCCCGGCCTGTCCCTGTTCTCAAACCGTTCCATGCATTTCCACTAGAGAAAAGGTTGTTCCGGACCGAATCTGACTTCTCTTACACATTTATATGCACAAACACAGGTCAGTATATCATCATAAACACAGCAGTTTTTTTCAAAAGTAAAAGTGAAAGTAAACAGATGAGAAAGAAAGCATGAGGAATAGTATTTTTTAGATCCACGTGTGTTTGGTGTTAAAGAGACAGCAGCCTAATAAATGTGCTGTCATTAATGTTAATCCATGAACAAAAAAAATCATTCACTGATCTTGACCGAATATCTTTCGGAAATTTAACGAGGATTAATCTCTGTTTTATTTATGAAAAGAAAACTATGCCGTGTTTTTAAACTTTTGATTTAAATTTCTGTACCTGAAATTTGTTCAGTTGTATTTATTTATGCTCTTGCTAATTTATATGCTTGTTCCTGTTTTATTACTGACTATTTACTCGTCTTTAACAACTTAAAATGTTTGAAATTTACATTGGTGTAGTTGTTTTGCCTGTGGTGTTTTTTGTTAAAACTATAGAATAAAGGTGTTTCACTTAATTTTTTTATTGACTTTTTTTATGATATTGGAATCGGAAACTAGGAATCGTTAAGAATTGGAATCGATAAGCGGAATCGATAAAATTCAAGCGATACCCAACCCTACCCAAAAATGTAAATTTGATGAAAATTTCCAAGATGTAGATGAGTTTGTTTCTTCATCAGAACGGATTCGGAGAAATGTAGCATTACATGACTTGCTCACCAATGGATCCTCTGCAGTGAATGGGTGCCGTCAAAATGCGAGTCCAAACAGCTGAAAAAAACATCACAATAATCCACTCCACTCCAGTCCATCAATTAAAATCTTTGGAAGAGAAAAGTTATGTGTTTGTAAAAAACAAATCAAAACGAGTAAAATTCCCCCCCAATGAAAAAGTCATCTTGTATGAATCAGGAGAGAAATATACACAGATCAAGCACTGTTTACAGATGAAAACAGCTCTAAACAAAAATGTGAGTGGATTTTAATGTGAGAGACAACAGGAGATGGACTTTTTCACTGGAGAAAGTGTTTTTAGGGATTACGGACTCGTATTTTAGCCAGAAGCAACAATTTGAAGTTAAAATGCCATAATGATACATTTATTTATTTTTGTATTTATCTTTTCACTTCACAAGATGTTAACTGATTGACTGGAGTGGTGTGGATTGTGATGTTTTTAATCAGCTGTTTGGACTCTCATTCTGATGGCACCCATGCACTGCAAAGGATCCACTGGTCTGTTCTGATGAAACAAACATCTTAGATGTTCCTGAGGATGAATAAATTTTAATAAAATTTGCATTCTTGGGGTGAAATATTCCTATAAAAGACATTACTGATCACAATTGGTGCATGTTATTCATTGTTTGGACCCCACATGTAGGACCGTTCCACCACCTTAAAAGAACTGCTATTTAAATTTGTCACACTAAAACGTTTTTGTATTTAATTTCAAAATAGGTGGTATAAAACTCTCACAGACATCAGCGAAAGTGAATAGAAATGAGAATAAATTTATCCAATTCACATGTAAATTTTATTCATCTCTAACTAGCTGAAATTGCGACTTTGGTATTTTAGGGCGACCATCATCCAGTATTTTTTTTTTTTTCACTCAAGTTTCATGCGTCCCTCCTAAGAGGCGGAGTCTAACAGGCAGAGTGGGAGGGGCGTGGGAAGGGCTAATCACCAAGGGCTCCACGTGCTGCTTGAGCTCTTCCAGATGTTCTAAAATATTCTTCTTTGTGATGATGCCCAATAAAATCCTGCAACACACACCGTGACGACCATCACTTAGCAACAAAAATTACACCGACAACTCAAGTACAAACAAATAGAAAATCAAAACAACATAAGAGTAACAAGACAACAGAAGCAATATGAACAGAAATTCACTGAGATCATCAAAATAATCAGGTGCTGAGTTGCAATTAAACAAATGAACTGAACAGAATCAAACTGTAAATATCAACCGCCACCATGTGTGAGAAACAAAAATGATTCTATGATTAAATCAGGATTAGGAAGAAAGCGACTTTACCGTACAGGAACAAAAACTATTCAATCATTTCGGCAGCCACGCTATTGTTTGTTTCTCTGGAGAAGGTATCATTTTCTGTAACTCAGAATAAGGTCTAGGCTTGGTTAGTGCTAAGTTCAAAGTTACATTAAAATGTATGTTTGAATAATTCTGTCATGAAAACAAGTTATTTATGCCACTTAGGACTGTTACTAACGATTATTTTGGTAACTGAGTAATCTGTCGATTATTCTGACAATTAATCGAGTAATTGGATAATTTTTGGGTATTTTTCTGTAGTAATTAAAATAGGCCTAAGTGAACAATAACCTTTAAAATGACTTAAAATACATATATAATAGTAATGAGGCAATAATAATTAGTTCAAATAAAGTATCAAAAGCTAATAATCAGATGGTTTTGTTGAACAAAACTGTTAAAATACATAATGTATTATAAACAACAGAGCTAATGTACATTACGCACTATAACAAATGCCTGCAAAGGGCACCTACGGCCTGGCGATTGTTTTTACACTTACTGCACAATCTAATCCTAGTTTAATATTGACTCAATAACATTTAATTCAAATGTCCATTTAATCTTTAATATTTGGCCATTTCTTTATGATAGAAAAGCTACAGCCACTGTAATTTCTTGAATATGTGGACATCAAAACGTGTAAACTTTTATTTTGAAATTGCGATGAACAGTTAGCATATTGAGAAAGATAATGATGTATTCTCCTGGGTTTGCGTAAGTTTATAAATGATTTACCTTACAAATCTGATGAAATAGCACAGGTTGTATTCCCAGATCAATGTTATAATAGCCCCAAACTCACAACAACATGCAGAGATGGAGTTTGAGATGCTCTACACATGAAAATCATAATAGTTTGTGTAGCAGCACTTCCTGCGGATGTAGCCGCTCTGAAATGCACATACATAGCCTAATCGCACATAAATAATTAAGTGCATATATGCGTATATTAAACCTGAATAGCATTTACTGATTTAATTAAATCGCAGCGTTTGTGAATTCTCAATAGCATTACGCTTTATCATGATTTTTAAAAGATTTTTTAAAAGATTTTAAAAGATTTTTAATATGTGGAATGTGCCACTTCTGGTATTTTGCTGATTACTCTGAATTGTACTCTGATTTTGACTTCTGACTTTGCTGAATTTTTAAAAATTGAATATTCAAATCGAGGAATCATTGCAGCCCTACAGCCACTGTTTAAATGTTTATGTTTCAAGAATAAACAAATGTTTATATATTCAATTTTGTTGATTATGAAGTGTTGATTATTATACATTTGGCTGTAAGAAATTCAGCTTTGCATCACATAAATAAATTACATTTTAAAATATATTCGGATAGAAAACAGTTATATTATATACCTCACAATTTTACAGTTTTTACTGTTTTTGATTAAAAAAAAAAAAAAAACAGCCTTGGTGAGCAGAGACTTATTTCAAAAACAAAAATAAACTACATACTTTTAAATGGTTGTGTTTACATGGATGAACTGCTCACAATTAGTACAAAAACATGCATTTATAAAATTACTGTTATGCTGACTTCAATTTACAGCACTTTCACTTTTTACATATCAATAACAAAAGCAAGACATCTATATGTTGCACTAATCAGATTTTTAGGTATAAAATGTGCTTAGTTATAAAAACAATGCATTTCATTTTCTAAAACAGGGTTAATTTACTTTAATAATGAATATTAATAATTGCCAATATAATAATAAAATAAATGTAAGACAAAATGCAATTAAGCAGACTGACATTTGAGTCCTGAAAGTGTTTACATATTGTGCATTACTTAAATTTAAGTGTTTATAACATCTTACATTTGATTCATTAATTGATTATTAAATACATTTCCCAATCTGTGTGTCATTTTGGTGCATTGCTACTATTCAGTATCAACAGCTTTATTTAAAACAAACTGTAGGCTACTTTCCTTAAAAACAAATTTTGTTAAATAAGTTGTATTGCTTCATTTTAATGCAATTTGTATTTTGCATTAAAGCAAGTAAAATGATTCTTTTCTTATGTGTTATTAGTTGCAAAAGCATTTGAATGATCCGGTTGTTTTTATTTGTTGCTTGAAGGCTTTTCTTGTTTTTTTTTTTGTTGGTGGTGGTTTGCACCACTTGATCATCTGCACTCTGCAGTTCATCCTGTACACAGCAGGGATCTCTCTGGAGGAACTGCTTTATTTGACTCCTTAAAACTCCCTCTAGCTGCAACCATGAGAAACACAAGCCTGATATAAACATACCATGCAAAATTCGATCAGGCTTATACCTTGTTTGTTTGCTTTTTCTTACTGTAAAGACTGTAAATAATGTGTCTGAAGATTTTTTTTTAGAATTTATTAAAGCCAGGACTGTCAGTATTTGTTGAAGTTTTTTGAATGTGCAACACAAAGCAGGGCAATATAAAAAACATTTATTTTGTTTAAAGCAAAAGAACATTAATGCATTAAATTGTAATAAACAAAAAGTACATACATTAAACTAAAGTACATTTAACTAAAATTGAACTTGTTTGGGTTAAAAAAGCATATGTTAAATGCATAAATAAACTATTTATATTTTTGTAAAAAAAAAAAAAAAAAAAAAAAAAAAAAAAAAAAACATAAGAAATAAAAGTTAAAAGTTTGACCATTTTTGAATGTTGGCAAAAATTAATTGCTTAATCACAGATTTGAAGTGATCTGCATAAAAAACGCTACAGTCTGGAATAATTTACATTTTTTTATGCTTCTGAAAGAAGCCTTTTTTGCTCACCAAGGCAGTGTTTATTTGATCAAAAATACATACAAAAGCAGTAATACTATGAAAAATTATTGCAATTTAAAATAAGCGTTTATTAAACCATTAATTATTAAAAAGTAATTTACTCCTGTGACGCAAAGCTGGATTTTCAGAAGCCATTTATTACTCTAATCTTGGAGAACCAAAGAATTCGGTTTATTTAAAAAAAAATAAAATAAATAAAAATAAAAAAATGGTAGTAATTAATCCAAAAGTCTAACCGTTTATACTTGCAAATCATGAGACAATGTGAGATTGTGAATCTAATTTAAAGACACACTTTTAATAAACTTAAATGTGCAATTAAAAGCCTTAGAAAAAAAATATCATCCAGTCCTACTGGATCCTGTGAAGGCTCTTAGTGCGATTGTGTAAAGCGTGTTTAGTCTCAGACGAGCAGCTGAGAGGCATGTGAGTCCTCAGAAGCGTGTCGTCACGAGCGAAGCCCATCAGCAGACGTGCGCGTGTGTCTGCTGACGGGACGTTTGTTAGTTCAAACACAGGACACAGAAGAGGGAGAGAGAACTGATGGTTGGTCCCGGTGGACACTCACCCGTTGTGCGTGACGAGGCACTGGCGCAGACCGAGTTTGCGGAAAATGTCCACCACGATCTCCATGGGCGTGTGGTCGGTGACGGTGAAGGGGCTCATGTCCAGGATGCTGCGCAGCTTCAGCGGCCGCGGGCTGTCGGCCGGGAGGGTCGGGGCATGCTGGGTAAAATAGACCCGGGAGTTCAGCATTATTCCCTCCTGCTTACGCCGGGCGTTTTCTGAAAAGACCAGAAACAAAAGAACATCAATCAGTCGTCTTAGTGGTTTATTTGTGGACTATTTGTTATTTGAATTTAGATTTCAAGGCCATACACATTTTTAAAAAGTGTATTTTATTTATATTATTTGGGTTTTTAACAGATTACGTTTCCATTTATGTTATATATTTATTTTATTTGAAATTTTAGTCATTTCATTAGGATTTTTAGCAGATTACGGATTGATTTTACATATGATATGACTGATATGGTGGACAACAGTACTTTTAATATTACATAATACAGTTCATTAAATCAATCTGTAATCTGTGAAACACTTTTAAACTGTATTTGATTTAAAATAAAACAACAAAACAAAACAAAACAGAAACACTTTAAAATTTAAACCAAATAAAGTTGTAAGTTTACTGTTAATTAATTTAATTTAATTTAATTAATTAATAAAGTTGTTAATACACACATAAACACACACACACAAAATAATTAAAAGAGAGGCTTTTTAAATTTTATGGCCATAATTTAAAATAAAAGAAATTAATTTATATAATGTAATAGGATTTTAACATTTAACATTTTTTTTAAAAATTACCATAAATAAATAAATAAATAAATAATTAAATAAATAGATAAATAAATAAATATAATAGAAAGATTACAGATTTTATTTACATTTTACGGCTATACATTTAAAACAGTATTTTTATGTATTTATTTTTTTCAATAATATTTCAATAATATTTTTGATCAAATAAATGCAGCCTTGGTGAACACAAGAGACTTAAAATGCATTTAGAAAATTGATTTCATGCCAATTTCAACAATTACAATTACAACACTTTTATTTTAACAATTATAACACTTTTTTTTCACATTACATGAATAAAAACAAGATATTATCTAAATTTTTGGCAGAAAATGCTAAAGCCTAAAACAGCCTTAATTTTCTTCAACGTAACTTTCACAGTAAGAAGAAACGTGAGAATAACTGCGTTCAAGCAGACTGAAACGTGAAGTTTAGTTACCTATAGCGATGGTTATATCCCTGCGCAGGGCGAATCCCACCAGTCTCTGCGACTCTTTGGAGACGATGACGGGGAATCCGTTGTAACCGGTTTCGGAGATGATGTTCTGCAGTTCGGCGAGCGTCATGTCGTCCTGCGTCAGCACAGCCAACGGCGTGTCGTTACGCCGCGGGCGCATCACTTCCCGCGCCAGCGTGGTGTGCGTAAACTCCTCCTTCGCATCCAGGAAGGGGTATCCGTTCAGACGGATGTGGGCTTCGTAAATTCCCTCCCTTCCGAAAGCGTCGCCGACCCATTTGCTGGTCATGACGGCCGCCATGAGAGGAACTATGTACTCCAGCCCGCCGGTCAGCTCAAACACAATGACCACCAGAGAAACCGTCATACGCGTCACGCCGCCTGCAGACCACAACCACACAGATTACACAGATCTGTGAAAGAGAAAAGCGTGCAGAGAAAGCTGAAAGCATGCATGCATACGCACCCAGACAGGCGGCGGCGCCCACCATGGCGTACAGTCCCGGCGTGATACAGTCAGCGCCAACCTCACACCACTCTCTGAACAGGAACCAGTCGTGGTGATAATACGCCAGCTGCTCCACAGCGATGCCCACGATACGCCCCGCGATCGCCCCGATGGCCATGCTGGGGATGAACAGACCCGACGGCACCTGACCACAACAAACACACAAGACAAATATCAGTACTTTGTTTTGGCAGTACTGCAACCACTCAAATTAGGTTTGCAAATTTAGAACAAACTGGGCAAAAAGCCTTCAAAATGATATTTTACTCTTTTTTTTTTTATTATTATTATTATTATAATGGCTTTGTTAGCAATAACATATCAATGTATTTGAAGTAGATACACAAACTATAATTGGTCACTTTCTAATTCTTTCTAATCTGTTAAAAACACAAATAATATAAATAAATTACACTTTTTAAAAAATGCATGACCATAAAATTTAACTACATAAAATAAATCTGTAATCTAGAAAAAAAAAATGTAAACACATGAAATAAATCTGTAATCTGGAAAACTTTTTAAAGTTTTATGGCCAGAAAAAGTAAAATAAACCTGGAATATGTTAAAAATGCAAAAAAGAAAGAAAGAAAGAGACTTTAAGGCCACAATTTCAAATAAAATAAATATATAATATAAATAATATATAAATGATATGCAAAATAAATATGTAATCTGTTAAAAACACAGATAATATAAATAAAATACACTTTTTTAAAAATGTATAACCCTGAAATTTAAATACATAAAATAAATCTGTAATTGAAAAAAAAAAAAACAAAAACAAAAAAAAAACACTTTTCGAATTTTATGGCCATAAAACACAGAATATATCTGTACAATGTTAAAATAAAATAAATATATAATATAAATAAATATGTAACCTGTTATAACCACAAATAATATAAATAAAATACACTTTTTTTTCACCATAAAATTTAAATACATAATATAAATCTGTAAACTGGAAAATAAAATAAAATAAAATAAAATAAAGTAGACACACTTTAAAATGTATGGCCATAAAATCTAAACAAAATAAAGCTGTAATCTGTTTAAACACACACACACACAAATAAATAAAAGACAGCCTGGCCATGATTTAAAATAAAATAAAATAAATTATTAATATAAATAAAGCTGTAATTTATTAGAAATAAAATTAACACATAAAATAGAGCGATTACCATTTTTATTCAACTTTTATGGCCATACATTTAAAACAATGTCTAATTTATTTATTTTAAGTGTGTTTTAAGAACTTTTTTTAATTTAGGGCCATGAAAAGTTATTTAAGATTGCCACTGCACAGACAAAAAAAACAAAAAAAAAAAAACACATTTACAAAAAATTAAATTAAATATTTATTCATGCAACATAGATGTTGAGGAGTTTCTGTTAAAACAACAAGCAGCCATCATCACATTGAAATTATTATTTTCACAATTCCATCGGTACTGGTTCAGACAACTGAAAACTAGTAGTGTCATGATTCTGATGGATTCTGACCTTAAGTCCGAAGGTGAAGATGGTCATGATGATTTTGAAGACGAGCGCCAGGCTGAGCTGCCACATGGCCGAATAGACGCCCGGGGTGGCGGCGGCGTCCGATCCCTCCGGATACGCCTGACTGCCGTTCATCTGGCTGCGGTACTGACAGAGCTGAGATGACTCCAGCGGGCCGCAATCCGTGAACAGCTCTTTGATCAGCTCGCTGGTGTTCTGCCGCGTGTAAGGGTTCGGGAACGCAACGATGGCCGTGATGGCAGCGACCGTGATCACCTCCAACACCGGATACTTGCCTAAAAAGCATGCTCATATTTCAGGTCAAATATCACAAAAAATGCTAATCAAGGTCATTATAAACTAAAACTAAAATTATTACCATTACAAAAAAAAAAAATCATTACTTGAACTGAAACATTCACTAAATTAAAAACACATTTTTTTTCAATTTCGTTACGGTAAAGTTAAAGCTTGATTATAAGAAAAGAAAAAATATAAACACAAATCAAAGTTATTAAGTACAACCATAAAAAAGAAATTAATTACTTAAAATGAACTTTAACTGGGAAATAAATAAAATAAAAAAAAAATAAATAAATAAATAAAAATTATTTTAGTAATTTTGTTGTGGGTTTATTCTAATTATTATTTTTCAATTTATTCTTATTTTTATAATTATTATTAAAAAACGTTCTATTTTATTTTATTTTATTACTTTATTATTACTAAAATATATGTGTAAATAGTTTTACTATTTTATGTATTTATTTTATTTAATTTCAATGTTTGTTTTTGATTTATTTTATTTTAATGTTTTTTTTGTTTAGCTTTCATAACCCTGATAATTTTCATTTTCAATTTTTTTTACAAATATTGTAGTCCTCTGTCAAGCTGAAAAAATCATTACTTAAAAAAACTGTATAAACTGTATAACTAAAAATAAAAACTTAAAAACCATATAAACATATTCTGAAAAACAAAAACTAATAAAAATGACAAAAACACAACAAAATAAAAAATTAAAACTGAAACTTTAGCTAAGATTTACCAGAAAATAGAATATATATTTTTTAAAAAAAAAGACTCTCTCTCTATCTCTCTCTCTATACATAGTTTGTTAAAACGTTTGCCAAAAACAAAAATAAGACACCTTTTTTGAATGTTTATGGTCATAACATTTAAATAAATAAAAGATAAAATAAATCTGTAATTTGTTAAGAACACAAATACATAAAAGATACACTTTTTAAAAATTGTATGGCCATTAAATGTAAATAAATAAAATACAAATTATGTCATTTGTTTAACAAATACATACATTTTGTAATTTGTTAAAACACAAAATAAAATAAATAAAATCGATTAGTGTTTTTGCTGTTTTGTTTTGTTTATGGCCATTAAATAAAAAAAGAATCTTTGTGTGTGTTTTTAACACTTTTTAAAAATATATATGGCCATAAAATTTAAATAAATTGGCCACTAAATCTTAACAAAATCTATAATAGTGTATTAACAACACTAAAACACTGACACTAATGCAAACACCACGTACTTACCGAAGCGTGTGGATTTGCGGCGACGGCACCAGGCGATGTTGGCCCGGATGAAGAAGGCCCCCCACAGGCCACCGAACACACCCAGCAGGATGAAAGGGAAGAGCTCGAACAGGTACCAGGGCGTATGGTACTCCACGTAAAACAGCACCAGACGACTGTTCCCGAACGGGTTGATGGAGCGCAGCACGAACGCCGCCACCAGAGCCGCGAAAAACGAGCGCCACAGAGTCTTCAGAGGGAAATAATAACTCACCTGAGAGACAGAAGCAGATTACATTAGTACATACAGAACTTGATAATAATCAGAAATGTTTCTTGATGGGAAAATCAGCATATTAGAATGATTTCTGAATGATCATGTGACACTTGTGAGTAATGATGCTGAAAATTCAGCTTTGCATCACAGAAATAAATTACATTTTACTATACATTCAAACAAAAAACTGTTAATTTAAATTCAAATAATATTTCACAATTTTACTGTATTTTTTATATTCATGTAAATGCAGACTGACCTCCTCCAGACTGAACAGAACTCCCCCTATAGGAGCCCCAAAAGCCACAGACACACCAGCGGCCGACGCCGCCGACAAAACCTGCAAGCAGAGAGACGAACAAAGGCAGAAAACTCATTCTTCCATATCTATGTCTTGAATTTGTAGGTAACATCCAGATTTCTATATAAGACAAGGAAGCTACATCCACTAATGATGCCTAACCTCTCGTTTCTTGGCCTCGTTTTTGCTGTATTTGGGGAAGAGGTAGGAAAAAATGTTGCCGCAGCAGCAGGCCACGTGGACCAGCGGACCTTCCTTTCCGAGACTGAGGCCCGACGCCACGGCCAGAACCAGAGTGATGGTCTTTATCATCAGGGTCCACTTGCCCAGATACCCGCGGATGATGAAACCACTCAGGATGGTTTTGATCTGAGGAATAGAGAGACAAAGACATGAGGTATGTTTATAAAACATACATCATTCACATCATCAATGACCATCAAATAAACCCTCAAACATCATCTGGAATTTTCTACTTAAAATTTGAGCGTCCCATGACTTTTTAAAGCATTACAGGCACAAATCCCGTTTTGTTGCTGCTGTTATAATAACAGTTAAACATATTAGATTAATTCATCTTAAAGACAATATAAAAGAACATTAATCTAAAAAGATAGATATAAAAACATCACATGTCTGTATCTTGTATACTTAAAATTAAATATATTGGCCTCAAAGATCTAAATTTCCTGCCTATATTTAACAATTAAAATTATGCATGAATTTACACAATTATTAAAATACACACACAATAACATTCACTAACCCAAGTAGGAATATCATTTTGATGTTATTTTATAGCCAATGTTATTTTTATATCACTGAGATGCCATAAAAGTTTTATTATTTTTAATTTGTATTTTTTTCTGTTTTCATTTAAATTGTAGTTAACGTTTTAGTAATTTTGTTTTTTTTTAGTATTATTTAATTGTTATTATTATTATTATTATTGTTGTTATTTTAAATATATCTATATATTTTTATTATAATTATTTCATGTATTTATTTTATTTCAGTTTTTTTTATTCGTTTTAGCTTTATTTAATAACCCTGATTATTTTTCCTGACTTTAATTTTTTTACATTTTTACAAATATTGTATTCTTAATTACCTCTGTCAAGCTGAACCTTTACTAAAGTTAAGAAAAATTATCACACAAATATTATTCTTTAATTAAAAAAAAATACATCTATCATTAAATCAATGCTTTGGTCTCAAAATTTGCATTTTTTTGTGTAATTCTAGTTTATTGACAATATCATGCAAAAACACAGATTACAAATTTATACAAATACTGCATGTAAGGCCAGAATATATACGGTAGCTGAACTTAACAGGGATACTAATAACAAAAATACTAAATTAAATTCAATTTAATTTAGTTTATTTATAGCACTTTTCACAATACAAATCGTTGCAAAGCAGCTTTACAGAAAAATAAAGTTTTTACAATATATTTAGCAGTAAATAAGGAGAGAAAAATAACTAAACAATTAAACAATAAATAAATAAATAAAATTAAAAGAAATAATACTACTACTACTACTACTACTACTACTACTAATAATAATAATAATACTGAAAAGTCAAAATTACTGTGTCACATGGAAAGACAGAGTCACAAAAGACCAAATGTCTTCGCAATCCGGAATACCCACAGGGATATATATATATATACACACACATGTGTGTGCGTGTGTGTGTGTATTATATGGTTTGAAGTCACTGAATAAATATAACATTTATTGTTTAACCTGATGTTGACAAGTAACATTTTCTGCAGGTTACACACCTCCATTCATGACCATTGTACCCTGTTCTTGGAAAGTGACTTCTCTTTGTTTGACAGAACAAAACCTTTGGACTAAACTGAGCTTTTGTAAAACTTACATAACACGTTTGGTAACCATAGAAACAGTGACAAAATCTGAGCTAATGCTGCTTCATTCTCAGTGGTCACCTGACCTCTTAAGAGCATTCAGTAATCCGCTGCACACCGTTTCACAAATACTCAACAAATATTTAGTGACTTTGTTAGTGACATAAAAGCTATTCATTTTAGTTTCTGCCTTATATGGTACATTTTTTAATAATAATACAAAAATGATCAATACGTCAATAATGACCGACTAGCAAAACTGGTTGCCTAAAAATTACATTCATCGCAAAATATCAAGTAAAACCTGTTTCGAGACAATGTCTGTTCTGTATTATAGCTGTTAAGAATTACCTCAGGTATTCCAGAGCCGCAGGCGTACGGCGCGAACACCTTCACCAGAGACACCGCCAGGAAGGCGAAGGACAGCGCCCAAAACGTGAACATGAAGTAGTTCATTATATACGAGCCTGGACCCTAAACGACAAAAGACCAGAGCGAATATTAATGCAAAAACTAAACATCATGAGTAATTCATCTGTGTAAACTAGTGTTTACAATTATTTTTAATGTTTATGAAGTCCCTTTTGTTTACCAAGGCTGCATTGTTTGATAAAAAATACAATAAAAACAGGAAAATTGTGAAATATTATTATAATTGAACACAACTGTTTTCTATATGAATATATTGTAAAATGTAATTTATTTGAGTGATGTAAAGCTATATTTTCAGCATCATTACTCCAGTCTTCAGTGTCACACAAGTGAATAACCTTCAACTAAAACTGAAATTCAGTTTAAAGATTCATTTAATTCAGGATTTGTCAACCTGTTATAATAAGCTTGTTTTATAATAGTATAAAAAGCATCAATAATAAGCCACTAGAAAAACTGGAAAGCAAATGAAAAGAAAAAAAACAGATAAAACCTGTTTTAAAACAAGCACCTATTCACCATTATGGCAGGTAAAATCTGTAATATTGTGAAATATTTTTACAATTTCAAAGAGCTGTCTTCTATGTGAATATATTTTAAAATGTAATTTATTTCTGTGATGTAAAGATGAATTTTCAGCATCATTACTCCAGTCTTCAGTGTCACATGATCCTTCAGAAATCATTCGAATATGCTGATTTGCTGCACTGGAGACATTCCTGATTATTATTAATGTTTAAAGAAACATTTATTTGAAAGAGACACGTTTTGTAACATTATAATAGTTTTTTGTCACTTTTGATCAATTTAATGCATCCTTGATTAATAAAAGTATCAATTCCTTACATAAGAGATTTGTACAGTAGTGTATACATAGTTAGACACTGACCTCAGCCTGACCCAGAATGAGTTCGGCCCATGTCTTCCACTGAGGACACTTGTCTCTCTCGGCGAAGGTGGTCTCGTTGGAGTCCCAGCAGCACTGCTCATGATTAAACCACATGGCACTGAGACACACGCCCTCCTTCAGATCGTTCATCCAGTCGGCCGCGATGTCGATCACTCCGGCTAACGCTCCTGAAAGAACGAGGAAGAATATCTGTTTATGCAATTCATGATGCCCTAAAGTAGAGCCACTGTGCCCTTGAGAAATGCTGTAAAAATAACCTAATAAATTTAGAGTATTTTAACAGTATATTCCAGCATTTCATTCAATGTAATGGTAATAAAAAAATACTACTTAAATATGAATCTTGCATGTTCTGCGCGCCTGTGTTTGTGAATGGTGCATGTGTGCGGTTTTGTTTACTACACTCTCGCTGTGATTTCAGCGTCTGTCGTCTCACTAATTGAGGACATAAATACATGAACAACATCTCCAGAACTGCTCTGAGAGTCACTTCATGAACATTTGACACATCATGAACACACATTTTATTTGAGTATAACTAGCGTCATGTTATATACACACAGAACTGTGAGGCAATTCACGGCAACCCGTCAAAATAAACGCCCAGTTTAATTTGAAGACATTGTGCCAGAAAGAAAACTACTACAATGAAACAAACATTATTTTTTAATGGTATAATCACATAACACTTCTTCCATGTTTTAATTTTAATAGTAAATCCCATTTGTTTGCCAAAAAATAAAGTTTGCTTTTTTTTTCAGTAATTAACAGATAAATGAAAATAGTTGGCAAATGGACAACACAGAATTTCTGAGGAAAACAAAAAAGATTTCTTTAAGCTATTTTAAGAATAAATAAGAAAAAATTAAGTATGCATTCAAATAATTAGACATGCTAAAACTGAATTTGGTAACAATAAAACATGTGGTGAGAACAATAAAACATTTCATAGAGCAATACACTTAATTTTTGTTAAACTTTTAATAAATTGATGTGAAATTGTATAAGTTTCATGATTTTAATTAATCAGACATGCTTTTTGATTAATACAATTTAAATGAACCATTAAAAAGGAGTTATTTAAAAAAAAAAAAAAAAAAAAAAAAAAAAAAAAATTTAAATGGAAAAAATGTCATTTGGAAAAAAATAAAACGGATTTAATAGGACAATATTTGGCCGAGATACAACTATATAAAAATCTGGAATCTGAGGGTGCAAAAAAAATAAAATGTTCCTGTAGTAGGTTTTACTGTATGCAGCTTTGAATAAATGTCTGACAAATAAGCAAAAGTGCAAATGCTGAACCTCAGGGTGAGTTAAGAAATAAGCTGAGTTCAGCATAATGTGTTCAGAAGATTAAACAGTGACTTACAGCTCAAGTATGTGTGCGTGTATGTGTGTGTGTGTGTGTGTGTGTTTGGGTGTTAAGTGACCGCAATATTGAGGTTTGTGGAGGAACGTTTCATTTCCTGTGTGTAGGTGAATTTTAAAAGCTAATATTTACTAAAACTAAAAGACAGTTTAAAGAAAGACCTGCATTTAATGCAAGATTTTTTTTTTCGATTAATATATAAATATTCTATGTTATTAGTAACAATGCATGATAAATTCAGTAATAAAATAATTAAATAAAATGTTCAAAGAAATGTTAAAAATAAAATATACAGTTCAAAGTTGCCGGTCAGTAAGACTTTTTTTTTTTTTTTTTTTTTTTTTTTTAAATAAATTAAATTAGAATTAATACTTTTATTCAGTGAAGATTTATTAAATCTGATCAAAAGTGAAAATAAAGACAGAAATACAAAAAAAAAAGAAGAGATAATAATAAATGTTTCTTGAGCAGTAAATCAGCATATTAGAATGATTTCTGTAGGATCATGTGACACTGTTGACTGGAGTAATGATGCTAATAAATTCAGCTTTTTCGTCACAGGAATAAATTTCATTTTAACATATATTCAAATAGAAAAAACGTATTTTAAATTGTATTAATTCTTCACAATTTTACTGTATTTTTGATCAAAGAAATGCAGCCTGTGTACGCTAATAACTTCACCAAACCCCTGGGTATAAAAACAGGACAGAAACGATGTT
The DNA here is from genome assembly GCA_036247105.1 of Cirrhinus mrigala. Classification (NCBI taxonomy): domain Eukaryota; kingdom Metazoa; phylum Chordata; class Actinopteri; order Cypriniformes; family Cyprinidae; genus Cirrhinus; species Cirrhinus mrigala. The sequence goes on from CM070013.1 coordinate 46,639,915, forward strand.
AATCTCAGTGACAACAACAGTATCCTCTGAACTAGTTTTACAGCTGCATTCGGTTAACAGAGCGGTTTCTGGTTGTGAGTCATCTGAAAGATCATCTGGGGACAGAATTTAGAGATTAATATTTTAAACCAAATTAAAAGAACTGCTCTGCAACTATTCAGGATTCTCCACTGCACAGCTTTACTCAATTAATTTGTGTTCAATTAGTATTTTTAATAATTTATATTCTGTGTTACAGTGTCGTTTGCACTAGCATCTGACGACCTTGCAACAGTTTCTATTCATGCAGTGTGTGTGTGTGTGTGCGTGTGTGTGTGTGAGAGAGAGAAACTATAATGGGCAGACCGATGTGTGAAAGTGAGTTTGAAAGAACAGACACTAAAGAGAAACAGTAAGTGAATGTGTGTGTGTGTGTGTGTGTTTACCTGATGCTAGTCCTGTTAGCGTGACCACCAGCCACCCGGACCAGGCGTCGTACAGACTCTTGGTGAATTCCCATGCTGATTCCTTCTTTTTACTGTTTATCTACACAGACAAACACAACATGAGTAAATAGAGATGCACAGACCTGCTGATTCAGGATCTTAAGTTTCTATCTGTTATGATCCCTGTAGCTGGTCAGTTTGCAAACCACAGTATCACTTTCAGTCAAGCAGGAAGTTCACTTGCCTAAAAAAAAGAAAAAAAAAAAAAAAAAAAAAAAAAAGTCTATTCAAATGCTTTACGCTTGAATACACGTGCTCTAGAAAATGAGCCTAATGCAGCACCAGCACCAGCAACATACTAATAAAATCAAGTAAATCATTACTGAAGTTTGATGAACAAGGAGAAAAATACAGTTTACAGTTATAGTACTGATCGTATTTGTTGTATTACAAAAACAAGGGAAGCACCTCTTTTATTATTCATCTGCTATGATTAATTCTATCTTTTGCGTTGCATTGTTGCATTTGGCAAATAAATAAATGCACAATGAAAAAATTTATAAATAATAAAAATAAGAATAGATAAATTTAGATTGTGTTATATTTCCAAAAATAAACTAACAATAAATAAATAAATAATAAAAAAACAAAAACATAAAATATATATTGCGTTATATTTTAAAAAATAAACTAATAATATATAAAAATAAAAATAAGAATACTTAAAATACAAATTGTTATATTTCCAAAAATAAAATAATAAATAAATAATAAAAATAAGAATACATAAAACATAGACTGCATTATATATTTTAAAAAATTAAACTAATAGTAAGTAAATAAATAAATCAATAAATGCAAAAGATGGAGTTTAAGTTTCCAAAAAAAAAAATTAAATTTAAAAATGAAAAAATAAATAAGAGGTGGATTTCAATGCGGCAAAGCAAAAATCAATAAAGAAATAAATAGAATGGAGTTCAAAAATACACAAATAAATTCATTTTTTAATTTAATAAATAATTAAAAACTAATAATAATAATAATAATAATAACAATAATAATAATAATCATAAAGAATAAATACATAACTGATAAAGTTCAAAAATTGAAGGAAAAAAAAACCAAGATTGAGTTCAAGTTTCCATAAATTAAGAAATTAATGAATAAATAAATAAACAATGTAGAAGTATGTGAAGTATTTAATTTATCATATTATTAAAAAATAAATAGCCATATTGTGATATTTACTGTAAGTGAGTCATAAAACTAGTGAATTTCTCTCTCATACCCATACACATACACAGATAGCAGCTGGTGCATTACCTTGCGGTGTCGCTCTCTGTCTTTGCACTTTTCTCTGACCCAGTCAATGGTGTGGAAGTCGTCGTAGGTTCCCACACCTGGGATTGGCTCCTCCAGCAGGTCCAGCAGGTGGGTGGAGCTACTGGCCCCGCCTCCACCACCTCCATTAGACATGGCGTAGTTCGACCCTAAACACACACACAAACACACAGAAAGAGAGGAGTGAGCCAAAAAAAAAAAAAAAAAAAAAAAAATCACTTTCAGAAGAGCCATAGTAAGTGTGAATCTTTGGGTCGTTTCAATTTGATTCAGGAACGATTTTTTGTGAATTCAGAATGATTCAATTTAATTTGATTCACAATGAGATTTGATGTTGATTCAAAATCTGATTTTGTACTTTCTAAGTCCTTCTCCTGATGTGTCACCTAATGTTTAATTAAGCATCACATCACTTGCTCACCAGTGGATTTTCTGCAGTGAATGGATGCCGTCAGAATGAGAGTCCCAACAGCTGATAAAAACTACAATGATCCACAAGTAATCCACACCACTCCAGTCCATCAGTTAACATCTTGAAAATCCAAAAGTTGCATGTTTGTAAAAAAACAAATCCATCATCAAGACATTATCTTCAAACCGTTGTTTCTGAGTCAATAATCCATAACAACGCTTCCTCCAGTGAAAACCAAGTACTGTTTACAAGCAAATCAGTCCAAAACAGATCTAAACAAATATGTGCATGGATTTTGATGTGAGAGGACAACAGGAGATGGACTTTTTCACTGGAGAAAGCGATATTATGGACTCATATTTTAGCTGAATGCAGCAGTTACAAGTTAAAAACATCTTAATCAGGGCTCTACAATGCGACTTTGCGCATTTGCGATTGAAAACTACTGCGTGCGACTATGAAAAAATATTTAGGAGCACCAGTGCGACTGACTCGATCAGCATATTTGTGTTTGCTCTGAGGGGAGCTACAAAGGTTTCTACGTGTTTTTGCAACATATAATACGTGTAATGTACACACCAATCCTTTCATAAAGTGTAGAGAGAATGTAAATAAGAGTGTAGAGAGCTTCGTTTATTATAATGGAACTTTGTGAGGTCGCGATGAACTAAGATGAGTGACAGCTTTTAATGATTTTTGAGGGAGTTTGTACATTTGATTTAATACAACAGGTAAATAAACAAGAAATTAATATTAAATTCAAAATAACATTGTCTGACTATAACACTATTGGCTGATATTGCTATTTCGTCGTCAAAAATAGTTTAAAACAAGTCACAACTGAGCCGCTGCACATCTCCATTCAAACACAGCCGTGTTTTGTTTATGAATGAACGTGCGTTTTTAAACAAATCTAGTGAGTCAATGATTCAATTTCTCATTCATGAAGACAGTCACTAGCTTTATTCCTGAATGAATCAGCCGTTCGAATGAATCAAATGAATGAATAATTCAGTAATTCAATCGGTGACCACCTATGCCACCTACTGGCAGTTTAAATTTCATTTTTAAAGTATCTTTTCAGTTATTTAAATCACTTAATATTTCTATATTTAAAACATTAAACTCAACATGAAGTGTATGAATTTGATTGCACTCATGCCACCTCTGAGCCTCTTTAAACATGAAAATACACCGAGAGAGCAAGTGATGCAATGCTACACTTCTCCAAATCTGATGAAGAAGTAAACTCATGTACATCTTGGAAGGCAAAGCAAATGATTTAAAAAAAAAAAAAAAAATCCATGTTTTCATAAAGCAGGATTTGTAATTGTTGCATCAAGCAAATAAGTGAATTGCTACAACCCTACTAGCGTTTCTTAGATGTGTTTAGTGAATTGAACAAACCTTGATTGAACAATCTATTAATGAGTCACTAAACTCTCTGAGGCAGCAAAGCTGCATGTTCGACAATCATTACAACAGCGTTTTGTTGCCCACACTTAATGAACGCAGAGATCTGGGTCGTCTGAGAGCAATGAGGGCGTCTGGCCGGCCGTAAGTGCAGCACGACAGCTGATAATCAGCAGCTAATCAGCTTTTCCTCACAGATCCAGCCTGCTGCCACACGAACTCACGTTAGAGAAACACACGCTTGTACACACTTCTCTTTTCTGAAAACAAATATACCCTACAAGAAACAGCTCACACCCAACCAGGTTACACAAATGGAAAACCAAAATCTGAAATAGCACAAGAAACGTCACACTTACAAATATAAAAGCATGTATTTGCACAGCATCATGTGACAAACACAGATGCATTCAGCAGCGCTCAACATCTAGACTAGCATGCAATGAAAAATGTGTCTGGCTAAAGTTCACCAAACCAAAAGGCTGAAAACCAAAAAAACAAGGCATGACTCATTTGTGTAAACAAAAAGTTAAAAACTAAATTTAAACAAAGAATTCAATTTAATAAATATTACCTCATCATTAGTATTTATTAGTAATAATCAACAGCTAAAGCTGTTCTTATTTTAATGCTTTATTAATGTTAAGAATATTATTTATTAATATCTGTATTTCGTATTAACATTGCTTTCCTATTTTATTATTTATTTAATTTGTTTATCTATTATTAATTTGTATTTGTTTATTATTTAATTAGAATATTTTAATAATAGCTAACAGAAATGATCTTTGATACTTCATTAATATTAATAATACAAATATTGTTTATAAATATGTTGTTCTTTGTTAGCAGTTTGATATATCTATTTAATTTATTATTATGTAACATTTACTATTATTATTTTGTTATTACATTGTGTTGACATAATTAAATAATATTGGTAAAGTTAAAAACAATACACACACACACATATATTTCCATATTTCATATTATTATTATTTTGTTTAATTTGTATGTTTTTAAATCAATAGCTTGTTTTAGTATTTAATTTATTATTTTTTTGCTAATTTTGTTTATTCTAATTAGTTTTAATGCAGCTATTATGTAACTTTATTAATATGAATATTGTTATGAACATTTATTAATATTATTTTGTATTAATAGCTTATTATTATTATTATTATCGTAACACTTTAGAATAGGAAACACCTACTCACTATTAACTACGACTTTTCCCCTCAATAAATTCCTAATTTGCTGCTTATTAATAGTTAATAAGGTAGTTATTAAGTTTAGGTATTGGCTAGGATTAGGGATGTAGAATAAGGCCATGTAGAATAAGGCATTACTATGTGCTTAATTAATACTAGTAAATGGCTAATATTCTAATAATATGCATTCTAATAAGCAACTGGTTAAGAAACCGTAAAATAAAGTGTTACCATTTTTATTATTATTATTTTTTATCTTTTTTTTTTTTTGCATTAATAGCTTATTTTATTTTTTATTATTATTTTGTTTATTTGAATTAGTTTTAATGTAGCTATTATGTAATACTTTATTAATATGAATAAATGTTATGAATATTTATTAATATATTATTGTGCATTAATAGCTTATTATTATTATTATTATTATTATTATTATCATCATTATATTAAAAACATCTGTTAGAACTCATTGGGAAAGGCATCCCCCCCAAAAAAATAAAAAATAAAAATAAAATATCAACAACGGTCTTCACAGGAACAACATATTAATGCACTCAAGCAAACAGCGCAGATGAAAGCAGACTGCAGTGCATTTCATCTGAAGCACACGACTCCCTCTTGACGAGGACACGGAGAATTAAATCATCCCTGCTGACTCACGCACGCATAAAACCCTCCACTGAAAGAGCAGAGAGACCCTCGGGCTCATTCAGCACCGCCACACAAGACATTTCACCGCGTGATGATCTGGAAAGAGCTTGTGTGAGAGGAAGAGGCTGTGCAGCAAATCCCATCCTTCAGAACCCAAAGAAAACGCAAAATCCACATCATGACAGCTGCTTTCACTAAACTGCACATTCTATTGACCTCAATGCTTCCTGTGCAGATCATCCGCTCAGCGAAAAAGAAGGGAAGAGGAAACGGAGGAATGTCTTTTGTGCAGCTTTCACACAGAAACACTGGGATTGCATGTTTTTGCATGTCTCTGATTCCTATTACACAACTCCATAAACATGAGACTACAGAGCTACAGTGAGTCTCTATCATGTGTATTTCCAACAAGTAAAAGTGCAATGAGACAAAATACATTTCAGATCAAATTTAACTAGATTTAAGTGATTTTTAGATATTTACACTAAAAAGACAGACAAAATACTCATCAGGAATAACAATATTATTAATATTATTATAACATTTTAATTTGATTTGATGGTTATTTATTGATTAATAATTATTATTATTATTTACTTATTTTTTCTTTATTCATAATTTTATTGTTTCATTTTTATTCATAGTATTAACTATTAATGATGTATTTAAATATTGTTGTTATAAATCAAATATGATTAATAAATAATGCCTGGAAAATTAATAATCAATAGCTAATAAATATTCCTATTTTATTTGAATAAATAAAAATGTATAATATTTTTACTGTTTTGTGTTCATGTTAGTAGCATGTTTTGTTATTTATTTATTACAATTTAATTTAATTTATTATAAATTTAATAATTACAGTTTTTAATTAGTCCATTTGCCTTGTTTTCCAGATAAAACATTCGATTTAAGATCACAGCGATTTTAAGAATGTTTAAAATATTATGACTTACTATTTGGAAAAAAAAAAAATAATAATAATATATATTATATATATATATATATATATATATATATATATATATATTATATATATATATAATATTTCTTCAGGTGTATTTTGTACAAAATAAGGGATTTTTAGACTAAAAAGAAAGGCAAAAATACTCATTAAGAATATATATATATTTTTAGTGCATTCATAGCCTTAACCATAAGAGATGAGATTATAGTGAAGTCCAACATCTTTTATAGCATCTTTAAATCAGTGAGATGACAAGAAATGACTTATTTGACCATTCAGTCAATTATTTTATCTATGACAAATGACAAAACACAGCTACTTCAGAAACACATTTGGGGATTTTGACTAGAAGGCTGGGTGATTGATTGAAAAGTAAACGCAACCAAAATTCAAAACCTCTAACCGACGTAATTTTTATTTTTTTTTTTAATTCTGTTAATACTTTCCTTTTAAAAACATACTACCGTGTATGTGTAATCAGCGCAACACGGACGTGTATGACCGTTCTGCCATGTCAAGTTAACAGAATTTCTTTTACATGTAGCACCGCTCATCAATAGCTGCGTTTCCACTACCCTTCAAGATGCGCAAAATTAAATTGTGAATTGAAAATACACCTAATGGAAATGTGTCAATTTCGCAAAAACTCCCATATATCGCAAAAAAAGTTTTTACACTCGCATGAGGTGGTTTTTCAGGCAATTCGAAAAAGAAATATTACACAAAACTACAATGGAAAAGGCTTTTTCCGCATTTACAGGTCACACGGCATATGTAAAAAGTCATATGATCATTCTTCAATGTACAATAAACTCCAAGAAACACTCCATACGTAGCCACTCTCAAGTATAAGGGGCTTTCCCTGATATTAATGCTTAGACTATGTACGCTGCATGCATCTGACACAGTCACCGGAGCTGATGTTATGTTTGTGCCAGCAGCGCCGCACACGTTTCTGAAACGGCTCTCCACGCTGCTTCTGTAAAGATACACGTATACGCCTTTTTTGATTAAATAAAGCCAAAATCCGTCAAAATCCCACCAAAATCCATTGCCATGACTAATCGCGAGAGGAACAAATTACGTTTAGTCGCATAACATCGGTTAATGGAAATGTCGTCATTTCACAATACTTTTTTATCGGCATTTATATAATAATCGCCAAATCGCCAAACGTCCAGCCCTATTAGCAGACCACATTTTCAGCTAGCGAATGGTGATCAGGAAGCAATTCTTCTTTCGAAAGCAAACTGATCCCTAGACGTGAAGAGCATTTTTAAGGGATGTGTGATGTAAAGCAATGAGGTGAGACATGTGTGTTGTTCATGTTAGTGTTCACGCGCTAAATATTACACAGCCGTGTTTGTTTGCGCTGCGGCGGCGTTTGCTTACCGATTATCGTCCCTGACAGAACATGTCCGATGTCAGATGCTTTTATTATACGAGCCGCACTGCTTCTCATTCAGTGCAGGAGCACTGCAATATATAACTCACCTGAAATGATCTAAATCAATGAACTCATCAAACAGAGGTTTATAAGCTGATGCACTTCTTAAAATAATTTCTCCTACTCTAATGTACAACTATGATCCATTTCTGAAAATTGTGCATGCGTGTAATTTCACAGACATATTTCAGCCTAAAAAAAAAGTACTTTTAAAACCTTTAGACCAATTAAAAAAAACAATGGCTTTTCCAGTCATTTGTGATCACTGAATAAGAATTCAAAAAACAAAAATTACACATATATAGTATTTATTAAGTATTTATTGTAATTATTATTATTATTATTATTATTATTAATTATAAAACCAACCAAAAAAAATACATATTTCAGCCTAAATATAACATAAAAAAGCAAACAAAAACCTTTAATATAGACACCATTTCAAAACATTTAAACTAATGAAATTTAATGACTTTTTCAGTCATTTGTAAAATTATATTATTATTATTATTATTTTTTATTATTATTATTACTCCATTAGTATTTACATAGATATTATAATAAATTATATGCATTAAATAATTTAATTATATATTTAACTTAATTTAGTTAACGTTTACATACACATTTATTATTAACATTATCAAACAAATCCCATTTGTAAGAGTTTGTAAGAATAAGCAGCTAAAATATATTACTGAGAGAGGGGGAGACTCTGACGTAGCCATCATTACATCCGTTGCTGAATCATGCAGGATTTAATATAAAGCTCAGCTCGACAGTCTTAGTTTCAGTCTGAGCAACAGCAGTAAAGAAGAAAACGCTGAGATCCGGGCGTTAATGTGCATTAAGACACGTGTGACACTAGCATGAGCTAAAAATCCATGCATGCTTACAGGAAACATTGTGAACGCTAATAATGGATTTGACAGACATATGACGAGCAGTACGAGGCGCCTGAGAGAGAATCATGATGGATTATTCTTCAAGTCATGCGGCTTTCATCCTGCATTAATGCATTACTGCACTCAGCAACAAGTCTCTCCTGTTGAAACCAATATAAATTATGAATGACAGACCCATTCAACATCTCAGCCTGCATTTCTGCACCATCACTGACAGATTATTATAATTATTATTAATTTAACTTTAAATTTATATATATATATATATAAAATTGTTTATATTTATATATTTAAGTTTATATATAATTTAAGTTTGTTATATTTTCTATTTTTATTTGACATTTAGTAGTTGTATTTTAGTAATTTGCATAACTTATTTAATTTTCAGTTATAGATTTAAGTTTATATATAGTTTTATTTTTAGTTTAGTTTATTATATTTGTAAATAATTTATTTAATAAATAATTTTTTCCCCACAGACATACATACACACACAGACGTAAATATATATATATATATATATATATATATATATATATATATATATATATATATATATATATATATATATATATATATACACACACACACACACACACATATATTTTTAGATTTTTTTATACCGTTTTAGATTTATGTTTGTATACATAGCTTTATTTTTTATTTTACTTATTTGTATTTTTTTTTTCAGGTTTAGATTTAAGTTTATACACATTTATAGTTTTATTTTTTATTTTAGTTATCTGTATAATATGTAATAATTTATTTAATAAATAATTCCTTTTTTCAGTTTTAGATTGAAGTTTATATACATATAGCTTTATTTTAGTTATTTGTATATTTTTTAAATAATTAATTTAATTTTTTTCAGGTTTAGATTTAAGTTTATATACATTTACTGTTTTATTTTTTATTTTAGTTATTTGTATAATTTGTAATATATTTTTTTTCAGTTTTAGTTTTAAATCATTTACTGAAGTTTTTTTCAGGTTTAGATTTAAGTTTATATACATTTATAGTTACATTTTTTAATTTAGTTATTTGTATCATTTGTAATAATTTATTTAATAAATAATTTATTTTTTTTTCAGTTTTAGATTGAAGTTTATATACATATGGCTTTATCTTTTTATTTTAGTTATTTGTATATACATTTTTAAATATTTTTTTTCAGGTTTAGATTTAAGTTTATACATGTTTATATATATATATATAATCATTTTAGTTATTTGTAAAATGTGTAATATTTTTTTAAATAAATAATAATGCTTATTATATAAATATAATGGATTGTTTTATGTGTTTACCTTAACCTCAGCAGTATCCAGAACACAACATTATCTTCAACAACCAAAATACACACAACACACACCTTGAGAAAAAACACAACAATCTCTATACTACGATTATGATATTTGCTATGCTCTAAATCGAACATAAACACATCAGTTGATTAAAAGTAAAATATGATTTGGCAGATTTTGGGCCTATAGTCAAGCAGGTGTTTTGTGCAGTGCAAGCCATACATATGCCTGCACAAAACACATACATGTCATAAGGAATCAAGAAAACATGGCTAACACACACATAAGCACATACACATGCATGTGTTGTTGCAACCGCGACACGTTCATGATAAATACAATGCATCATACACCAATGAATGTGCGAAAATCTGTCACACAAACACACCCAAAGCATCAGTGACACTGACAACACACGCACATACGCCGATCGCGGCACATAATCGATTACAGGCTATGAGTGTGTCGGTGAATAAAGCCGTACCTCTGCCGCTGAGTTCCTGCAGGGGGATCGTGTCCCCTCCGCCGTCATACGGTAAATACGGGTCGGCGGAGTCCTCCTCCATACCGATCACGACGCTCCGCGGATCACAGACGAGCTCGAGCAGCACCTGCGGCAGCCGCGGCCATGATCAGCAGCGCTGCGCTCGAGAACACCAACGTGATTGCGTCACCGCAGCGCGTCGATGCGGCAGCCAATGACGTCAGCGCGTTCGGGACGCGCGTTCACACGTAGCGTTGTTTACTGTATCCATCATAAAACGTCTTAATAATATTACGATGTCTTCAAAATTCATACATAAGATGAAATAATGTGAGAAATATAAGCGATTCTTAGATATCGGAGATATTTCAACATAAATATGATAGCAGCTCACAAAAGCCTGTTCAAAACCTTGAATGCCCATGGCTTTTCCAGACATTACGTGATGATTGGATTTTTAAAATAATTTTTATGATTAATTAGAATTTATATAAATAAGTAAATACTTAATTATTAAATCACTATATAATTTTTTTTAAGAAACATATTTTATTTATTGAATTACCAACATAATAATAATAATTTTATATGATTATAATTGCATAATGAAATTATTAATTAATAATTTACATTTAACATATATTCATTTAAATACAGACACTATTTATATAAATATTTATATTGTTAAATAATTAATCATAAAATAGTGTGTAAATAATACATAATTATATAAATTAATACAGATTTAATTTCTTAAATAAAAATAATACATTTACAGAAATAATAATTGCATAATAATTGCATATATATGTATAATAATAAATGTAATTATAAATATTTATTATTATAAATATCTATATTGTTAAACAATTAATCATAAAATGTGTATATTATACATAATTATATAAATGATTATATTTACTTTCTTAAATAATTAATGTAATAATAATAATAATAATAATAATAATAATAATAATAATTTATAAATAACGATAATAAGAATAAACGCATAATGAAATTATTAATTAATAATTTACATTATATATTCATTTAAATATACAATATTTATATAAGTATTTACATTGTTAAATAATATTTATTGTCAAAATAATGTGAGTGTGTGTATATATATTTTATGCATAATTATATAAATGAATATATACTTAATTTCTTAAATAATAATAATAATAATAACTATTATTATTATTATTATTATTATTTATATAAATAATACTTGCATAATGAAATTCAGAATTTACACTGAATATAATCATTAAAATATACAATATTTATATAAATATTTATTATTATATTCATATTGCTAAATAATTCATCATAAATAGTGTATATACAATACATAATTACATAAATTATTATATATTTAATTTATTAAATAATTCATATAATAATAATAATAATAATAATAATAATAACAATAAATATTTATATAAACGCTAATTGTATGCTTAAATAATTATAGTTAATATATAGCCTAATCATTTCATTTTGAAATTAGTTTATATAATTATATATATATATATATATATATATATATATATATATATATATATAATTATAAAATTACACATAGAGAGAGAGAAAGAGTATTGCAAAGTTGTGATTTTACACATTGACTCAGAAGGAGGAACAGCAGTTTCCTGCTGAGCACCACTAAAGTCAATCATTAAATACACTCAACAACTACATCTGTTCACTGCCACCTGTTACACACACAGACACCTGGCGCCTTATTCAGTGCCCAACAAAGTAGACCGCCTCAAAATAATCTCACAGATTCACTCCAGTATCTAGGACAGAGCAAGAATCAGTAACAAACACACTAAACCAAAAATGGACAAACACACACACACACCACAAAATCTCCATTTACCTTTAGATATAATCCTGCTGTTGCCAGGTAACCGCTCTGGACCATGTGACCAGATCACCCATCGGCATTCATGATGGTGTTTAAATCAAAGCAGCAATCGTAGTCTCAATCCGGTTTGTTTTCATCTAAACATAACACCACCGTCCCGCTCGCATGCCATTCACTCCAAACCAAACACCCGCACGACCCGCATCTGACACGTCGTCACACTACAACAACCGCCGTAAGTCAGTCCAAACTTCCTTGAATGCCGCCTTCATGCTGACAGGGCAGCCGAACTGGTTCCCATGTGTCATTTCTTTCCTTTAAGCCAAGACATATTTTACTCAGATGTTTCCGGTCGGACTAGCTGGTTACGTCAGGTCAATTTCACCTGATTTGCCATCGTTCAGTAGAGTAACGTCCTCTGGTTATGTCTTAAACTTTCCCTTGGCGCAGGCCCGTGTCGAACGGGTAGGTTTCCAGGACGCGGGCAGCCAGAGAGAGTCTAATCGGGCAGAGATTGTTGAATGACACTGAAAGGCGACTCCTCGCTGTTACACAGACACAAAAGCTCTTGTTGTGTGTGATCCAGCAAACAAAGGTCCGCCAGGGCGGCCGCTACTCTGCTGCCGAGAAACTCATGAATAATGAGCAACCCAACTCACATCTCATGCAACAAATACACTCCTATGACCTCTAGATGCGAAACTCTACTTTTACGCATGTTTTCATCCCACTGCTTTAATAATGACACACTTGCAGAAGAAGCTCTGTCAGTATAGCAGTGCATTTGTACCAAGTCAATGCTTATTCAGAAAAGTGACCCAATACACTACCGTTTGAAAGAAATTCATACTTTTATTCAGCAAGGATGCATTAAATTGATTAAAAGTGACAGTAAAGACATTTATAATATTACAAAAGATTTCTACATCAAATAAAAGCTGTTTTTTGATCTTTCTATTCATCAAAGAATCTGAAAAAAAAAAGTTTCTTAAGCAGCAAATCACATTAGAGTGATTTCTGAAGAATCACGTGATACTGAAGACTGGAGTAATGATGCTGAAAATTCTGATTTGATCACAGAAATAAATTATATTTTAAAATATATTCACATAGAAAACTGTACTTTTAAACTGTAATAATATTTCACAATTTTACAGATTTTAACTGTATTTTTGATCAAATAAATACAGCCTTGGTGAGCAGAGGAGAGTCACCAACCCTAAACTTTTCAAAGGTAAAACCTGCACAATTTTAGCACCGGAAATATGAACGTAGTTGAAAGTAACACTTGCATATCTACCACAAATGAGATCGCATCATGGCTGTTAAAACACTTTAAAGCAATTATGCAATAAAGATACAGCTTGAGCTGTGGTTCATTTATGCAAGACTTCTAAAACAGTCATGTTTGACATGCAATACGATACTAACATATATTTCTATATAAAACTGGGTTCATATTCCATTTAAATTCCAAAATATGGTGTATTTCTGAGTGAAACTGAATACTTGACATCATGAAAATGAGGTGTTATGTGCCATAATGGAGGCAAATGGCCAGAGGGGAGGGGCTAAAAATCAAGAGGGCTTGATGATGTCATTGGAAAAGGAAAGTCATTTCAGAGGCTCATTAAGTTATTATGTTTTGATTACAGATTATAATGTGCAGTGATGAATTTTTACAACAGGGTTTTCCAAGCCAGGATTTGTGAGAAGATGACAGAAAGCCAATGATTGATGAACTTTACACAGTTATTGAACTGAACTGAATCATTACTGTGTTGTTTATCACACCAAAGTGTAAATAAATGTGACTTGACTTGAACTGATTGAATTAAATGAACAATATAATGTTGTTGAATAATATTAAATAATAAAACGTAAATAAATATTTAAAGAATAAAACCAATTGAACCGAAACTCTTACAAACAATATGCAATATTTTTTAGAGGTGAATATTTAAAAAAAAAAATTTAGACAAATGAAAAATAGATATTTATAAAATAATAATAAATATTGTTTTTGAATAATATAAATAATAAAATGTAAATAAATATTTAAAAAATAAAAACAAACTAAAACTCTTACAAAAAAATATCCATTATTTTTACAAATGTGAATATTTGAAAAACATAAAATATTGACAAATGAAAAATAGATATTTAAAAAAATACTATATATTGCTGCTGAATAATATAAATAATAAAACTTAAATATTTAAAAATAAAACCAATTAAACAAAGTCTCACAAAAAATATTCAATGCTTTTAAAAATGTGAATATTAACAAAAACATTATAAAATATTGACAAATGAAAAATAAATATAATAATATTAATAATAATAGTAATAATAATAATAATAATAATAATAATAATAATAACTGTTGTTGAATAATAATCAAATGTATATAAATATTTAAAAAAAAGAAAACCAATTAAACAAACTCTAAAAAAAAAATGCAATATTTTTTAAAATGTGAATATTTAAAAAAAACATTACAAAATGTTGACAAATGAAAAATAGATGTAAAAATAAATATTATATTTTGTTTGTGTTAACATTAAATATTAATAAGTATTGAATATTTTAAAATTATAAAATTAAAAATTATTATATATTTTTTGTTTATATGTGACCTCACTGTAAAGTGCTACCATTTTTTAAAATATTGAATATAAAAAAAAAATAATAATAAAAAAGATATACATGCATACATGCATGTGTGTGTGTTTATAAATACATAATAAATATGTACAGTACACACACATATATTATGTAAACAAAAACTTTTATTTTAGGTGCGACTAATCGCGTTTTATTTGTTTGACAGCAAATGATTTAAATTTAAATTAAATTTAATTTAAATTAAATCTCAGGAAGTACATCAAGTGAATATTTTCAGTCAAAGGGGTTCAACTGACAAAAGCATTTGGGAATCATTAGCACCACTTGAAAGCACCTCAGATCACAATTGTGACTCATAAGTGAGGAGGTCGGAGGAGTGTGAGTGAATGAAGGTCCAGCTCAGGCCTACCTGGAGACGCGTCCCCGTCGAGCAGGTTGTCGTCCTCGGTGGTGTGGAAGTCCATGATGACGCCGGCACCATCTAGGAGCTCTTCGTCGCTGCTGGCGCTGGTGATGCTGTTGTAGCTGTTCCTGCCGTAGCCTCTGTTGAACAACTGCTCAGACTCCATTTAGCAACACAACACCCTGAGAAGACCAACACAGACAGACAGTCAGGTGACATGATTCAGCAAACCGCACCGAGACGTTTCCATCAGCACAATCGGGATCCGAGCACTTCGCAGATCCTTAGAGGACAAGAAATGACACTCAAAAATAAAACGGAGGAACAAGTTATCTATTTAATTTGCAAATATACAATTTAAATTAACAAAAACAGACATAAAACTTCATTTAATTCATGTTTTAAAATGTAGTTTAAAAAATAAAATGATAAATTGAAGTAAAAAAAAAAAAAATTCAAATGTACAAAATAATTTATTTTAAAATGTATTAAAGTGTCAATTGAAACATATATAAAACATTTTAAACATTTAACATTTAAAAATTTTTAATTATTTAAAAACATACTATATAAACATTAATTAAATAAAGCGTTACAAATGTCTGTGATGTGATTTATTAAATCCAGTGATTTATTTATTCATCCTTTCAGAATAAAAGCATACATTTCTAAAATAAAAAAGCTATAAAAGCTGTGTCAAATGCAAAGCTTTACTGTAGCAACAAACATTTTGGCAAAGAAAACCACTGTTGCAACAGCAGAGGGTTCATATTACAATGGAAAGCTTGTTTTAGTGTATCCTGTAAACATGAGCCACATCCAGACGCTCAGATACTCTGATTCAGTCAATGTTTTTTATAGAATTGTTATTATTATTAAACATTTTTAAATTATTAAATAAATACATGAATAAACAAAATAAATCAATTGTGTCATATAGGCACAAATAATAATAATAATAATAATAATAATAATAATAATACATATTGTTGTTGAACAATATAAATAATAGATATTATTGTTGTTGTTAAATAATTATCATCATCATCTTAGCATCATAATCACAAATAATTACAATAACAATTACTATATTATTATGATTAATATTATTAATTAATAAATATGTCATGCAAGTTTGAACAATAATAGCAATAATAATATTTATATTTATAATTATTATTATTATTATTATTATTATTATTATTATTATTAAGAAGAAGAAGAAGAAGAAGAATACATCAAATGCATAATTAAATACATAAATAAACAACTAAATAAGTGCATAAATAACTAAATAAATGTAAAACAGGTTAGAAGAATAACAATGACCGTTTTATTATTAAATACATTTTTTTTAAATATTATTATTATAAATATTTGATATAACAATAAATAAGTGCTATACAGGTTCGAATAATAGCAATAATCGTTTTTATAATAAAATATATTTTATTATAAATATACATATTATAAATATTTAATATAAATAATAATCATTATTATTATATTAGTATTCTTAAACAGTAAATATATCAATAAGACTACTTGTATCATGCAAGTTTTTGAATAATAATAGCAATAGTAATAATGTTAATAATAATAATAATAATACATACATACATACATACATACATACATAAAAGGCATAAATGAATAAATAAATGTTATACAGGTTGGAATAATAACAATAATTGTTTTGTTATTAAATACATTTTATTATAAATATAAATAATATTATTATAATTATTTAATAAAACAATAAATAAATATTATACAGGTTGGAATAAAAACAATAATCATTTTTAAAATAAAATACATTTTAAATAACATTTTATAAATATTATACATAAAATATTATAAATATTTAATATAATAATAATAATAATAATTATTATTATTATTATTATATTAGTATTATTAAACAATGAATAAGTAATATTATTAATGTCATGCAAGTTTAAATAATAATAGCAATAAAAATATTAAGAAATAATAATAATAATAATAATAATACATAAAATACATAAATAAATGCATAACTGCCTAAATAAATGTTATATAGGTTGAAATAATAATAACAATGATCATTTTTATAATAAAATACATTTTATTATAAATATTATGCATAATATATTATAAATATTTAATATAAATAATAATTATTGTTACTATATTAGTATTCTTAAACAGTGAATAAATAAATAAATAATACTACTTGTGTCACACAAGTTTGAATAATAACAACAACAATAATATTAAAATGTATTATTAAATAAATAATTGTTGTACAGGCTTGCAAAATAACAATAATTATATTTTATTATTGTTATTGTTGAATAAATGAAATAATATTACAAATATCACAAACAATATATATTATAAATAATAATATAATTAATTTTATTTGTATTAAATACATAAATCTTATTATTTGTGTCATGCATGTCTGAATAATAATAGCTTTACAAATACCCCTAATAATAGATAATACATAAAATATATTAATCAAACACACATACATACACAATCAGTCAAATGAGAGAAGCGTTGTGAGGTCATGCTTGTGTTTAAATCACTGCTGTCCCCTACTGGACAGAGTCCTGAACGTTCACAGTGTGGTGAAAACAGCAGGTAAATGACAGCAGCAAGTGTTGTGTGTGCTGTGTGTCAGGAGTCATGTTTACCGTTTAACCTTCAATCATTCAGTACTGTGTATGAAAAGTACAAAGTACAAAGTCACCACTGTACTTCTATACGAGAGGAAACGTCTCTGACAATAACACACACAAATGATATTAGATATCAGACGGAGCGCTCAACTATAATAAGACTTTTGATATAGACAAAAATAGACAACAATCAGATGTGACAGGAAGCTGGTGACTTACAGCTGGAGTCTGTGTGTGTTAGTTCTCCATAACGTCTCCAGTCGTCTCATAACAACACAGCTGTCCGATCCATAACATGACTAATGGAGTTTTCTTCTTAACTCACAAACGCACTCTCAGTGTTTCCCTTTGTATTTCCTACTTCACTCGTTTCTTTTTCAACCTCTCTCTCTTTCTCTCTCTCTCTCTCTCTCCTCTAGTTGTTTCTCTTATCTCTGTATCCTGCTCTAAGACGAATCACGAGTCCTCGTGTGCAGAGTTAGTCACAAGCCTTAGCATTAATAATAACGATGGAAATAATTAACCAGCTTCACAATGCCAGCATCTGTCAACATCTGATCATGTGTGGAAATTCCACTTATAACTGAAAAAAGACATGAAAACAATATGACTTGAAAAGATTTATATTATTATTATTATTGTTAATATAAATATTAATCAATAAATGAATGAATAATAAACTAAATAAAATAATTTGTGTCTATTATTATTACTACTGTTTGTAGAAAATATAATGTAAAAAATTTTTTTGTGTTAAATAATAATAATAATAATAATAATAATAATAATAATAATAATAATAATTATTATTATTATTATTATTATTATTATTGTCATACTGGTTTGAATAACAATAACAATCATAACATAAATAATAAACAACATTATTATTAATCATGCTGTAATGCCACGCCAGCAGAGGGAGCCCTCAACCATAGACTGTCTGTTACCGCTCCCTCTGCTGCTTCTACAGTGACTTCCTGTTTGGCAGCCATAAAAGGCAGGCCATGCCAAACAACCCCTGCGAAGTATTGTTTTGCTGTGCGGACTCTACTAAGCGTTTTCTCCTGTTTCTTTATATTCCTCGGTTTTGTTTCCTGTCATAGTTTTGCTTTGTTTTTGCCATTGTTTCGTTCCGTTTCTGTGCCATAGTTTTGCCTAGTTTTCATAGCCTTGCTTATTTTGCTTCCTTGGACTGCTCACTTGGACTTTGACCCTCTGCCTGTTTATTTTTGGATTTTGCCTTTGTCTTTGCCTACATGTTACTGTTCGTTTGGAGATCGACCCTGCCTGTCTTGACCACGTTGTATTCATTAAAGCTCGCATCTGGATCTATTACGCTTCCCACGAGTCCTCGTTACAGAATACTTCGCCTCCCAGAGATCCAGCTGCCTTTTTGGAATACAGATTACCATGGACCCTGCATCACGCCTCTTCCGCCTACGACAAGGTAACCGATGTGTTGAGGATTATGTTGTGGAATTTTGTGAACTGTGTCATTTGGTGCCGTTTAATGATGTGGCACTCAAGGACATTTTTAGAGTGTGACTGAATGACCCCATTCGTTCGGGCCTTCCTGGGGGTAAAATCCACTGGTCTTTGGAGCAATATATCGATTACACTTTATTGCTGGCAGGATCATCATTTACTGTGGGGGTTGCGGATAAGGAGCCCTGCAAACCTACAGCACCCAGCACACCAGAACATTTTCACACCCCAACCTTCATGTCTGGAATTGTTTATATCATGCCAGAGCCCTCTAATGCCAAGCCTGCCAAGCCAAAGTCTGCTGAAGCCATGTCTACCACGCCAGAACCTCCTCATACCACGTCTGCCAAGCCAAAGCCTGTTCATGCCATGCCTGTCAAGCCAGAGTCCGTTCACATTATGCCAGCAACTCAGAAGCCTCACTGCACAACATCTGCCACTCCAAGGCCTGCTCACGTCCCGTCCTCTGCTCCAAGGCCTGCTCACATCACGTCTACTGCTCCAAGGCCTGCTCACGTCCCGTCCTCTGCTCCAAGGCCTGCTCACGTCCCGTCCTCTGCTCCAAGGCCTGCTCACATCACGTCTACTGCTCCAAGGCCTGCTCACGTCCCGTCCTCTGCTCCAAGGCCTGCTCACGTCCCGTCCTCTGCTCCAAGGCCTGCTCACGTCACGTCTACTGCTCCAAGGCCTGCTCACGTCCCGTCCTCTGCTCCAAGGCCTGCTCACGTCCCGTCCTCTGCTCCAAGGCCTGCTCACATCACGTCTACTGCTCCAAGGCCTGCTCACGTCCCGTCCTCTGCTCCAAGGCCTGCTCACGTCACATTTTCTGCTCCAGGGCCTGCTCACGCCACGCCTGCCGCTCCAGAGTCTGCACCTGTCATGGCCGCCCGTCCAGAGTCTGCACCTGTCATGGCCGCCCGTCCAGAGTCTGCACCTGTCATGGCCGCCATCCCGGAGCCAGTCCACAAGATGGCCGCCATCCCGGAGCCAGTCCACAAGATGGCCGCCATCCCGGAGCCAGTCCACAAGATGGCCGCCATCCCCAAGCCTGTTCACAAGATGGCCGCCTCGTCTGAGTCCCCGGCCAAGATGGCTGCCACGCCTGTGCCTCATCAGTCCAACACCCTCTCATCCAAATCTCATCTCACTGTGTCTGCCACACGCGAAACAGATCAAGTGATGCCCGATCCTCCAGTGTCAAGTCAAGTCAGGGCTGCATGTTCAGTGCCAAATCAAGTAACAGCTGTGTTTCCTGAGCCACGTCAAGTTACAGCTGTAGTTCTTGAATCAAACCAAGACACAGCTGTTCTCCATGAGTCAAGTCAAGACACAGCTGTTGTTCTCCATGAGTCAAGCCAAGTCACAGCTGTTTTCCATGAGTCAAGCCAAGTTACAGCTGTAGTTCCTGAGTCAAGTTACATTACAGCTGTTGTTCCTGAGTCAAGCACAGTTACAGCTGTAGTTCCTGAGTCAAGTTGCGTTACAGCTGTTGTCCCTGAGTCAAGCCAAGTTACAGCTGTTGTTCCTGAGTCAAGTCACGTTACAGCTGTTGTTCCTGAGTCAAGTAAAATTACAGCTGGGTTGTCTATATTAAGCAAAACCACAGCTGATTTCCATGAGCCAAGCCAAGTTACAGCAGATCTTCATGAGCAAAGTCAAGTTACTGCTGTTCTTCCCAAGCCAAGTCAAGTCACAGCTGACCTTCATGAACCAAGTCAAGTCACAGCTGGTCTTCACGAGCCAGGTCAAGACACAGCTGTTCTCCCTGAGTCAAGTCAAGCCACAGCAGACCTCCCTGAGTCAAGTCAAGTCATGGCGGAGCTCCCTGAGTCAAGTCAAGTCACGACAGACCTTCCTGAATCAAGTCAAGAAACAGCTGCGCTCCTAACAGCACCTCTTCACGTCATTGCTGCCAGTACAGGGCCTTGCCAAGCCACGGCCATCCTGCCAGAACCTCACCAGGTCCCCTCTGACCTTCCAAAGCCACGTCACGTTTCAGCTGATCCTCTAGGGGCTCGTCATGTCTCAGCTGATCCTCCAGAGCCTCGTCATGTCTCAGCTGATCCTCTAGAGCCTCGTCACGTATCAGCTCATCTGTCTACGAGTCTGCTCCAGAGGCCTCCTCTGACCACAAGTCCGCTCCAGAGGCCTCATCTGACCACAAGTCTGCTCCTGAGGCCTCGTCTGTCTACGAGTTCACGCCCATACCTCCTGAGGTGTCAGCATATGCTGTAGAACCTCCTAAGGAGCTGGCGTCCATTTATGAACTCACCGTCCTGTCTGCTCCAAGTCTACTCCAGAGATCTCATTTAACCATAAATCTGCGCCAATGCCCCTGGAGGTGGCGTCTCCGGCTGCGGAACCTCCTAAGGGGGCGGCGTTCTCCTATGTACTCTCTGCCCGTCCTGTCACAGTCATGGAGGCTACCTCTGAACTCTCTCCCTGCCATGTCCCTCCAATGTCATATCAAGAGGCCTATCACAAACTATCTGCCTGTCATGTCATGGCCAAGGAGGCCAATCATGGGTTCCCTGCTCTGTCTGCCCTGCCATGGCTCCCTGCGCTGCCTGCTTTGCCTGCGCCGGCACGGCTCCCAGCTCTGCCTGCGCCGGCACGGCTCCGGGCTCCTCAGGATCAGACAAGTTTCCATTGCCCAAGTCCACCATGGTACCACGGTCGGCCACTGCTTCATGGCCCAGGTCCTTCACTGCTCCACTGTCTGCTATTGCTCCACGGCCCAGGCCCTCCAGTGTTCTACTGTCTGCCATTGCTCCACGGCCCTGGTCCTCCAAGGTTCCACTATCTGCCACAGCTCCACGGTCCAGGTCCTCCAGGGTTCCACTGTCTGCCACTGATCCACGGTCCAGGTCCTCCAGTGCTTCACTGTCTGTCCCTGCCCCACGATCCAGGCCCACCTCCGCTGCACGGACCTGGCCCTCCGTCCCACCCCCTGTGTTGCCTCTGTTCCCCCACCCCCTGGACTGTTGTTATGAGCGCCAGGAGTCGCTCCTAGAGGGGGGGATTCTGTAACGCCAGCAGAGGGAGCCCTCAACCATAGACTGTCTGTTACTGCTCCCTCTGCTGCTTCTACAGTGACTTCCTGTTTGGCAGCCATAAAAGGCAGCCCATGCCAAACAACCCCTGCAAAGTATTGTTTTGCTGTGCGGACTCTACTAAGCGTTTTCTCCTGTTTCTTTGCCCTGTTTTGTTATATTCCTCGGTTTTGTTTCCTGTCATAGTTTTGCTTTGTTTTTTCCATTGTTTCATTCCGTTTCTGTGCCATAGTTTTGCCTAGTTTTCATAGCCTTGCTTATTTTGCTTCCTTGGACTGCTCACTTGGACTTTGACCCTCTTGCCTGTTTATTTTTGGATTTTGCCTTTGTCTTTGCCTACGTGTTACTGTTCGTTTGGAGATCGACCCTGCCTGTCTTGACCACGTTGTATTCATTAAAGCTCGCATTTGGATCTATTACGCTTCCCACGAGTCCTTGTTACACATGCATAGTAAATAAATATAATTTTTGTTGTTAATTTATATAAAAATAAAATATTTGTGATAAATAAAAATAAGAAAACATTATTAAATAAATAATTTATATAAATAAAAATTATTTTGTGATAAATAATAATAAGAAAACATTAAATTAATAAATACCTTATTTTTCAGACAGATTTGAATAATAACACTAGCAATAATAATAATAATAATAATAATATTAATAGATAATAAATGTTGTTATAAAACAATAACAATAATGATAATAAATATTAATATTAGTAATAATAATAAAATATTATTATTATTATTATTATTGTGTTGTTGTTATTATTATTATTATTATTATTATTATTATTATATCATCATCATACTGGTTTGAATAATAATAACAACAATAATATAAATAATAAACAACATTGATATGAATAATACATAAATATCATAATTTTTTTTTATTTGTTAAATAATTTATTTTAAAAAAAATATTATTATTTTGTGTTAAATATTAATAAGAAAACATTATTAAATAAAAAAATATCATATTTGTTATACAGGTTTGAATACCGGCAATAATAACAACAACAACAACAACAATAATAATAATAATAATAATAATAATAATAATAATAATAAATCTGAATTTTCAGCATCATTATTCCAGTCTTCAGTGTCACATGATCCTTCAGAAATCACTCTGTTGCTGTTTTGTTACTTAATGAAGGGGATGTTTTTGATAATAGATTAATTTCACAAGAAAATCATGAGATTGAGGAATATAGTTCGTCTTTGTCTGCAGGACTCGAGCACAAGAGACGCTCTGTAAAGACTCAAACTGTCTGCAGGACGGCCCAAGTTAAATCTAGTTGAAGCAAGAAATTAAATTGATTTACTTCAATTTGAGTGTTTTTTTATGCTTGGAAAGATTCGAGAGATTCACAGCGCCGATCAACACTCATTCAACCTGATGCTTATGTAGGATTAAGAGGATTTCATTCAGATATTCACATTAAACAGCCCATCCTCATAACTTACAGACAAATATTCATTTAAATGATATTTATTTAGTTTTAATTATTACATATTCAGATATTCATTTTATATTTTTTAATTATTTTAAATTATTACATCTCCCAGCTGATTGTATTTTAGATGGGCAGTGTGCTGGCCAGCCCTGACTGGCCCTGATACAGGCTGACTGACTGACTGACACGCTGTGCTGGTGACATCAGCAAAAATCTTGATCTCTCTGCAAGCGTGTCGATCGGGTCGCCATGGCAATAACACAGTGATGTCAGCAGCAAAGGCGTGTAAACAGAGTGTGAATGAAGTGCAGCAGATCAGAGTCTCATAATGACACATGTGCTTTCACATTTCACTCCCTCACTGATCTGAGCCATAAACAACAATATACATATAACTTTTATATATAAGTAACTTTTAAATATAACTTATATATATATATATATATATATATTAGTACTGTGCAAAAGTCTTAGGCCACTAGTATTTTCACCAACAAAAAAATGGTTTTAAGTCCATTATTTCTATCTTTTGCTGTAGTGTGTCAGTAGGAAATATCAGTTTACATTTCTAAACATTCATTTTGCTATTAATTGTAATAATCCAGTGAGATTTTTGTTTGCACAAGAAGTCTGACAACAGCCAGTGCTCCACACAGAGATCTGCAGATCTCATCATCATCCAGTCTGTCTGGAATGACATAAAGAAACAGAACAAAATGAGGCTAAATCCAGAAGAACTGTGGCAACATCTCCAAGATGCTTCAAGAAACCTACATGCGAAGCTACCTGAAAACTCATGCACAAATGTACCTAGGGCAAAAGCTGTTTTAAATGCAAATATGGTTTACCAAATGTTGATTTAATTTAGTTAACAGAAGTTAACTGATAAATAAAATCTATTTATGGCATTATTTTTGACAGCATCCTCATTTTACAGCATTTTTACACAAGTGCCTAAAACTTTTAACAGTACTTTGCAGGTTTCTTGAAGCATCTTGGAGACGTTGCCACAGTTCTTCCTCTATTTAGTCTCAGTCTCAGTTTGTTCTGTTTCCTCATGTCATTCCAGACAGACTGGATGATGGTGAGATCAGATCTCTGTGTGGAGCACTGGCTGTTGTCAGACTCCTTGTGTAAACAAAAATCTCACTGGATTATTACAATTAATGGCAAAATGAATGTTTAGAAATGTAAACTGATATTTCCTACTCACACACTACAGCAAAAGACAGAAATAACTGACTTTAAACCATTTTTTTGTTGGTGAAAATACTAGTGGCCTAAGACTTTTGCACAGTACTGTATACATTTATATATATGAAGAGTTGATTTGCAAAAACAGACAACATTTTTTTTTCAAAAATCATGTTTTTTATTATGTTATGTTTTTATTGTGTTTTATTTAGGGCTGGCAAACGATTAATTGCGATTAATCGCATACAAAATAAAAGTTTGGGTTTGCCTAATATACGTGTGTGTACTGTGTGTAATTATTATGTATATATAAATACAAATACATTCATGTACAGTATAGAGGTAAGGTGAGTCTTGAATCAATCTGCACTGACTGGTTGTTTATATAATAATGAGTAGTTACTAAGGGTGTAACGATTCACTCGTTTTCTCGATGCATCGATTACAAAACCTGACGATGCATATGCATTGATCTTGAAACATGGATTTTTGAATTGTAAATCGTTGATTTCGGCCCGTAATCGATTTTAAACACCAAGATTTGAATGAATCTCGCTCAATGCTAACGGTCTAATCTGATTCAATGATCTATGCTAAGCTATTAGCAAAAAAAGTGGAGTGTTCCTTTAACTATTGTGTAGCGTAGCCTACTGTAAATGTATAGGGTAACATTTTATGTCAAACCTTTGCATGATGCGAGCTTCTTTATCTTATTTTCTAGGGATGTGACCTCGATCTCGTGGCACGACTGGTCTCGCGAGATCTCGTGACAATATCCTCTTAAAACATTTTGCAGTGTTTACATTAGAGCTGCACGATTAATCCTTAAAATATGGAGATCTCGGTTCAAACACCCACGCGATCTTATTCCTGAATGACAACGATTTAGCTATGTCTATTAGGACTGTTTCACATCGCGAGTGTCAGTGGAGCGTGAGAAGCACGTTTTGTCGCTGCCCATGTTAATGAATGTGAGGGTCGGGGTAAATGTGAACGCAGAAAGAGCAACACAAGCAGTCTTTTCAACCACATTATAATCATTATTTCTGTGTTACTGACATTTAAATAACAGAAGTACTGGGATAAAAGTTTATAGTTTGGGTATAAACACGTATTGTCTACAGTAGCGATCAAAATGAAACTATCTTGTATGTATAGTAACGCTTATCCTCTTCCACCAGGAGGTGGCGACAACTGCCCGTTTAAAAAAAGTATGTTATTGAATCATTCATTAAGGAGATTTCAATAGTCAAACAAGTCTTAATGAAGTGAGACACTGACTCCTTCATTGAATTTTTTTGTTGTTGTTGTTTAAATGAATATATGTTTTTAAAAGACTTAAGCAATGAACAGTTCGTCTGAACCACTAGTAAATTATGTTATATTGTTAAATCTTTTTTTCTCCAGAATCATGAGAGAATCATGGTCTCCAATTTATTAAAAACAACTGGGATTCTCAATTTATCCAGAATCGTGAAGCTCGTTTAAATGTTGTTTATTACTGCATATAATTCATTAAAATGAATGAATTTCATAAAGTTCAAAATGCACCTACATTTTTTTTGCATTTTGTCTTTTTCAGTTGAATAAAAGACTATTTTCCTTATATATTTAATCACTGAGGATTTCTTAAGAAAAGTTTAAAAATCTCGTCTCGTCTCGTTCTCGTGAACCCAGTCTCGTGTCTCGTCTCGTCTTGAAACTTTTCCTTTCTATCGGAGAATAATGATTCTGATTGCGCTTAGATTAGCGAGCAAGGTCCTGGCAGATCGCTAGGTCGGGTCCTCACAGATGGGGGAAAAAAAAAAAAGAACCGCATACAGGAATCAATAGGTGAAATCGAAATTTTAATTTCACAAGAAGTATCCGATTCCTGAACTTCAGTATCGGATTCTGGAATTGGAATCGTTTTTCGATACCCAACCCTAAATCGAATTGTTCTGAATTTGCAAAAATCATTCTTGAATCAAATCGAAACCCTATGAATCGTGAATCGATTCGCTGCTTACCCAAAGATTCACAGCCCTAGTAGTTACACATCAAAAAAAAATCATATTAAGCAAGCGGTTATGCCTGATTTCAAGTACAGTTTCCCCATTCCATTCATTGATTTGTTCTCACACACTAATGATTATTAAACTACTTAGTCCAAATGTTTGAATAAATCATAACGTTGCTCTGAATCAAACCCACGTGTCATTAAACGATTGCGTTTCATCATACAAACCCTTACGCAACTTTCACCATCCAGTCCCCCCCCCCCCCCATCTCTCTGTTGTCATGGAAGTATCACCTAGGTGACTGTTGCTTAGACATGAATCAGCGTTTTCAGATGCGTGTGAAATGATGGGGTCACTAGCATTTATTTACTCCACTGTCAGTAAAGATGACACGGATACAGCAGAGAAACACGCTAACAAACCTGTCCTGTAATATCATGTGTCTGTAGACATCATACACTACAGTGATCCAAAACAAGCTTGTAGCATCTATCTGATGACTGTAAACAAGAGCACAAATGAGAAATATTGTTGTTATTGGCACATGAAACATGAAGTGATTCACGAAACTCAGTGATTCTGAATGATTCAGTCGTGATGCTTTAAAAACACTGAAGCTGACTGATGTTAGTGACCAGCGTTAAGTCTGTCTGCGGCCGTGGCTCTGTTCACAAGTTCCTCTCAGAGCACAAAGAAGTTGTACGAAAGAGGAAGGTGCTTGTATTTACTGCTGACATCAGAAATGTTCATTTAAAAGAGGAAATGATTATCAGAGCAGACCAGCATGACATGATGTCCATTACACCACTGAAACACAACACATTTGGCTCAAGCATGCAAATAAAGACAAAATATTACAGTGTTCGTTCACTAAAAAAAATGCAAATTCTGTCATTAATTTCTTACCCTAATGTCATTCCAAACCTGTAATACCTTCAGTAAAATAGTCCATGTGACATCAGTGGTTCAACTGTAAAGTTATAAAGCTAGAATATTTTTTTGTGTGAAAAGAAAAGAAAAGAAAACAAAAAAAACTTTATTTAACAGTTCTTCTCCCCCACAGGTTGTTTATGTTTGACTATTTTACCAATGTCCTTACTACGTTACTGGGTCTCGGAACATTTCCGTTGCATTGCTTTCCATGGAGGGTCAGAAAGCTCTTGGATTTCACCAAAAATATCTTAATTTGTGTTCTAAAGATGAATGAAGGTCTTACGGGTATGGAACGACATGACGGCAAGTAAGTAATGACGGAATTTTCATTTTTGGGTGAACAATCCTTATAGAGAACTTTATGAATGGGAAAATGACACATAAACACCATAAATTAATTTTTAAAATAGTCCACATTACCACTGTTATCGTTGGAATACTATTATAGTTTCTGTTAATATATATTTTTTTTATTTTTTATTTTTCACTTTAATTTTAGGTCAAATTTTAGTTATTTTAGTTTGTTGTGTTTTATCATTTTTCTTAGTTTTTTTATGTTATGTAGTTTTTATTGATTTTTATTTATTAGTTTAATAAATAAAAAACTAATTTAGTTTTCCTTATTTTAATATGACAAGTTAGATTAAATAAAAATGAGAAATGCTGCATTTGCTATATATATATATATATATATATATATATATATATATATATATATATATATATATATATATATATATATATATATATATATATATAATTAGTATTTATTTTATTTCAATTTGCATGCAGTTTATTTCAAGTACAGCTAAAAAAAAAAAAAAAAAAAAAACATTAACAAAAATTATGGTTTCAGTTTTAGTTAATTACCCTGCATATGACTCAATGCACTATTATCCAAGATTTTTTTTTTATTTCATTCCAAGCAGTCATAAGATGTGAGCACCACATGAGAATCAATCTGAAATCAAAACTCAATTACTGAAATTCCTTTCTCTCTCTTTTCTTGGTACATTCTCGATAAGTTCATGACAGAATGTCCAATTACACTTCACTAACCAGTCTGAACAACTAGTTTATGAATTCGACATTGATACTTTTCTCATGGACTCCTAAGAATGAAAAAAGTAGATCCAGGGCTCAAGATTTACAGTGGATATTTGGTTTGTTCCTAACACAAATCTATCATATGTGGGTCTTTGAGACGACTTAAAAGTGGTTTTCAATCTCTAAACTCCACAGACAACAAATATGATCATCCTAAAACTTAAATGGCATCTATATAGTTTGTTATATAAAGACCCTATTTATACTGCAACTTTTAATATTATATAATAAGTCTAAAATTATTTGTAAAATATTTTGTTCCTGTTAACTCATTATTATTTTTTTCTAGTCATTACAGCACTGTACCGTTAGATGTTTTATTTATTTACTCATTTATTTTTTATTTTTTTAGTAAATATTTAACTTTACTCTTTTCCTAATTTAATGTAATTTGTTTTTTAATTTCTATTTTATTTAAATATTTTAATTTATCAGATTACATTATAATCTTTTTTGTTTATTTTTAAATAGTTGTTTTATTTTTCATTATTATCTCTAAATATTTTGAAAACCTGACCTGATTTCATTTTAAAGTGTTTTTTTTTTTTTTTTTTTTTTCAGTTGTTTATTAGATTAAACTTAAAACAGATGATTATTAAGAACTACTATGACAATGTGGCATTCTTATCGTAACTGCATGGGGAAAAAAAAAAACAATTCACTATTTAAAAGTGCATAGAAAAATCCTTTTCATCTACCATAAAAGAAAGTCATACAGGTTTGGAACGACATGCAAGTACAAAACCGCTGACAGCATGTTCATTTTCGGGTGAACTATCCCTCAAACTCACAAATGCACGTGATGCTGGCAGTGTTTTGTGATTTTATGCACATATGTGCTGCTATAATAACTTTGTTTATCTGTGGACTGACTGACTACCATGTTGTGAAACATTCACACACTCATCTAAAGTGACTCTATACTGAAGGCAGCAGGGCCTCAACATCAGTGACACGCATGTTAATGATCAGAGCTCAACTATCCAGACAATCTGTAACTCAAACACACATAATGTGTGAATATGAAGCACACCTCGCCATAATATATGAGTGTGAGCATCTTAATCTTCTAATGCCTGGCTAATGTTTCATTAAACAGCGTTTGACACATGTAGCAACCTAGAAAAGGCTGAAACAAACCCTACAGCATCAAAGTAGCAGGACTCACAGAAAATCTCCAGCATCTCACTTCTATTCAAGGACTGGATGAAAATAGAGGTGTGAAAGCAGTTCACACAACCGCTCAAATAGACATGGGAATGGAAATGTTTATAAAGCGACACACAATAATAATAATAGCGATAAAATAAACTGACAGGTGCTTTGCGAAATGCGATTTTGTGGAGCTGCGCGCGCTCATGAGTGCGAGTGTCGCGCTGTAACTGCACAGATGTGAGCGTCTTACCTCTGCAATGCCTCGAAACGACCTCTGAAGACACTAATCATCCCAGCAGCACGAATAAAACATGCAACGACATTTCCCTCTCAAGAATTGGTTGTCATTCTGCTCCGGCGCTGCTTATTTTGGCCCATTCCTGTGTCAATGACGTTCACTTCCGGTGTCCCCTTTGCTTCCTCCATCAGCGGAGAGAAACGACATCCGCGCACCTTCATTTAAATTCATATGATTTTACACGCAACCGACTAGATTCATAATGTAAAATATATAAAAATATATAATTTAATATATATTAACATAACGCTAAATTAAATGTAAATGTAAAAACAAATAATACAAATATAATTAAATAAATAATGAATGACATTTGCAATGAAAAGCAAATGGGTATTTAATCATTAGAATTATGGTAAAGTATAATAATAAAATCTAATGCATTATTATTATTTTAGTAATAGTACTATACTGAGATATCACAATATAAAATAAATAATTTAATATTAAATAATTTTACATAATAAAATAAATGAAAGGAACAGAACAAAAGGGGTAGTTAATATGAACAATAAATTGTATGGTTGAAAAAATAATTAAATTAATAGAACAACATAAAAATAATAAAATGTAATACATTATTATTATTATTATTATTATTATTTTAGTAATAGTACTATATTGTGATATCACAATATAAAATAAATAATTTAATATTAAATAACAACAAATTTACATAACAAAATAAATAGACATTAAAAGGGTAGTTAATATGAACAATAAATTGCATGGTTGAAAAAATAATTAAATTAATAGAATAACATACAAAATAATAAAATATAATGCATTATATTATTATTATTATTATTATTATTATAGTAATATTACATGGTGATATCACAATCTAAAATAAATAATTCAATATCAAGTAACAACAAATTTACAAAATAAAATGAATGAAAAGAATGGAGGATAAAAAGGTAGTTAACATGAACAATACATTGTAACCGTAAAAAATAATTAAATTAATAGAATTACATACAAAATAATAAAAAAGGAACACCTACTAGACCTAACCTACTAGATTCATAATATTAAAAATATATTAAAAATTATGTTTATTACAGGAGAATGAGGAGATTTCTGAGCCATTTCTGATCCGACTTGAGTCAAATTTATTAAGAAGCAGTTCAGAGTCATTCATTAAATACACAATAAATCACATTGCATATTATTTATAACCTACACGATATATTCTATTTATAAATGTGCTGTAATCAGTCAGTCCAGGCTGCAGTAGAAGTCCTTGTCTCTGCGATGCTGCTGCACCGGCATGTCCCTCCGGACGTCCTGTAGTCTCTGCAGGTCGATCTGCACCAGCGTCAGGCCCACATCTGACCCCCCACAGTCCCCAATCACCTCACCCCACGGGTCCACCGCCAGCGCGTGTCCGTACGACGTCCGCTTGGCGTGATGAGCTCCGACTTGCGCCGCCGCCAGAACGAAACACTGCGTCTCGATCGCCCGCGCCCGCAGAAGAACCTGTCAGAGGAACAAATGTAATATATCATCTGCATGAAAACATACTGTAATATCACGATGAATTGCATCAGATTTGCAGAATGAAGTCCAATACTTGTTTCTAAATATTTTCAGGGTGCTGATTTAAAAAATAGTGTCTGTTTTGCTCAAGCACATCACACTTTTTAATGAAACATGAAATGCGTTTTGTAGCATTTTTGTTAGTTTTTTCTAGTATTTTACTTGAACAACAGAAAAACTGCCACAAAGATGTGATTCCTGTCTGAATCTGAGCCAAAATACAACAATTCGTTCAACTCTCAGCCCATTTTCACATGTGCAATATTATTTTACACCCAATCCAGGTTTTAAGGTCAGAATTCTGGCCAGTGACGGAAGAAAATGCAACCATGAGCCGGATGTTTTCTGTGAGTGTTTTTCTGCAGTATTTGAACACATTTTACCACACCACAAATTATATATTCTGAACGCTTCTTTTTGACATTAAAGAGCTAATTTTTTTGGTTTTATTTAACATTTTTTTTGAAAAGTGCATTAAAGCTGATAAATTAAATAAATTATAAATATAAATAATATAAATTAATAAATTAAATATAATTTGATTATAAATGTAATTAAATTTGATTATAAATTAGTCAAAATAAATAAAATTACATTTAGCATAAAGAAAAACAAGCCTTGATCAAGAACACTCTGGGTTTTATTTATTTTTTTTTTTTTTCATTTTCATAAAAGTGAAATATGTTTAAACATCCAAATTACTGTATTTTGTTTTAAAATAATTTGATCTTGCCATGGCTAGCTATTGATGCTGGTTGATTGGTTATTTAACTGATTGATAAATGTATGTATGAATTAATTAATAAATAAATAAATAAATAAATAAATACATACATACATATATAGATACATACTCATTACTGTAATGCAGAAAAATTATAAGATATTATTAAAATTATTATTTAAATATCAATGTAGTATTTCATGTTTTTTTCTGGTTTAATTCAATTGTAAAAAATCATATTACAATATTATTTTTTATCACCTAAATAAACCCCCAAATTATCAGCACCAATGATCAATAAATAAATAAATAAATAAGAATAAAAACTAATAAATTACATTACATTTAGCATAGAGGTAAAAGAAGCTTTGATTAGTTCCTTTTTTTTGTTTTTTTACATTTTAATGAAACATTTTAACGTTTTAAAATAATTTGTTCTTGCCAAGGAAATAGCTATTGATATTAAATGATTAATTAATTGATAAATAAATGAATGAATAAATAAATAAATAAATAAATACTCATTACTGTAATTCAGAAAAGATATAAAATATTATTTAAATTATTATTTAAATATAATTGTAGTATTTTATGCATTTTTTCTGCCTTTACTTTGTGCTGATTTCAATAAAACAAATTACAGTATTATTCTCTTACAGTATTTTTAAAATAAAATCACCTTAATAAACCCCCAAATTATCAGCATCAATGATAAATTAAATTAAAAATGTAAAAAATAAATAAATTATATTTTATAAATTACCTTATAAAGCATAAAGAAAAGGAAGCCTCAGTTATGACCATTTAGGGTTGTTGTTATTTTTTTATTTTTTTTTTCATTGTGACAACATTTTCATGAAAATGAAATACATTTAAACATCCAATTTACTGTATCGAAAACAAGTAATTACTTGTTTTAAAATAATTGGATCTTGCCATGGAAATAGCTATTGATGCTGATAAATAAATAAATGAGTGAGTGAGTGAGTGAGTGAATGGAATTCAGAAATATTATTAAATATTATTTAAATTATTATTTAAATATAGTTGTATTTTCTCTATTTTTTTCCTGCCTTTAATCAGTGCTGATTTCAATTTTAAAAAATTGTATTATAATGTATTGTGTGTATTGTATGTATTATAATGATGTATTTCAAATAAAATCACTTTAGAAAACCCCCAAATTAAGCCTGTATTACAACAATCAATTTTTGCATTGTGACAATATGCACCTGACAATTAAATATACTTAAATTTTCATTCTAATTTTTATAGATTTTTTTTTTTAACTCAGCATCATCGAATTAGGTAATAATAGGCTTTTTATGCAAATCTACAACTTTCTTGTTAATCAGCAGGGCTGTGTAAATGACTCATAACATGTTTTCACCTCCCAGTGTGCTGTTCCTGTGGCCACAGTGAAGGCTGATGGATAAGTAAGGATCTCTGCTCCGTGTCTCTGCAGCGCCGATGACAGCTCAGGAAAACGCAGATCATAGCAGATGCCAAGACCAACCTGCAATCAATTCAACACCATGACAGAATTGCAGTAACACTGAGAACGGTATGACTGGTTGTGTTTGTTGTTTCAGGCTGAAGTACCTTTCCGATGGGCGTTTGGACGGGAGGCACCAGTCGAGGTCCAGGGATGGTGAAAGCGCTTTCTTTCAGAGACACGCCTTTACTCGTCAACTCCACATCAAATAAATGAGCCTTCCTGTACACAGACACCATCTCACCTGAACACAGAAACACAAAAAACACAACAACACATTACACGTGCTTCTGCTCACTGTGACAAGAGACCATTAAGACTTTTCATACAATGTATATATTTTTTTTTTTTCTTTTTTTTTTTTTTGTATTTTATGCTTTGAATTTCTATTCACTTTATTTATTTTTTTAAATCATTGTATTGCAGTATTTTTTTAGACAAATACTGTACATCTCATACAAAATTATTTTTAAAAATCACTTTATTATAGTACTTTTATATTTTTTTTATAATATGTAAATATTATAATAAAAATGTAAACATTTCATATATAAATATATGTAACAATTAAATTTAAATATATATATATATATATATATATATATATTAATTTGATCTTGCAATGGATGCTGATAAAAAGAAATAAATTTATTTAAATAAAAGATTACAAATTATGAAATATTATTTCAATTATTAAAACATCACAGATATCAAAAATAAATATACATATCAAATTAGAAATTTTTTTGTATTTAGACAAGACAGTATGTTCTGCCTTTAATTTATTTAATTTATAATTTTAATAGAAAAAAAACAATGTATTATAGAATTTAAAAAATAAAAAGATATGTATGTATCATAGTAATTAATCCTTGAACATTATGAAAATCAAAAGCGTATGTTTTTAAGACAATTTTTTGAAAACTTTTCCTTGTGGCAATATTTTCCTGATAATTAAGTATACTTAAAAGCTTTAATAATATTTTATTTTGAAATATAGGTGGAAATAAATAAACATAAATTTATATTTATTTATAATAAATATGTATATTAAAATAAAAAAATAATAAATTCATAATTAAAATTAAATTGATTTAAATTGATTTTTTATTTAAATTTATTTAAATAAAATTTATTAATTAATTACTATTTTTTTTTTTTAATTTAATTTAAATTTAAATACCACTGTAGTATTTTCTGTATTTAAACATCATTGTGGTATTTTCTGCTTTTAATTTATACTAATTGTTTTTTTATTTTTTTCATCATTGTATTACAGGTTTTTTTTTGTTTTTTTTTTTTAGACAAATACGATACATTTCATACAAAATATTTTTCAAAATCATTGTATTACAGTAGTTTTATAATTATTTAAATATGAAATACTGCAAATATTTCATATATGTAGATATATGTAATAATTAAATATTAGAAATATGTATTACAGTAATAAATCACCTCATTAATCACCAAAGAATTACAAAAAAAATCACATGTACAATGCACAGCGCAAATATGACCCTAAAATAAGCCTATGATTTAGCTTTTTTGCAAACTGTAGTTTATATTTTGATAGACTTTTTTTATAATTTACATTTTTCCTTTGTTTTTGTGGAGAAGTAAGACACACTTTAATAATATTCATCCAAAGTACCACACATAAGACTATGTACCTTGTCCGTTAATGATAATATGGCTGTTATAAATGCGGCGGTCTGTTTTCCAGTCGTGTCCTCTCTCATGAAATCCACCCAGAGACAGCCACACGTCTAGCTTCCTTAAACACACACAAATAACTGCTAAACAATTCGATTTTGGCAGTCAATCATATTTTTCATCAGTGGTGTGTATCGTACCTGGCCAGGTGTGAGTAGCGGCTGATGATGTCACCGTCCAGACTCTCGGACAGCTCCAGCGTCTCCTCGCGGTTTGAGCCGATGTAATCGAAGCCCTCTGGCAGGAACACCATACAGGCCCCGTCCTCTTTGGCCTGCTCCACTAATCGCCTGCAAGAGCTGAAGTTGGCCTCTTTGTCAGGGGTGGCAGTCATCTGACAAACGGCCGCCACAGGAAGCATTGATGACGATGACATCCTGACAAAACAAACGAAAATATATGGGTGTTTCTATTAACATCTGCTGAGCTGATCTGAGAGTCATTTCACATGCATGTCGTTTAAGAAAACTATCATCAGATACACACAGAAACTCAAAGGTCTTCACTACAACACGTTAAAATAAAAGTTCAGTGTAATGATTTAATACCAGCAGACAAATCGTACAATAGAACGTACATCTCAATCTAATAACAATATTAAATAAATAAATAAAACACAGAAAATCAAAGATCTTCACTACAACACAAAAGTATAGTTTAATGATTTAATTACCAAAAAAAAAAAAAAAAAAGTACAATAGAATGTACATCTCAAAGTAATAATAATAATAATAATAATAATAATAATAATAATAATAATAATGTTAATAAAATATATTAAAACACACTCAGAGGTCTTCACTACAATCCACCAAAATAAAAGTCTGATTTAACTTGCAGAAATTATGACCAAAATACATGTAGACTAGAAAGTACATCTCTAAGTAATAATATTTATCAAATATTATTCATTGTTTATTAAAACTACTTAGAATTAAATAAAATTATAGAATTAAATTACAGAAATAGAATTATACAATTAAATAGAATTAAATAAAAAAAATTAAACAATTTCACTCAACTTTTTGAGTTTAATACATTCATTTTTGATATATATATATATATATATATATACACATGAAACATGATTTTTGTTAAAGAAAAAAGTTCATTATATTAAAATATTAATTTTTATAAAATATATTTTAATATATAAGCTTAATATTATATTAGTATATTTTTATATATTTATTAATATATTTCTATAGTGTTATATTTATTTATATATCAGCAAAAATATAGAAAAAAGGACGCATAACCTAGATGTGAATATTGTATATTTCCATTAAATCTCCTCAAAGTAAAAAATTATATTCATACATACATATGAATATATATATATATATATATATATATATATATGGACTGGAGTGGTGGGGATATATATATATTTATATGTTTATATTTATATAATAAATCCAACAAAAAACATGAATTTTATTAAAGAAAAAAGTATATATATATATATATATAAAAAAAAAAAAAAAAAATATATATATATATATATATATATATATATATATATATATATATATATATTAAAAATATATATATATATTAATTTATATAAAATGTATTTTAATACATAAGATTAAAATTATATATTAAATTATATATATATATATTATATATAATATATATATATATTAAAAATATATATATATATATTAATTTATATAAAATGTATTTTAATACATAAGATTAAAATTATATCCGTATCATAATTTATGTATATAATTATATAAAATATTTTTATTAAAATAAAAATATTTTTATTAAATAAAACAGAAAATCAAAGTTCTTCACTACAACACAAAAGTATAGTTTAACGATTTAATTACAAAAAATATATATATTTTAAAAAATATATATTAAAAAAATATTTTATATAAATGTGACCCTTAAATGAGTAATACCAGAAAGTGAATTATTGAATGAATTTAATTAAATATTTTATCTACAATTGTCAGATTCAATGTCGCCGTTGCGCCTTCATGTGGACATTAATGAAAACTGCACCGCAAAGTCACCAAACTGTCTGTTTATATTGCAATTAACAAATGAAATAGAATCATATATTCAATAACACCTCTCTCAACCTTAAAGCTCAACAAAAAAGAGCTGATATTAAAATGCAAGAGCATGAGAAGTGTTGCACCACACAAAAAGTCAAACAAAATATGCAGAAACACTTACCTGATCTTTCCTCGCACTGCCCTCGATCTCACTGCCAACAAAGTCGCTGCAAGAGAAGGCCTTCGCTGTCTCAGTGCCGTAAACAGACGCATTGACAGCCTGCAAAACTCAATTACTCTGTTTAATCACAGGTTGCACTTTGAGCCCATTTCACCCACTGCTAAGGCAATAACTAACCCTACAGCTGACATATTAAACACGCACCACCTAACTGACTGTAATCACAGAAGAAGAATGCGAGTTAATAAACAACCCTGTCATTTTGTAATAAACTACAGTTTATGTTTTGCTGAAATACGCGAGTAAAAGGTCGATTAGCATTAAACACAAGTACGATGTGGGCGAGGCTTCGATGTCAGGATGTCGTCTCTGATTGGACAGTACTTTGGGTTTAAGTAATAATTCTTACATTTTCGAACCTTGCATTTTTTGTACATTGTTTATAATCAGTTTTAGTATCTGATCTTTTTATCAGTAACATTAAGTTTAAATTATTATAATTTCAGAAATAGTCACGTGTTACATGTTACTTTTCTCATCGCAGAGCAGAAACGACCAATCACAAGAAAGCCGTTGTGATCACTGACGAAAAATGCATTTATTTATCTATTTACTTCAAACCTAAATTTCCATTGGATATAGTAATCAAATTTAAAAAGATTATAATCGCTATTAAATAAATATCTTCAAGACAGAAACGTTTTCAGATATGAAAGTGGACTAATGCGGGATTCGTCTTTTCGTCTTTCGTCTTCGCCAAGCGCCTCTTGTGGAAGAACAACTACTCTTCGTAAAAAACCGTTATCAAAAACGTGTAAAAAAAATATCTGACAGGTCAATATTGGCGTTTTATGTGTGGTTTTAAAAACAGCGTGCAGCGTCTTTCATTTAAATTCGCAGAGAGCTGTAATTTCAGTCAGGAATGTTCGCGGTCAGCCCCTCATGTGACCGTTGGGGGTCCTGATTCGTGCGGTGCTTTGCAGTTCATCATGGCGGCGAACAGTAGCAACAGCACGAGCGGTAAAAGCGGTGGAAAGCAGTCCACTCCGTCTGCCGAGCAGGTAACGGCGCATCAGGTTTATTACAGGAACACATGAACGCTTCATCTACGCTGCGAGTGAGTAACGCGGCGAGACAAAACCAGAACGCGCCTGTTATAAACAACAAAGACGCAGGCGTCCGACGCCCCTCGGTGCATTCTAATGGATGTGTTCAGGTTTTGTCGCGTCGCTTGCTCGCACGCGTTGTAGATGGGCTGTAAATCATGTATATTGGGTGAGTACTGTGTATAGCTATTGGTACAGACTAAGACGCGCGGGCTGGTTTATAGTTGCCATGCAACAATGCAAACCTCAGATCAGCCGCATGAAAGATACTTTTATGTCATAAATCTTAATAAATCTGGGTATTTGATGTTAGGTTGAATGTCTCCACCCATTAGAAACTAGTACATGCTCTCCTGTCTGTATAAGGAAAGTGCATCGTCTGCACATCTGTCACTATTCCTGTCATACAACACTTACGGAACGGAAGAAACTATTCTGACAGTAACTGAGACATTTCTGGGCATTGTTGATGACTTTGTATTGGGGAAAAAAAATACTTCTTCATGGTCTAACATAGATTTTACAAGTTTAGCATGTATCCTGCAATAAACCCTATCAGTAAATCTAACGATATTGATTTTCATAAGGTGTGTTATATTTTTCAGTATTTTTTGGTCATTTAAACTTTTACTATACAGTGTTGCATATTTTTATATGTAAATATATGTAATAATATATATATATATATATATATATATATATATATATATGTAGTTAAAAATTATTTATATAAATATATACATTATTATATAAATAAATAATAAAATATATACATTATTATATAAATAATATTTTAATATATAAGTAATCTTAATATATACATTAAATTATTTCAATAATTGAATAAATAAATATATAATGTAATACATTTGTTACATGAAAGTTCAAAAGTTTGGGTAAAAAAAAAAAAAACAATTTTTCAGTGTTCCTAAAATTTTGGAAATGCAATGAAATAGACGAAATAAAAATATTTAAAACTAGAATAATTAAACATTAAAACTAGAATAATTTAGAATATTTTTTTTGTGGGTGATTTATTTATTTATTTATTTGTACAATTTCCTAATTAATATGCATGCATTATTAATATTTGTGTCTTATGTTTGAATCAGGTGGTGGCAACTTTCCAGAGGATGCGACAGGAGCAGCGCAGTATGGCCTCCAAGGCTGCAGAGTTTGAGATGGAGATCAATGAACACAGGTGTTTGTCGTAATTCCTGCTCTGTCTGATCCATATTGAAGCTTGTGATAAATCATCATGTTTAAATGAATAGTTCACCCAAAAATGAACATTTTCTGAAAATACCTTCACTCTCAGACCATCCAAGATGTAGACACGTTTGTTTCTTTTTGGAGAAATGTAGCATTGCATCACTTGCTCACCAATGGATCCTCTGCAGTGAATGGGTGCCGTCAGAATGAGAGTCCAAACATCTGAAGAAAACATCACAATAATCCACAAATAATCCACACCACTCCAGTCCATCAATTAACATCTTGTAAAGTGAAAGCTGCATGTTTGTGAAAAATAAATAAATAAATAATAATAATAATCATTAAGTTTTTTTTAATTCAAACCATCACTTTTGGCCAAAATACGAGTCTACAATCCATAATAATGCTTCCTCCAGTGAAAAAGTCCATCCCCTCTTGTTAAAATCCACTCACATGTTTTGGACTATTTTCAGCTTCTAAGCAGTGCTTGATCTGTGTATATTTCTCTCCTGATTCAGACAAGATATATAAGGTTAAACATCTTAATGATGGATTTTTTTTCTTACAAACACGCAGCTTTTCACTTCACAAGACATTAACTGACGTACTGGAGTGGTGTGGATTACTTGTAGATTATTGTGATGTTTTCATCAGCTGTTTGGACTCTCATTCTGACGGTACCCATTCACTGCAAAGGATCCATTGGTGAGCAAGTGATGCAATGCTACATTTCTCCAAATCTGATGAAGAAACAAAGGCACTGATACTTACATGTTCAATGTAAACACATGCACTTTTGTTCCAACGCTCATCGCTTCCTCTTCACAGCCTCGTCATTGACACGCTAAAGGAAGTCGATCCTTCACGGAAGTGCTTTCGTTTAGTTGGCGGTGTGCTTGTAGAGAGGACTGTCAAAGAAGTTCTCCCTGCGTTAGAAAACAATAAGGAACAGGTAGGAATCTGCTGCTGGATTCACAAACATTTGCTCGTTATAAACGATGCGCCATTACAGTTTCTCTCTTTCCAATCAGATTTCGAAGATCGTGGAGACGCTTAACTCACAGATGCAGGTGAAAGGACGGGAGCTGACGGAGTACCGCGAACGCTACAACATCCGATTAGTTGGGGAGGATGACAAACAGGGCAAAGCGGACGCCAGTCAAGCCAAAGAGAGCGAAGGAGGGTCTAAAGGTGGTGCCGGTGTGCTCGTCTCATAGTGGATTTTCTTTAAACACTGGTTAGCAATCAATGGCGCTTTAATATTTGAGAGACTGAGTTGGCATGTTTCTATTTAGTCTTACAGATGCCAGTCGTAAAACACGAAAGAGAGTGAAAGTCGGTTTTCATGCACGTTTTGTACATTCGTATTATTAAAACACAACTCACGACAACACCTTTCCTATCTGAACATTTACAGCCGTTCACATTAGCAAAGTGAAGTCATATCCGTGTGATTTCAACTAACCTGTTTGCTTTTCAGTTCAAATAAATAGTCAACATGATTCGTTTCAAGTCTAAATGCACTGCATAAATTGACCATTGTCAGAATGGTTTTCGAGGCTTGACTTTCACTTTCATCTGCTTTGGGAAGACGTAATGTTTAGTGAAATGAGCATGACGGCCAGCGACTGTCTCGTAGCGTGGACCTCTGACCGTTGAGCGCAGCTCGGCTCCATCGTTTATCGTGTCGCGACTGTATGCCTGTGGACGAAGGCTTTTTATGTTCGTTTTGTTTTTGTGGTTGTTTTGGTTATTGAATTAAAATACAAAATTCAGCAAGCTCTGTTCAGTGTTGTGTGTTTTGTTCGTCACTAAATTCACACTCTTGTTTGAAAAAAAAAAGGTGTGTTTGGTTGTGTGTTGCTGTTCACCATCAGATAATCATTTAGTGTTAATAAAATAACATTTATAGTACAATTTTATTATTACAACAGTAATATTTTTGTCTTTATTTTCTATAGATTAAAAAAAAATAATTAATTTATTTTTTTCATTCAAACTGAGTTTCTAAAACAAGAAGTGTGAATTTAATGTGGATTAAAACAAAAAGAGATTTGAGTCTAATTTAAAGTCAATGCAAAGACTTACTTGTTTGAGATTAAATGTTTATCTTGCAGCTTCAAGTTCTGATCGCAATATATGAAAAATGATCAATGTAATATTCTGATGAAATTATGCAGTCCTGTGCTGTAAATGAATTATTTCTCTTTTTGAAAGTGACTGCTGTGTGACAACTATTGCATAACTCCTGTTTTTATATTTTACAATGTACTGTAAACCATGATACAGGACAATGACCATTTTCTAAGTATATTTTTCAAATTCATTCTGATGGTACACTAATGAATAAGTCAAATGACTTTTGTTTCTTTCTTTTCTATATAAGGTATCCAATTTGAAGATTTTAAGGTATCCAGTGTTGAAGATTTTAATACCCCTATATAGTTTTATAGTTCTTTATTTTTGTTTTGTGCACACAACCAGTCAAAGGTTTTTGAACCATAAGATTTTTAATGTTTTTAAAGAAGTCTCTTCTGCTCACCAAGCCTGCATTTATTTGATCCAAAGTACAGCAAAAACAGTAAAATTTAAATATTTTACTATTTAAAATAACTGTTGTCTATCTGAAAGTATATAAGAATGTAATTTATTCCTGTGATATCAAAGCTGAATTTTTAGCATCATTACTCCAGTCACATGATCCTTCAAATAATCATTCTAATATTCCAATTTGCTGTTTATAAAAAAAAACATTTATTATGATGATGTTGAAAATAGATAAGTATAATTTGTTCAGGTTTCTTTGATGAATAGAAAGTTCAGAAGAACAGCATTTATCTGAAATAGAAATATTTTGTAACATTATTAATGGCTTAATTGTCACTTTTGATCAATTTAAAGCATCCTTAATAAAAGTATTGGGTTACACTTTATTTTGATAGTGCACTTTAGACGTTCTACTAACTATAAGTAACTTTGCAACTAATTCTTATTAATTTGCAACTACATGTCTACTAACTCTCATAACAGACTGTTAGGTTAGGTTTAGGCTTAGTAGAATAAGTTGACATATACTTCCAAAGTTTAGTAGAGTGTTAGAAGATACTAAGCAGACAGTCTACTAATACTGTAATGACTAGTTGACATGCAGTTGCAAAGTTACTTACTGTTAGTAGAATGTCTAAAGTGGATTATCAAAATAAAGTGTTACCAAGTATTAATTTCTATAATTTCTTTCCCCCCAAAAAATTATGCTTACTCCAAGCTTTTGAATGGTATAGTGTATAATGTTACAAAAGCTTTTTATTTAAGATAAATGCTGATCTTTGGATCTTTCTATTCATCAAAGAATCCTGAAAAAATGTATTCAACTTTTAAATATTGATAATAATAATTATTATTATTTCTTGAACAGTAAATCAGCATATTAGAATGATTTCTGAAGGATCATGTGACACTGAAAACTGGAGTAATTATGCTGAAAATGTAACTGATTACAGGAATAAATTACATTTTAAAATATATTCAAATAGAAAACTGTTATTTTAAATAGTAAAAATATTTCAACATTTTACTGTTTTTGCTTTTACTTTGGATCAAATAAATGCAGGTTTGGTGAGCAGAAGAGACTTCTTTAAAAACATTACAAATCCTACTGTTTAAAAACTTTTGACTGGTAGTGTAATTTTTTTAATTATTATATTTTATGTTAATTTATTTTTATATTTTATTATTATTTGTGTGTATTTATTTTATTATTAAATACGTTTACCATTATTGTTATTGTTTGTATCTATTAGTTGTGTGAGTTGTCAGTTAAAAGATTTAAAAAAAGCAATGTTTGGTGCGCGGGTACGAAATTCCGCGAAGAGGACAGATTGCTTTACGGCAAGCAACAAACGCACATGCACAGCTATCTGTAATTACGACTACTTTTACGACAGGAAATTCCACTCACTGAACCGTAGCTCCCCAGCCTCAAAGATACCGTCTCAAGAACACCGTTGTATATTAAATTACGTTTAAAACATCGTTATTATATTATTTTTATATTATATTATTTAAAACTGAACATTACTATAGAACCATGTGCAAAAACATCATTGTACTTTATGTTTAACGCTCGCTGGGA
Organism: Cirrhinus mrigala; assembly: GCA_036247105.1. Classification (NCBI taxonomy): domain Eukaryota; kingdom Metazoa; phylum Chordata; class Actinopteri; order Cypriniformes; family Cyprinidae; genus Cirrhinus; species Cirrhinus mrigala. The sequence goes on from CM070013.1 coordinate 46,684,879, forward strand.
ACATTTAACATGTAGTACCAGAAAAGTGCAGGACTTCCGGTGGCTAATTTTAACCAGAAATAAAATATAAATGAAAAACGATTTTCGACGAGGATGGGATTCGAACCCACGCGTGCAGAGCACAATGGATTAGCAGTCCATCGCCTTAACCACTCGGCCACCTCGTCTGATATGTACATGTGCTCATACGTGTTCCTTTTGATTCTACACAAGGTAACAAACCACCCGATTTTCGGTGTGTAATGAATGTTTACCGATAGTTATTCTTTCTGTCACTAACAATAAGTGTTTATGGAGACGAAACAGCCACACACACGCATGCTAAAAGCACCAGCAGTGAGCCAAACCCCTTTTTAGGGTGTTTACGGTAACCGGAACGGTAAACAAACATGCGCCGCCATGCGCAGTGTGTGCTATTCACGGACGCGTTTCTCCTCTGTGTTCACAGGCGTCTAACGGGCGTCTTTTAAATGCATGCATCCAAACATGCAGGTTTATTCCCGTTTAAACTGAGCTGCATTACATCTGGCTGCAATGCAAATCAGTACAAAGTCTGCTACATGCATGAGAGCTGCATAGCTGGATAGCTGCCTAACCCTAGCTGATCTGTGTGAGCACTCTTTGAGAATATATTTCATCAACAACAACCAAAAGGTACCAGTAATTGTAATGCATTTCTCTAAAAAATGCTCCGTGTTTAAGGTGGTGCTCAGTGCCCTTCTCATTGTTGCACTGTTGCAGCTTTTATATCTGTCTTTCCTCTCAAAATTGCACGGGAAACAGCAGCGCTACAAGTATTCTGAGCTCTTTGGGTCTAAAAAGACCTCAAACCAAGGTGAGAAGAACCCTAGACGGGAACATCTCAGATACTCTTTATCCACAGGTGGGATCTTCGATGGAAGCGGGCAGTATCGCGTATATAAAAACCTAATTAAAAGTGACTTCTCGACCAATCAGAAGCCAGGTGCAGATCCCAGATCGCACCACCTGGCGTTGGCCACGCATACGACGATCAACAACCTTCACCACTTGAACTCTTTGTTGGAGCGCTGGCAGAGTCCACTATCCGTTGCGATATTCGCCAACGGCCAGGATGTTAAATTCGCGACGGCGTTCGTTTACGCCCTCAGCTTGTTTTGTCCACAGGTTCAAGCGTTGGTGGACTTCCATCTGGTTTGCCACTCGGGTGAAATGGCCAGCTTTCCAGACCAGGATCGAGAGCACTTCGCCGGTCTGGAGGAGAAGGGCTGTCCTGGCGTCTTCGCCAAGCTCGAATCCCATCGGGACAAGTACAAGAACTACGCCATCGGCAGCAACGTGTCGTACCCCAACAACCTTCTCCGCAACGTTGCCCGCAGCGGCACAGATGCCGCTTACATCCTGGTCATCGATATCGACATGATACCAAGTGCCAATCTGCTCCATCAGTTTGTGACCATGCTGATGAGGCGCGAACCGGCAGCGGATGAGGTCCTCGTGCTTCCTGCCTTTGAGATCAGACACACTCGTAAGATGCCCGCGACCAAGGCTGAGTTGGTGCAGCTCTATCAGGTGGGTGAGGTGCGGCCCTTCTACGATGAGCTTTGCCCTCGCTGTCAGGCTCCCACTAATTATTCGCAGTGGATCAATCTGGCCAGCAAGAGCTCGGGGCCGCTGGAGGTGGCGTACACCATAAACTGGGCCGATCCGTGGGAGCCTTTCTACATCGGGGCCCGAACGGTTCCTCTCTATGATGAGAACTTTAGGCAGTACGGCTTCAACCGCATCAGTCAGGTGAGTGGATGGAGAGGTGGACTCCAGCAGGAAGTATATACACAATTAATTAAACAAATACAAAAAATCATGCAACACACACGGTACTGAGCAAAAGTCTTAGGCCACTAGTATTTTCACCAGCAAAAAATGGTTTTAAGTCAGTTATTTCTATCTTTTGCTGTAGTGTGTCAGTAGGAAATATCAGTTTACATTTCCAAACATTCATTTTTCCATTAATTGTAATAATCCAGTGAGATTTTTGTTTGCACAAGGAGTCTGACAACAGCCAGTGCTCCACACAGAGATCTGCAGATCTCATCATTATCATCCAGTCTGTCTGGAATGACATAAAGCAACAGAACAAACTGAGACAGACTAAATCCAGAAGAACTTTGTTAACATCTCCAAGATGCTTCAAGAGACCTACCTGCAAAGCTACCTGAAAAACTATGCGCAAGCGCACCTAGGGCAAAAGCTGCTTTAAACGCAATGAAATGTTGATTTAATTTAGTTAACAGAGGTTAATTGATAAAATCTATTTGTAACATTATTTTTGACAGCATCCTCATTTTACAGCATTTTTACACAAGGGCCTAAAACCTTTAACAGTTCTTGAAGCATCTTGGAGATGTTGCCACAGTTCTTTTGGATTTTGTCTGTCTGAGTTTTTTC